>VWZZ01000402.1:205341-259041 GCA_013399095.1 Psophia crepitans
GCAATGTGCCCTGGTGGCCAGGAAGGCCAATGGCGTGCATTAGAAGGGCTGTGGTCAGTAGGTCGAGGGACGTGCTCCTCCCCCTCTATTCTGCCTTGGTGAGGCCGCATCTGGAATATTGCGTCCAGTTCTGGGCCCCTCAGTTCAAGGACAGGGAACTGCTAGAGAGAGTCCAGCGCAGAGCCACAAAGATGATCAAGGGAGTGGAACATCTCCCTTATGAGGAAAGGCTGAGGGAGCTGGGTCTCTTTAGCTTGGAGAAGAGGAGGCTGAGGGGTGACCTCATCAATGTTTATAAATATGTTAAGGGTGAGTGTTGGGAAGATGGAACCAGGCTCTTCTCGATGTCATTAAGTGATAGGACAAGAGGCAACGGGTCCAAGCTGGAGCATAGGAGGTTCCGTGTTAATATAAGGAAAAACTTTTTCACTGTGAGGGTGACAGAGCACTGGAACAGGCTGCCCAGAGAGGCTGTGGAGTCTCCTTCTCTGGTGACATTCAAAACCCGACTGGACACATTCCTGTGTGATTGTACTTTAGGTGATCCTACCCTGGCAGAGGGGTTGGGCTAGATGATCTTTCAAGGTCCCTTCCAACCTCTAATATTCTGTGATTCTGTGACTTACCCTGCTGTTTTCTGACAGAGAAGCAAAAGACAGAAGCAAAAGACAAGTGAGAGGAGAAAAAAAGGGAGAGAGATTACGGGAGAGGGCAGGAAAGAGAAGGCGAATTAAAAAAAAAAAATTAAAATGAAGGCTCACAAAGAGTCTTTCACTGAGGAGTCTTGAGCTTGACATAGCAGGGAAGGTTACCAGTAAGGCACCATCAGAAGCATACAGGCAGGTTAATGTCTCTAAAAGAAAGTATGAGCTATTAATAATGTGGTCTCACAAATAGCAAGATACAGCTGGTCAGAACGTCTGCGTGGTAAAACGCCACTAGGTTTAGCAATCACTGTATATACAGAAACATATCCTCACTTCCCAAAATGGACTAGGGATGAACAGAAAAGGCTTTTGCTCCAGATGATAACCCAGTATTGGGGTAAGGCAATGCTCAGGAGCTGAGCTGAGAATGCTCGCTTCCCTGGTACAGCACCAAAGCTTGCATTTTGCATGAAAAAGTCACTCAGAGAAGATCAGGTGGCTGTTAGGGTAACGTCACAGAGCTTTGTCAATATGGAAAAGCAATGAGCAGGACAAAGTCTATTCTTTTTTGCTAAGTTTTCACATCTACTGGGAGCTATGCAGGCATAAATGAATTTTTCCAGGTATTTTTTAACAGTGAAATTTCTTTTTACAGCAAGACTGGAGATATTGCATGAAGAGAAAAGAGATGGAGTCTCTTATGCCTTAAAAATGCAAAAGAAACCAGAACTCAATTTTTGAAGTAGTTCACCTTGTATTTTTGTTAATATCTTTTTTCTTTTATGGGTTTTAAATACTAGTTCTTTTCGCTGACATGTGTTCATTTGCCTTCAAACACACTACAAATATACCAGACTATTTCTTCAAGAAATATAGACTGAAAATAATAAACATTTTTAAGAGCAATGGCAGCTATTTCCTTGCTCCCCCATGCCATTTTATTATGGTGAAATCACAAAGGAAGCCACCCGGATGTGAAATATTGTGCCTGAAAAAAAATCCATACAGACTGAGAAATTTGAAAATTACAGGAATGGAGCAGTAACTTATTCACGTGTATAACAGCATCTACCCAGCAAATGGCATGCTGTGCAGTCACTGGGAACTCAAGCACCAATCTCCTGTGCTCTCTGCCTAGCTCTGCTTTTTCACAGTCTCATGAAGGCATTACCTTGGGGGGGGCAAAAACCTGGTTCAGGGAATTAAGAGTAATTCGAGTAAGGGACTTACACCCTGAGGAGGTCAGCATCTCTGTTAACTGAATATTTACATACCTGTCAGTGAGGTCTGGCTGAATGGGGCTGCTCAGGAGCAAAGGCAGATGGTAAAACAGGATTGCCCAAGAGCAGGGATTTTCACTGAGGGTTGGCCAAGATCAAAGGAAAATGGCACCACTGGGCTAACCAGGCTGTGGTGAACTATTTCTGAGAGACTTGATGATTCAGCAAAATTAAATCAGTCTCTTTTTCTTGGCATGAATGCTATTTTCAGGGTGTTCCTCTGCCCATATGAAAATGCTTTCATAAAAATATGAAATCTGAAAGGTCATCGACAAACAAACCAACAAACAATCAGATGGCAAGAACAGAGAAGACATCTGTCCCTACACAACCATGTGGCTGATATTATGAGGAATCAAGAAAGTCTCACCAGTAGACTGAATTTACAATATATACAGTTAACATGCAAAGGACACAAGAAAAACAATAGAAGGCAGGCATTTATTGTTGGAAACCCAAGGGCTTTTTCTAAAGAATGTGATAACTTCATAACAGTAGGAAATCCCTAATTAACACTGGGGATAGACATATGTATTTGCTATGAATTAGATAAAAAAGGAACAGCTACAACACAGTCTCAGAAGGACCAGCATCCCAAGACATCATAACATGGGCTTGTTTTACACACACTCCGGACAAAATGGACCTCTTGAGTAGAGAGAGCAGTGACTGGAGAGAGGAGCTTTGGCTTTCTTCACCCCAGGGAAGGATCTTCTCCTCCTGGCATCTCCCAGCTGCTCCCATGTTTGTGTAAATGGAGAAGGCACCAGGATGAGTGGTTACAACCAGAATGTGGCGCTGCATCTTTATTTAACATGACTATTAATAACCAGACAATCACAGTTTCTCACCCCAAATCACCTGATAGGATATGGCCCTCTCTTGGGCCTGTTCCCACCACCTCCATTGCTTTTAAACCCTTGTAATGCCATTGATTACAGTGGAGCTAATCTGAAAGGTACACACATGGGAGACAGGTAAGAGTCATTTCACTCCTGGGCTGAATGACATAGCCTGCACTTCATAGTTGACAAATGTCTATGTTTAGTGGCACCACCACACACTTAGGATAGTAGATATTGATATTACATTAATCTGATTTGAATATTTTAAGCAAAACTACAACCAAAGCCAAAACACACACCCATTTTGGTAGTGGTGATGGAGGGAAACCAGCGCTTCTCTTTCCACCCCCCACAAAGAGTTCATGCAGAGTCTTCAAAAAGTTGCTGAATGCATAAAGCAGGGGAATGTCATCGTCACCTGACAGTAATGATCACATTTCATTGTAAATAATTACCAGCTCCCAATTACAAATGTGAGCTTCTTAAACTGCCATAATTCATGACAACATGCTTGCTGCCTCCAGCCATAAATCACAATTTTTCCTAGGGTGTGGGTGAAAGAGCCATCTGTGCTGATTTGCAGCGAAGCCTCCAAAAAGTCCAATTTATCAATATTATGTTCATCTTTCTGCCCATCTACACTGACCTGAGCTTGTTTAAACAAGTGTCCTGTTCCTCCCTCCTGCAGGTCACCAGGACAGACCCTCCAACATGGATATCCGACTCCACAGCACCCGTTCCTGTTGTCTGCCTACAGCACTGGAAGGGCTGTTGAACCCATGCACGCTGGTGACCACCCATTTTAACAAGTCACTGATACACCTTGCTTGGTTTTCTGCAGCACGGTGTTAATTAAGAGACTAGCAGACGTTATTCATTTTTTGCCTGGAGGTACACCCAACAATGAGGCGCCTCAGTAAGCCTGCAGAGCAGGGATACTCCTACCTTAGTGTTCACATCTCTGCCATGGTCCAAGTGACTCATGTACAGTGCTACAGCTGTTTCAGTGTTCTCTTTTTTTTTTTTTTAAAGCCAGCTTTTTTGGTGACTAAAGCTTATGTAAGTAATCTAAAACCTCAGTATTTACAATATAAAAGCAGCACTAGAAACCCCTCTCGGACCTTAAGCTTCTGTAGAGTTTAATTTGGGGGGATTTTATTTGAAAATGCAATATCCTTTCCTCCCCCACCCTCCTTCTTTCTTTCCTATGCAGAATTAAAAGAGCAGGTCTTGGATGGAAGCACACTATTTATAAAAATGAACTTACCTCATTTGTGTGAGAAAGGGAAGACTGTCAGCCTTCATTAGAAAGGAATAATTCTTAAAAGGAGTCAAGTAAGGTTTAATATTATTGTTTTCTCTAGGCCTGAAATGATAGAAGTTTTCAGAAATTTTAAATAAAAATGAAAAACAAATGGGCAATTCAGGAAATTAGTGTCTCTGATAACTACTGCCAGTGCTGTATTAAAAAAAAAAAAAAAGGAAAAAAGAAGTCTCACATAGCTCTTCCTGGTTAAAGGCTGGAAACCTCACACAATGCTTCAAGGAAGCACTATCAAACTACGCGTTGTTCTGAGTTTTACTACAACTATGGCCAACTACAACTCTATGACAGTAGACTTACCTTCAAGTATCTGAGTGCTGAATCAGGTCCTAAGTGTCATTCCTTTACCTGGTTATTTCATTCACCATTTAACTTATGCTCCTTGGCAAAACAGGGGGATATGGTCCACACAAAATTGATTTTTAAATGATTTAGTTAAACAGGCGCAAGACGTGGTCACTCAGACTGATTTAAATCTGCTCTGTATCAATTTAGTTTGTCATTTCCTGATCAGATTAAGCTAAATCAATATAAATCAACTTTAAATAGATTCCAGTGTTTGCACTGGCTTAACTAATTTGATGTTAAAACACACCTTTAATTAAACCAGTGCAATTCTGAGTGTGGAAAAGGCTTTGCAAGGCAGAACTGCTTCTCTGTGATAACTGGCTAATATTTTACTACCTGGTTGTGCTAATTGTGACCTGTAAAATACAGTGAAAAAGCAATGCTGTGCCTAAGAAGCGTGACAATAGGTGAGAATTCGAAAAAATGCTGTGTCTTCGCTATGGTTTGGGGCAGTCTGGATGGGGGAAGATAGTTGTGGCCTGTCAAAAGGCAGTGACGTGTTTGGAAGGAAGACATGTTTCATTTATGGAACAGGCCTCTCTCTAGAGACCTGATAGCTGTTGGACAAAGCAGTTGTACCAGTGGCTTGGGGATTGCTTCAGTCCTCTTTCTATTTTGTTTCCATCTTTTTGGCTTGGCTGTTCTGAGCACTTCTCACAATTTTGTTAGCAAGGGAGAATTTTTTTTTTCCTGGAAAGAGTGACCATATTTGCAGCATGGAGAAACGTTATAGGAAAACTTTACGCAAAGCAAATACATGAAACTTGCAGTTTATCCCAGGGTTAGAACTGAGACCATTCTTAGGATTGTTGGGGTGGGGTTTATCTGCTATCTCCATGAACATTGTTGTGTATACTCCGCTAGTCACATAAATACTGCCCTTGACTCAAACTCAGGAATTTGCACAGGATTTTTGGTTAGCAGCCTGAAAGTATTAGAAACAGACGTAATCTCCTCTAAATAATTGATGGTCCAAATAACAAACTAACCCGGAAGCCTATGCGTTGTTATTGCCATTTTGCTAGCAGGGAACTGAAATGCAGGGAAACACAAAACTCAGATCCAGCCCACCATCCCACCTCTCCTGTGCATCTTGCACGTCACCAAGTGGTCACACACATCTGCCTGCAACATCTACCTGGGCTGCCAAGAGAGGTGGGTGGGAATCAAGAGGGGCAGAGAGGGATCCCCTCAGGATCACTTTGGTTCCTCCATCATTCTGCTGATTTTGCAGGGACATTGAGCTCTCCCTGGGCTGATTACACCTTCTTAAGCAAGGTGTCTTCTTCCTCCTTTAAGATTGAGAGAGCCAGCAGGAAACTTTATGTGCCTCCACATACTGAGGATGCAGGTTGTCCAGTTTTGTTTTGTTTTGTTGTCTTTTTGATCATATTTGATTAGGTCAAAGCAATATGGATGTCATGTGACTAATCAGGTGCTAATGAAAATATATCCGTCTTCTCCATAGTATAAAATTTAAAAGGTTTTGTTGCTGTGTCTTAGAAGTCTGTTAAAAAAAAAAAAAGGTGCCTGACAGGTTGGCAGCAGCATGCAAATTTAAGGATGGTGCTAACCGTTGCAGCAAGAAATTACCTGCTCCCTGTGTTACCCTGCAGTGTTGCAGTGCTATATAAACAGGGGAGGATGAAGGATGAGACCCCTCTGCTTTGGAGAAGGAGAGGAGGGTACTCAGAGCTGTTATCCCTGTGCTTTCTCCATTCTCTTGGGAAAGCTGGAGCAGAAAAGATTCTGCCTTAAACACTTCCTGAGGAGTAAAGTGGACAGGCTGCGTAGAAACCTTGCAAACACTGTGAGGAGACGAAGCAGCAACTGAGGACCTTGACCGACAAATGTAATCTAAAACGGTGTAGGAATTTGGTCTCCAGCATGTGTGTCCCAGCTCTGAAGGATAAGGACAGAACGGCAGATGCTTTTCTCCATCCCAGAACAGGTCAGTGAGCCCTGAATGAGCTTGGTGCTCCTTGGGCTGGTTGACTAGTAGCTATCTTAGGTACTGCTTCACAGTGCAAATACACAGCTCACCCTCTGCCTGAGAAAAGTCAATAGGGCTGCGTCATTCCACTTGTTGCTTGGTTTCACTGTGGAAAATGCACCTAGAAGTGTCTTCATTTACATACAGATGCCAAGCAAACTTTCTTTTAAATTTGATGTGACACAGTTTGCTGTCCATAGGCCAGTGTCACCCAGGAAGTGCTACACAGCAACCTGCAGCTGTTCTCCTCTTTGTGCCCAAGGAGCCCAAAGCCTACAATGCAGTGCCCCGTTGTGACTAAGAGGTGTTTCCTCTCATCAAGATGAAAAAGTGCATATTGGAACATGAAGCTTGGAGAGCTCCTAGATGGATAATGTAGCTGTGCTATTTAATTAATTCAAGTTGGTTGGGACCCTGACAAGCTGTCAGTATGCCTAATAGGTGGAAGTTGAACATGTCCTTGCTGAGGATACTTTTGTAGAGCGTACAAGAAGTTTAGAACGTGCAGCCAGGCACATTATAATGACTTGCATCCCACCTTGTAACTTCTGATTTTAAAACCTGTCTGAATGAGTCAGAAGCAGCACACAGAGAATTCAGCTGCTAGTGCAAAGAAAGCACACATCCAGGACCCCTTCTTTTACCATGAGATTAAAGCCTGCAATCACTCATATTGGGCTGTTGCTATTTGTGGTGAGATAGTACCAAGATTTCCAAATGATAGTCAGGGCTGAATACTGTAAGTACATTAGGGACCCTGTGACACCCAAGCCCTGGCTCCTGAAGCTGAACAGCTCAACTGGTAAGGTGTAGAAGAATGAGATGAGAAACAGAAGCATGGAGAAATGAAATGACTTCTGCAAGATCATGCAGTAAGCCAGTAGCATAGACAAAATTAGATGAAATCAAGTCTAGTGTAAGAGGCTATTCATTCACCATTTGAGAAACAGATGTGAAAAACACTTCGATGGGTTTCAAACCTGCTCACGTACACGTGTAATGAAGGCAGGCTAGAATTTTGGTCTTCAGCCAGAAATACCTCAGCAAACCAGCCATGCTGAGACTCCCACTCTTCCTGTCACAGGGCTTATGATATCATCCCTATTCAAAATTTCACAGAAGACTGAAAGTTGGACCAAAGTTTGTCCTTGTTAGTGATGCAGAAAAAGTCTGGGCAGAACAGATGTGAAAGAATCACATGGACCAGCCTGAGAACAGGTAAACATAGTTGAATGTGTAGGCAAGTGCACACACTCTTGCTTTGCTAATTGTAGGTCATCTCCTAGGGAAAGTTCATCATTCCTTAAATGACTTGATCCTAGCCACCACTGGAGTCCATGCAGAAGCTCAGTGGAGCTGAATCAGGCCCTTAGACAGAGCTGGTGATATTCTGGTGAATGAAAAAAATCTGCGTCCAGTGCCCATAGAAACCTGTAAAGATAATAGTGCAGTGCTCTACAGGACCATGAGTTCACACTCACAGAGACACTCAGCTCCGCACCAGCAACACACCCACATTATTCTTGCAAACTCCTGAATGGAAACTTTCCAAAAACAACACCACAAAATACGTATCTGTCCTTTTCTTTGCGATAGGCAGTGGTGTAGTTAAGGGTAGACTTGGTTAGACAGAGTATAATCACTTTTTATTTTTGGAGGCCGAAGTTTGCCTGCTTTTTGGCAGCTGTAAGTGTGGGTACGCCAGGAAAGAAAACACAACAGCCTTGTTTATCTTACATAGCTTCCAACCTTTTCACTTACTGAAACTGCCCCCAAGATGATATCCTTTATGTACACCATGGTATATGTGATGGTTCTGTGATAGAAGCTTTCATAATATCCCAACTGCTCGATAAATCAGACATTGTCTCCACATAATTGGGACACAAATTAAACAAAACAAAAGAAAAACATAACTTTGCCTACAATGTGCTTTTCTCCTCTTGCAGGACCTATTCTTACCAGTACCAAGGGTGTCTGGCTCTCTCAGCCAGCTCCTGTCTGACTTGTCCCCCTCTAAAAAGCACAAAGTATCATCCCTCTTCACAAGAGTTTGTCTTCACGGCTCCGGTTTGCAGAGTTTGCAGTCACATTGAGGTAGACGTGCAAGTGACAAAAGCACTGTGATAAGTCTTATCTGGCATCTGGCTTGCTGCAAAGGATGAAAATGGAGCAGGCAATTTGCTGTATCTGCATCAGACAACTGCCCGACAGTCAAGTTTTTCAAAAAGAGCTGCCCAAAGTAAGAAATTTTCAGCATGTGCAGAGATATGTAAAAAGTGGTCTTTTTCCTAAAGAAGTGACCAAAAATAGAGTTAGGAGAGTAATGGACAACAGCAATTCATAGGTAAATCAGCTAAACTACGTAAATATTGGTTCCCAGACCTTACATGCCCAATTTACAGAGCTAGACAAGAGATTAAGATAATAATTTATCTATTTTTAACTTGAGACTGCATTAAAATAGGAAGGCCTGATCTTACATCTGATGCAGTGAATGGGCAACTTTCCACTGTCATTCACAGACTTTGGATGAACCCATCAACTAGCATTTGGCCTGTTTTACTCAAAAGCCAGAAAATCTCAAAGTCAATACAATTTTGTTTTACTTTCTCCGGTTGTGTGTAGCCAATATGATTGCAAATTTAAGGGTAGAAAATATTTATTCCAATAAACAACTCTTTTTCAGTGATTTTTTATAAATCACATTTCTAAGATAATTTGTTTTTATTGAAATTTAAATCACCTTTATGAGACGAGATGTCACTAGTGAGGGGTGCCTTGCTTTTATGTTAATGTTTCAGGAACATGGATTCTTTTCCCCAGAAGTCTCCATTGTTTATGAAGAAAAAGAAGGGCATAGGAAATAGCTAGATGTATTGTTTGGAGGTTTGCTCTTGCAAAGTTGGACAGTTTTTGCAATATTTGGCAGCAGAGCTTCAAACTTCATTAAGAAGCCTGTGTTAAGAATCTAAGGACCCATTGCATTGCAACTGTATCAAGAATCTGAGGACCCTTCACCTTGGGACCCATCCCTCCCGGTGAAGAAAATGGAACACAAAGGTCCAACCCTTTATTTGAATCAGATTCATTATTTCTCAAAGTTCAGGAATGTTCTGATCAAAGACTGACTTTATTTCCTAATAGATAAAGGAGGCCAGATTCAAAACTTGCTTGTCAACCCAGGCCCAAACTTCTCTGAAGTTTGTTTTGGGGCTGAATAGTCCTGCTCCTTAAATATCTGGGAAAAGGCTCAGTGGAGAATTCAAACTACAGGAGTTATATGATGACGTAATGTGTTTATCTTTTGCTATTTCTCCATGTTTATTTAAAAAGCACCCACCAGGATGACTCCACACACTTGGGTAATTATTTTAAATATACACACAGCTATGGATAAAAATCCAAGATATCTTAATTTGCTCTACTGCAACAGTTCCTGTGCCAAAGCAAGAGGCTCCCTCAACTTGCCATCTTGATTCGCTCAAGCTGTCATCTCCAATAAAAACCTAAGAAAATAGATGCATCTTGCCAGGATGCCCCCAAGTCAGTGAATTTGAGGTTTTTCATAGAAAGAGGGTGGAGGTTGCTCCGGAATGGAGGACCCTGCAGGGGAAAACACCTGCTATCTGTGCCTCCTTCCTAAACAAGGGATCTCTTTGGTCAGGATTGCACCTGCGGCAATATCACGTGTGGGAGGAAGATCTCTTGAGTAGCCACAAGCCGAGCATACTGGCTAAACACATCTATTCCTCTTTGACACTTTATATTCTGACTTATGTTCCAGTGGTTGTAAAACACTAGCCTTCTGGAGCTCTTCCACACTGGAAAATTGCATCACGATAAAACACAACCCCGAGGAATCTTGGTAACTAAGACAATGCTAAACACGCTGCTAAACATTGAACGCAGGCAGGGACTGTTGTGTTTAACATCACATCAGCTGGTTGTGGTTAAGCCCATGGGCTGACCAGCTGCCACAATGCTAAACACGATGGTGTCTGCCTGCGCTGAATATTTAACAGTGTGTTAGCAGCCTGAACTCTCAAGGGTCTTTTTTCTTGCATGATCTGGTTTCCCAACATAGGCAAACATTATACTGATATATGTGACTGTTGTGAGGTACCAGATTAACCAGATTGGAACAGTTTACATGGTACTCTGATTTATGTCAAGGACTTCACTCTCTTAGCTGAGCTCCTGACTAGAGCAATTGCAAACACCGTGTTAGTTCACGCACGTGTTCATGCCTTTGTTCCTGCACAAAGTGTCTCTGACCCCAGCACAGCTGGATTGTTATTGCTCTGGACTGATGGTGAAAATAGCAGACACATGGCACCCTGACAAACCATGTGGTTTTTTTTTTACAGAGGTCTTATCCTAGCACAGGAGAAAGGGGAGACAAATGCTTGAAAAGTATTTATGTACCAGCAAGATGGTGAGGAAAGAAATGACAAGCATCTGCTTTCCTTCACGTGATTGGGCATGATGTATTGGAAGTGCTCTCAGCTCTGTAATGTAAAAGGATAACACAAAGTTAACTCTACTAATGGATCAGTTCCAGAACTATTTCAGCCCCAAGATATATGTGACATTTGGATGTCTTTTTTTATTTATTACCAGATATCAGACTCCTGCAGAAACAATAGATCAGTATGTGAACAGTCTGAAAATTAAGGCCAAGTTTGTGATTTTGTGCAGCTTGGTGTATGACAAACTCCCCACAAGACTGTTAGGATGACCGGATATTTGGCTTTTGAAAGGGAAAATAAAAGTATACAACAAGTGAAATCAGTTATTTCCCTGAAAATGAGGAAAAAAGTCCCAACCCAACAAATGACACGCATGACTTAAAGGAAATGGAAAGCTAGGTAAGTATTATTAAAGTAGCATATGGTCTGAGAGATGGTCAGGTCTTACCGCAGCTTTTCCATAGGCAGAAGGGCTGTTTAGGTTCTCCTTCTCACTTCGGCAGCTGATTTGCCAGTCCCCGAAATTATAGCTCTACCTGCAGTACTTGAAATTTCAAAGTTGTTGGAACTTAATATTTTGAGATTTCTTTACATCTGTCAAATTTTACTGAAATTAATCAGTGGCTTCTGTTACAAGGCAGAAATGATGAAAATAAAAAAGAAAATGTTAACTTTGTCTTTCCTAAGAAACTGGGTTAAAATGAATGTGCTACAGTTTGGTTAATGACTTTTTTTTAATAGTTCTTGATAAATTTTTTACTTTTTTTCATATCTTTTTTATAAGAAGGGAAAAACAGTCATTAAGGGAGCTGCTATTAGTAGTGTGGGTCCAAACAGAAGAGAGAAATTTAGAAGATACAATGGATAAGTTTGAGGCTATGAAAAGAGCATTTAAAAGAGCAAATGTGCATATCTGAGCTTTTCATGCAAGCATGAGGGCTTCTCAAGGAGAAAAGGGAGCGGGCACAGTCTGTGAAAGGTGAGGGTGAGCTCTGCTACTCAGTGGGCTGAAGAGGGATGAGATGGGAGTACCGAGGACTGTAACAAAACTAAACCCTATGTGGCATCCTTCTCCTAACTCCTGTTTCACTGCTTAGAAAACCCTAAACCTGGACACAGATCCTCCTAAGTGAAATAGTATCCGTGCTGGTTTTGTGCATAACTATGGTGGTTTAAAAAACAGCTTACATCAAGTGAAGTTTCCTCCGACTTCATGATGTTTCCAATATTGTTGGGCTGAAGATGTCTTTTTCCTGGCGCTTCCTCAAAACTTTTCTCCCCCCAGTGCAGACACCGAGGAGGGTAGGCATCTTCCCTACATTGCGTTGGCAGCTGGGCTTTTACTTAGGCTGCCACCTGACCTCAAAGCCACTGCCTGGGAGGCAACTGATATCGTATAGATGGAGGTGGAATACAAACCTCTCAGAAGCCTGACCAACATACAACAACACAGCTATAGAGTTGTTTCAGAGGAAGTGAGTATGAAACTGAAGATAGGGCTATAGACTACGGGGAGGATGAAGAAGGTCCAGATTGTAGAAATTCTGCAGAGGAAAAGCTGTGAGAATGAAGAAGGCACAGGGAGGGAAATCGGTCAGCTCTTGCCAGCTAGTATGAGGGAGTGGCAAGATGTCAGTGAGGCAATATCAGAGATGTGAATCCGAGCCAAGGGGAATTGGTCTGGGGAAGAGAAGATTTAGAAGTCATCAGCATACAGATGATAAAAGAGGTGTTGTGAGACAATGGGGTAAAGTGCATTAGAGAGGAAAGGGCAAATAGAGGTTTACAGAGAGGGTACTGGGCATGCTAGCTGGGATAAGAAGTGGGTGGAAGAAGGATGATTATAGAAGCTGCTGAGGAGATGGAACTGCTTGAAGAGGAAGGAAAGAAAACAGAAAGAAAAGCAGAATAGCTGAAGTGTATGGATCCATGGATGGTCTTCCGCAGAATTTGACTCCAGCTGAGAGTTTCCAGTGACAGGGAGTGAGCTGCAGAAGTAACAGGCGCAATGCTCAGTTCAGATTGCATGCTACAGACAAGGATCTGAATATTCTGACTTTGGGACGATTCAGAGGTTAGTGAGTGTATGGAGCACTGGTGAACTTGGAAGTTGGGATATAAGGAACAAAAGAGATATTTCATTCTCAGTGCATATCCACAGCTTTTACTATGCCAAAGAAGCATTGTACGTACTAGTGAGATTGCAGAAACCCTCTCCTTTATGTCCTTAGCAACTTGCAAATCTATTGCTAAGGCTCAAGAACACTACTTTTTGCCTCATCCCGGTAAGAATTTCACTTCTAAACTACATGGCCAAAAAAGGGAGGTAGGTGCTCCCCAAGAAGAATAAGAAGTGGCAACAACAATCAGCCTGCTTTCTGGACCCCAGAGTATATGGTAGGGTGAGACGGTTATTTATTATCTGTATTGCTGCTGTCCTTAGGATCATTTATACTCACAGTTGTATTCTGATTTTGGAAAGGGAAAAACTGTTGTGCATGAAGAGGTTGTGTCACTGAGGCTTTGCAAGAAGTGCACCCTAAGCACTCAGGATTTTCTGCTTGCAAAGGCATAAGATGGTGAAAACCCTTCTTGTCTAGCCCCAAAGTTATCCTGTCTAATGGGATAGCAGAGTAAGCAAGCAGAACTGTTGAAGGATTTACTTGCTGAGCCAAAAAGGCCTGTAAGTAGTTAACCAGTGTTTAGCCTTGCTGAACTTTCATAACACTGCCATTGATAACCAAGTGGGAACTGCAGAGCACAGGCTCATGGAAAAAAAGACTTGTCCTTTCTCAATTATAAGAAACCTCTTAAGCCCCAAGTGGTGAAAGATGTCAAAGTTAAGACGCCAGTAAAAAGAGACAGATGAAGGCAAACCCATTGCCCATTTTCTTTGACAGAAATGTAGTAAAACTACAGATGGGGTGGTCTGGTAGCTTGTGCAGTAGGAGTTATATCATGTTCTCCTGAAATGTAGATCTGGGGCACAAGACCACAGAAAACACAGAAAAGGTCACTTCCATGGGGGAAAGCTCTTCTGTTCAAGCATTTGGGTGACAATGTAAGCACATTGTGAGTGAGAGGCTACAGGAAGGTTAAATCAAAGGTATTCATGCTTTTATTTGCAGATCTAAACCCAAGGATTATTATTTACCTCATCAATGTTTATAAATATGTTAAGGGTGAGTGTCGGGAAGATGGAGCCAGGCTCTTCTCGGTCTCACTAAGCGATAGGACAAGGGGCAACGGGTGCAAATTGGAGCATAGGAGGTTCCGAGTTAATGTAAGGAAAAACTTTTTCACTGTGAGGGTGACAGAGCACTGGAACAGGCTGCCCAGAGAGGTTGTGGAGTCTCCTTCTCTGGAGACGTTCAAAACCCGACTGGACGTGTTCCTGAGGGATGTGCTCTAGGTGGCCCTGCCTTGGCAGGGGGGGTTGGACTAGATGATCTTTCGAGGTCCCTTCCAACCTTTGTGATTCTGTGATTCTGATTCTGTGATTATTTTTTTTCATATGCAGTCTCTATTTCAATTTGACTCCTGGTATTCAAAGACTCATAGAGTCTTCTTTCTTGGATGAAAACTTGAGTGTATTTTAGAGGAATTTTCATTTGGTGACTCTGCTGTAAAATTAAAGCAACCTATCATGCAAGACCAATTTTTGTGAGATTTTTTCCCCACAATGGAATGGATTTAGGTAAATATATATTTAATTGGATGAGCAATACCCAAACATTTAGGCAGTTATCTTCCAGGGATATGAAACCCAGTTGGAAATAATCAGTGTTTAAGATTTTCTGTGACTATTCCAAATTTATGACTAGTGAGAATCTAATTAGATTATTCCCTCTCTTCAGGAGTCGATGAACATCCCCAGTTATCAAGATATATGTGGTCTGACTCATCAGAGTGGGATGGCCAAATTTCTGAGCTGCATACCAAAATACACAGACAGCCGAGAGCTATCAATCGTCCCATCTGTCGGAGGGCTGCGCGAAGGGAAGGCACAGGAGCAGGAGCTTCACAGAGGTCCCAGCACCACGCTGCCCACTGCCTGGAGCTGAGCATGCGGTGGGCACCTGGGGGTGTCAGTGGTGTTTGCCAGAGCCGTCGTCCTTGCCTACCTTCTCTCCCAGCTGGAGAAGCAAATTCCCTGACAGCCTTGGTGCCTCACCAGCCCCAGCCACTGGTCACTTGACGTAACCTCAGGGGAAGAGCTGCGCTTAAACTCTTTGCAGTCATATATAGGTTAAAAGCAAGAGGTTGCCCCTTCATCCCCTAGCGTGACCTCTCATTAATAGCTCAGGGTATTTAATATGACAGGTTATGGCACATGAGTGCTTTATGCAGCCGTTCTACACTGGATTACCAAGCTTGAGCGTAAAGGCAAAAATACTGAATATAGGTAGATTTGGCCCTAAGAACATAAAACTCTCGTGTATGGGGGCGGGGTGGGGGGAGGACGTAGCAGGGGGGCAGAGGAAACCAGTGGCAGCTCTGACTGTAGAGCAGCAGTCCTCAAGCAGGCTCTCCGCTGATTGATGCAGACAGTATGGTGTGGTGCCAACTGCTTCAAGGTCCGAAGAAGCTGGTGTAACACCTTGCTGGGCACCTCCTCAGCCACAGGGCTCTTCACACAATCTGCATGACCACCTTGCTGTAACCAGGTACAGACTGCTCAGGATGCCTTCTGATTGCTATCGGAGTCCTGGCTTGCTATTAAAAGGGTCGGCTGTCTGTTTTGCGTGCAGCTATGCAATGCAGCCGGCAGTCTGAGAGGCTGTGATCATGCCACACAGATCTACAAGTCCAGCCCACCCCTTGACAAAGTGCAGTTTGTTGTGCTGGCGATGGAGGTCACAAGCAGCAAAAAATCTGCAGCGCTACATCTAAACACTTCATTCCCAGGCATGCACACAAGGCGAGTTCCCGCTGTTCATCTCGATAGGTGGTTTCTGTCTGAAACTCTTCGTTTGCGCTGGGATTTGTAATAATGCAGAGTTGCTGTGGCCTTTCTAACACTTGCCAGGTCTGCTGAAGAACAGTGAGAAGATTACCTTTTCCTCTGAATTCAGTAGAGGTCTCCAAACAGTACTTGTGTGAGTATAAGGAGAGTCAAGCCCAGGAAGCCTGTAATTATCAGTTAAATAAATAATTTAATTAATACAAACTCTGGGCTAGATCCCAGTCTGACTTGGCAGTTTTATTCTGTTTCGGGGAGGTATAAAACAGTGCCAAAGCCCCCAGATCTAGCCTTTAGGGATTCTTCTTTTGTAAGAAAGTCTAGATGTCATGCAGAGGGGAGGACCTAGTCCTGTAGGTTAGCAAAATGCTTCAGAAACAAATAAGAACTGACCCAAGTGAATCTTTTTTTCCCTTTTAGTTTCTCAAAAGCTCGGCTCTGTTCCTCACCCCAATGTCCCATCGTTTTTTTTTCATCTTTACATACCTCTAAATTTCCTGCCTTTTGGCTGGGACTAAGTATGCAAGAGCCAAATACTGTTATAGCTGTTTTTGTGCTGGTTCCAGCCCAATTGGAAGCAGGAAATACTAAAATTCTCCTGGGTAATCCTCTTCTCTGGAGACTTCCAGTCCAATTTTGCAGATTCATGAGTGTTACGTGCTTTAGGCAAAGTTCAGAGATGCAACCAAAGCCAATTGCTACAGATACGTCGACATGAGACACAGAGGGAAGGCAGTGAGTTTTGTGTGCCTGTAACATCCCTTGTTATCTGAGCGCCTGCTTGCACCACACTACTGCAGGGTCTGTTTAGAGCTGAGTCCTAAATCATACTGTTTCTGCACACCTCCAGAACTTGGTCTGCACTACTTATTGACTGAGGATTCAGGTTCAGGGTGAAGCCAGCAGAAGAGCCATTTCAGGACCTGAAAGCAGAGAAAAGAATAAAGCAAGCAGACTGTACCATCCGCACTTTGGTTCTCATCCTTGTTCCTGGAGCTTTTCTTCTTGTGTGGTGTAGGTGATGCTGTGTTGCATTATACCTCCCTGACAGTAATTCTGTGTGATAGACTTGCCCAGCATGGCACAAGTGGCTGGAGACACCGCTGGTACTATACACAGCGGCAGTGTTGAGAATTCAGGGTTTGGTCACTGTATGAAGCGTTGACTGGGCAGAACCCCCCAACTGCCCTGCACCCAAGCAGCATTTGCCTTAGCAGTGGTAGGGACAGGACGTGCAAGCACTGCTGGACCCCCTCCTGACCTCTTCTGCCAGCTTCTCTCTTCTGGGGGTGGACAGCAAATTTAAACTGGTTTGTTCTGGGAAGAGCACTCATAGACGACAATGCTGCAAATACAGTTCCTCTCCATGGTGAACTTGAGCTCAGATCTGCTGATGGTAAGCATATTGGAGAAAATTCTTCTCTGAAAGGGTGGTCGGGCATTGGAACGGGTTGCCCAGGGAGGTGGTGGAGTCACCATCCCTGAGGGTGTTTAAGGAAAGGTTAGATGTGGTACTTAGGGACGTGGTTTAGTGGGTAATAGGTGGTGGGGGGATGGTTGGACTAGATGATCCTTGAGGTCACTTCCAACCTTAATGATTCTATTCTATTCTATTCTATTCTATTTAGAGCAGCTACCATGGTAGCTACCAATGGCACTACTAGGTAATGGAAATTTCTACTGGCAGTGAAAAAATGAAATCCTCTTGAGAAAGGAGAAAAAAAAAAAGACTGAGAATAACCTGGGGAGCTGTTGGAGGAATGGGAAGGGATGAGTGCTGAGTTCTTTTCATATCAATGTGATTTTTATCACTAGTACACAAATAATTCCACATGATAGCCCTGTCCTCTCTGTATGCTCAGCAAACAGCACGGATATATAAAGATTTATGGACAACAGCCACTGTCGGAGAACCAGGGACATTTGCTTCATGAGGTCTGTTTCTGGGGCAAAAAAAACCCCTGAGAGTGGGTTTCTTTGCCTGCTCTGGACCTGATCAGAAGATACTCATTTAATAAGATTATTATTTTGTTTTGTTTGCATGACATTAGCACAACATTAGTGCCCACTGAAACTGGAGACCCATTTTAAGTGGCACTGTACCTAAGCACAGTAAGAGACAGTAGTCACAATGCTTATCAGCCGAACGGATAAGATGTGGTATGTCCCCTTTCCAAATGGGGAACTAATACACATAAGCAATGAAGTAGCCTAC
Source organism: Psophia crepitans (assembly GCA_013399095.1). Classification (NCBI taxonomy): domain Eukaryota; kingdom Metazoa; phylum Chordata; class Aves; order Gruiformes; family Psophiidae; genus Psophia; species Psophia crepitans. The sequence continues at coordinate 223,429 of VWZZ01000402.1, forward strand.
CCCACAGATATCCAACATACAAACACAAGCATGACAGCCAGCTGCAATACTGAACCGTGGTAAGAGGTTTAACAACACAGAAAACAATAGGCATTGTATACTGTAGGCTTATAAAATAGGTCTGGATGAAAAAAGGTCCTTTTCTCCCCTGAGAAATGACAGATTTTTGTCCAAAACAATTTGGCTGAAAACTGGAATATGTACTGATTGGAATATCTTTTGTTTGGTAGCCTTCATTTATTTCAAGGCAAAATGCAAAAGCAGACCCCTCTTACGGGGAATTTGTCTTAGACCAAAAAAGAAGAACAATTTTCAATGAAAATATGCTTTGATGAAAAATTTGCAGCCAGCTCTGATGCAAAGTACCTTATGGTAGGTACTTCCTTTCTGTTTGCTCTGCATCCAGCTCTGCAATTCTACACTGTGTTGGCCTTTACTCGAATACCACCTTCTGCTCCTAATACACTGCTGCCAGCTCCCGCAGCTTGAGCATAAATCTTCGTAAATTTGAGTGTTGGAGTGTTGTAAGGGAGGAGGAGAAGGAGATGGAGGAGGGAGAGACTAGCCAGGGACAAGGGGGAATTCAAATCCCAGTTTTAAAAGACAGGTGTCGAGCTTTGGTTAACAAATTAAAGAGGAAACGAAGATTTAGCTGTTGCAGTCATGGAGAAAAGCTAGGAAATGTGAAGCTCACAGGCTTAAAAACCACTCAACCGTGGACAAAGATTCCCAATTTTCTGCTTTGTTTGTAACGCTGGGGGTTGAGGGCCCTGACCAGACCAGGTGCACCATAGCTTGCTGTGGGCATTCGGGGCTCCTTGCCAGCATCTCTGTCCTGGCTGGTGCCTGCCCCATGGTGGCCCAAGGGCGCTGCCACCAGCTGGCTGCCCCTGCTCATACACAGCCTCCGCACACCTCTGAACCCTGGGCCTCACATGGTTTTTTGGCCTCAAAATGGTTTTTGGTGCAGGACCAATCGCCATGAGTCCAAACAATACTTTGAATAATCTCAACGAATTTCGGGATATCCACTGTGCAGGAACGTGGGTGCTAGGGAGGGGTTTGGTGCAGTTTTGTGCTCCCTGGGCTGCCTGCGAGGTGCTGGGGGAAGAGGGAGGAGGACTTCAGCTGCCGAAGCAATAACTCTGGGGACAGCTGGCAGGAACAGAAGCAGAACAGAAGTAAGAGGGCAGAGGGGGGTTGTGAAGTTAAGTGGAACTGAATAAGCAGACATTATTTATTGCAGGAAAACAAGAGCTTGTTCAGAGGGTCCAAGCAAGGCACTTCCCAGCAGAACTGTGGGGAAAGGCTGAGAAATGCTGCTTGGGAAACGTGCCCCTCAAGGACCAGACCCACCCATCAGGAAGGCTGTTATGAACTTCTGGGAGAGCAGGGGAATATACTTTTCCCTAAATTTCATTACAGAAGCAGTAAAAGTAGTGTGGAGTCGTGTCTGGCATCTATATTTATCCTCGTCTGAAACAACGCTTCTGTGAACAAACTCACGTACCTCAACATGCTTAAAATGGCAGAAGGTTGTCATGGCTTGAGTGTTTTCATACCGACGGTTTGATCCTTAGCCCTAGGTACATGACACCAGACCCCATCTACAATGCCATTGTAAAATTTTCCCTCTGTTGAAAAATGGTATCATTTAATTCTCAGGAGCTACTGAGGTACTATCATATGTATCAAGATACGTAGATTAAATGCTTTACATAAATGTAGATTAAATGCTCTTTATCAAAATAATTTCATAAATTCTAGCGCGTTAGAAGGGTATTTAAATCAAAGCTAATACCAGATGTTCTGTGACATAAACACCATAAAATATATGTTCAGATATTTTTCTCTTCTTTGCCTGTTACTTTGTGTGAGAAGCATATGATGGAGTAATGAAAAGGTTATGCCAAGCGTTTAAGAGAAAATTCACAGCTTCAAATACTATATAAAAATGGAAACATAAACACAGTTTTTAGAAGGCCGTGTCTCCAGGGGGCAGACTGGGTGGCCCTAACGGTAAGAGATGCCTCATTGCACAGGGTATCTTTCACATACAGTTACTTGAAGAACAACACACATTGTTTGTAAATTAATTCCGTAGCAGAAAATGGGTTGAAAGGGTGAAAGCCACAAAAATGCAGGGAAAAAATTTTGCAGATCTACCCGTATCTTTTGAAGTAAAATCGGTTGAATAGTTATGGTAGCATGAAGATTGTTTGGGTGGAAAAGACCAGCATATATATATTAATGGAAATTCTTAGCATCTCTGGCTCTGCATCATTTGTTTGTTTTTCACTGTTTTTTTATTTTTCCAGTTTCCAGCACTGAGTTGTATAAAGACCCTTCTCTTCTCACTGGAGCGCTGGGTGAGTGGAGAATATGCCATTGGGATAGGATGCTCTCTAATGTGAGAGATTAGCCTGTACCCTACTCCCAATGAACCTGATACATATTCCCTGCATGAACACTTCGAAGTAGCTATTGAAAATTAACACAGTGATCCTCAGAAAGGAGGAAAACTATTTTTATAAGGTTTGATGTCAGACATCACTTGCCTGTTGTGAAGGAATTTGTTTTGAAACAGTCATCTGAGGTCATAAGTTATTCTCGACATGAATGCACTCCTGCAAAGGTTCTTAAGTACAACCTCCTTGAATGATTTGCAAGACTTTCTATATTCTGGATTGCCATTTAAGTTAGTAGGTACTGGATGCTCGAAAGGACTATATATGGAACTGGAACATGTGTGAGCAACCAATAAAGATACACTTAACATTGAATCCCACTCAACTGGCCCCATTGAAATGGTCACTAAGCCAAGACCATCTGTGTATCACTTATTAGGTGGTGGGAGAGCTTGAAGCATTTTTATTAAGTGCTTATCAAAGCATGATACAGACCATCTGCATCATGTTATCACCTATTCTCCATTTGTGACCAAAAAGGTATACCTAATATCAAATGTCTCTTTTCTTTTTCTTTCCGTAATTTTAGGATGGCTAACATTTATGTTTCTTCCAATCTCAGATGCTTTTTTTGGTGTACTTTTTCTAACGGTCTGTATGTTTCTTAAGTTCATATTCATCAGCAGGTGATAAAAACAGTTTGTAACTTTCTCATCTTATTTAGCCTGTGGTGATAATTCTAAGCACCCACATAGAAGCTTTATTTTTGTCCTTACTATTTTGTTTTGCTAAAGCTACCATACAAGAACTGTCTTAAACTCAGGAGAGAGCGCACGCACACACACACACATATATGGATAAAAAACCCTGTACAAACCATGCTAATTACAATTAAATTGTAAATAGGTCTTCCAGTGTGGAATCCCCCAACTCTGCATTACTCTGCACTACAAAAATAGCAGATGAGTCAGGTTTCCCAGTAAACAAGACCAGAAAGCAACAGCAGTGAGGAAAAGCGACAGCCACAATGGGACTTGTCGTGACAAGACTGTTATTACCCTTTTTTGTCTATCAAGCATGTATTAATGAAGGGTACTTCAGTTACTGAGTTGATCCTTAAGGGACCAGAGGTAAATCAGAGAGGCTACAACCTCCTTCGACATGAACAGGGGCCTTTGAGCATTTTCTGAGCTGTTAATTCACTAAAATGCTCTACCAGGGAGTTAAAGTTTTACAGATTCCATCATCAGAAGAAAAGCTACCACTGGTTGGTGAATCCAGGGGGATCCTCCTTCTTGGACCTCATGACCCTTTCATGGCTGTGCAATGCATCGCACAAGTGGGAGACCAGGCCTGACACCTGTACATGTAAAAAGATACCAGTTAGGGCTGTTTGAGGAACTGGGTTTTCAATTGACCACCAAGGTCTCTCTAGAGGAATAAAATCATGCAACAGTAATGGCTTAGTTTCACGTGGAATTTTCTTCCAGTTTTCCCAGTATTTTTCTGAAGTAAAAACCCAAATGTGGTTTGGACTGAGTGGAATATGTCGTATCAGAAGAAACTACGTTTTCCCCTTACTGATAATAATGAGCAAATCAAAGGAGAAAAAGGGCTAAATATGAAAAACAGCCTGGGAAACAGGGGAAATGTGGGGGGTTTTTATCCAATGGTCCAAGGTCTTGACCTTCCCATGCTGTGCCCTCACCACAGTGTGACACAGGTAGGACACGGAGCATCTCCTGCTGGCACCAGTCTCTGTCACACAGTGCCACGGGGACTAAAACACATTTATGCCCCATGCTACATGGGACACCTGTTTTCTGTATCCCACTCCACCAAGTGTTTGGCCATTTATGTATGGCACAACAGCATCAAGAAGAGAGATTGAGATTGACCTACAAGCCCATGAAGATGTATGGGATCTGTCTGAGGCATACACAAGGCACACATGAGTAAGGAGCTCAGTTAATAGAATTTGGACGCTAAATTGCTCCTGAATAAAATTGTGTAGCTTCTGCTGCAGTATTATATCAAATCTTTCAAGTACATAGGCGTAGCAAGACTTTGAAGGTAATTCTGGAGTTGATTCATATTTTGAACCCCTGGCAACCCAAGAAATGAGGCAAAAGATATTATTAGGCTGACAGAAAAGGAGAACGTGGGAATTCTGAGTATGGTGGTTCGCAAATATTTTTTTAAATGCTGGTGGGAGGTGTTTCAAGGGAAAACAGCAAGGCAGGGGTGAAGATGCTTATTGTGTGACACCTGAGACAACAGCTGTATATGACAGTTGTGATAATTTTAGATGGGAAGAGAAGAAACCAGAGATAAAGGAATGAGAGGAGAAGGGGGATTTACATAAACCCTATGGTATTTCAAGTGAGCGTTTGGATGTAGGAGGAGATACCTATTCCTCAGCATTCCTGAATTATGTCTCCAATGTTTATGTGCATTAGATCTGCCAGTCTGTCCCTTGTTGCCTGAAGTCCCAACCTATGGTTAATAATCATTATGCAGTGTTTTAAAAAGTGGGAGTAAAAAGTCCTTCCCTGTGTGCAGCCAGTGGCACGGCTCCGACCTGGGGCGCGTCCCGGGGGTTGCGCTCCCCACCTTGATTTGGGTGCTGGTGAAGGCAGCAGGGAGCAGCAGGCAGACTCACAGGGTCTGAGCTCCATGCTTCAGCAGCAAAGTGAACGAGGTGCTCATTTTGAATAAATTGGCTTTAAATCCCGCTTATTTTTGACCCTCGCTTTCTCTTAATAGCTTGCGACTCTGTTCGGGATCTGAGATTTCTGCAGAAAGTGGTGCTGTGGGGGAGGTTTCTCCTTTTATCAGTCTGGTTTACAATCTTCTGCTTCACTTCTAAGGCAGACAGATTGATGGGATAACTACTGTACGGCAGTGCCACAGTTGTAGAAGTGCACGTTCTGTTACATTTTGGTGCGGTTTTGTTCTCACACGCTGGCTATTTTTTTGTTGAAGTAACTCTTTTTTTCCTAATACCTCCAGCCACAAAGTAGTTTCATCTCAGCAGATGTCTTAAGCAGAGTTCAGCTGCATCAGCAGATATTCCGGCGATGGTATTGCTCCCCTGTGACTCTCAACAGGGATTTTATTTTATTTTTTTTTTATTTAAGTGCTGGCAACATGGTTTATTTATAACAAGGAACATATTTCAAGAGCATTTTCTATATCCATATCTATTTCTTCAATCTTTATCTCAGTAAGTAGAACTCTGTGTTCACATTCAGATTTTTCTTTTTCTTCCCCTCCCTGTATTTTCTGCTCTTCAAACAGCAGCATGGCTATGAAACATTTGGTGAAAGTGCTATTTGACCAGTATTATAGTCTAGAGCAGACTCAGCGGCACTATGCAAACATTTTCTTTACAGCATTAGTTCTTTCACCTACCAGATATATCAAGCTAAAAGTTCGTAACACTGCTTTTTTCCCTCATGTGTGTTTCAATCTTTCTGACATCTGGAAAAAGTGGTTTTTGACTTGGTCCTTCCTGCATAACTTCTGTTTAAACTCGACTCACAAAAAAAGATATAGTGTTTGCCTAGGGTTCGGGTGATTAAGACCATTTCTCCTTTTGCCTGGCAGCGCTACAACTCTTTGGTAGAAGGAGCCCCAAAAGAACTGCTCTGGGAATTGTCACGTTTTATGATGTATGAGCTTCTTTTTCTTTTTAATTTTACCACAAGAAAAGAAGGAGAAGTCTCCCATCTGCACAGATGTCCTCAGCCCCACTGAAGGTCGGGGCTTGGAGCTGGTTAACCATTAAAATGAGAGGCCTAAATTCTACAGAGTCCTCTCAAGGAAAGCTCCCATCTCCTTTGGTAGGTGCTTTGCTTGATTAAACATGGAGGGCCAAACCTTAACAGATGAATAAACAGGCTTTGCTAGAGGATGGCCTTCAGTCTGTGGGTGGAGCTGGGAGAGGGTCCTTCCCCTGAAAGTGGGACCAGAGCACTGCTAATGCAACTGCTGGGTGTGATAAGAGCTGGCATCTTTTTATCTTCTTTTAAAGGGAGATTAATTTTTTTTAAGTCAGCGATTCTCACACTGGCTGGGCCCCATCCCCATTTCCTCCACGTGCCACTCCTGGCAGAAGCAGGGCAAGGGTCAGTCACTTCTGTGCTCCCAGAAGACTGACTAGTCTTCACTATAGATTCAGATCCAGAAGAGCCATTTACATCATCATTCAGGGAACTAGCGTAGGACTTTATGCTGGAAGTTTTCACCGGCATTAAATCAGGGTAGAAGACTTCGAGTTCCTCCACCTTAACCATAGGCAAAGGGGAAAATGATTGAGCTAAATGAAATTTGTCTGTAGGGTAAGCTGTCTTGGAAGTGAGGTCTGGTGGGATCCTGCCTACTGATAGTTGCTGAATGGTTGCTCCATGCTTCCAGCCCCTCTCACTACAGAAAAGTGATTACTTATAGTGCTAAACTGTTAGCAGAGTCCTTAGCGTGGGTTTGGCTTAGGTCAGCTGTCTCTGTTCCTGGCTGGTGGGTCCTGAGATAGCACAGGGGAGGAGAAACTCCACATGATCAGTCTAGTAGTGGCCATCCCATTTTGGAGAGTAAGTGAAGTTAGTAATAAAGGTGTGGGTTGTTGACAGCCTGCTGCCCTTAGGGCCACAGACTGGTCCTTAGCATGATAAATTTATTACTATATTTACTAGTATAGACTTCAGTGCCCCTTACTATTTCTGCTATGGATGTAGAAAACCATGAAAGAAGCAGCTATGAATGTCCCCGAAATCTGCTTTAAAGTCTTCCTCACTATCCATGACCTGAAGGAATACTCATTTACTGTGTTAATCTCAAGATGGAACTGTTTTAAGATGCTGGTCAAAAGAATAACGTTTTTCTCTTCTTGCTCTCAGCGTTAGATCCTGTCATGATTAATAAAGCCATTTAAAGAACATTTTCCATTTCTGTTGTCCAGCTGCCCTACCTTGCCCTGACCTCAAATTAGTTGAATGAAATGGTGACCTTCCTGAATGTGCCTTCTCTTTCCATTCTGTAATCCCAGGCTCTGTTTTGTCTAATTTAAAACATTGTTATCAGGATTAATTGTCCATCTCCAGCTCTGCTTTCACACCACCCCATGGCAGCCCTGCTTTATCACCCCTGTCTTTCACAACTGTCTCGTATTTTCACAGGAGCATCACTGCGGATGGTACAAATGAAAAGAAGAAAGGACTTTTCCTCCCCGTTTTCCATAATCACAAGCCATGGTCCAACCATTCAGCTGCAAAAAATATTCAGAGCAGGGCTGTTGAGCCCTGTTTACATTCCTGGTAGTGTTACTTGTGCAATTAAGAAATAATCAAACCTCTTTCCTTCATGCGCATTCCTAAAATATCTGGGACAGATCTGTTTATAAATAGTACTGAACCATGCATTAATTTACCCACCCTTTGTAACTTCCTTATGGTCATGGGGAAGGTTTGCTGGGGTAAAGGTGTGGTTACACGATCTCTTAACTGGCGATTTGGGTCATAGAGGTAGAAAGGATAGGGATTACAGCTGTTGCTTTTCCTTAGCAGGGGACCTGTTCCTACCCTGACTCCCAGCGCTGTGCTCAGAGTCTCCGGGCTGCCTGCGCACAGGCTGTGCTTGGGCTGTCGGCACACACCTCCTGACATTGTACTATCGTGACTCTTCTGGGAAGGACCGTATGTGCCTTCAAGCCTTTCCTGCCTTTCCAGTGAGAAACCCTGGAGCTGCCTGCACCACAGGTAGAGTTGCCCTTGGGTGGTACTGTAGACCTTGGCCAGAGGTTAAGTGCCTCCCAGGGACTAACACTGGGATTTCTGCTGCCTGGCAGGTTAGGTGTTGCTCCAGGTCGGTGATGAGAGCTCCCGGCTGCCTCAGCCTCAGACCTACCTTTCAGGTCACTCAGGGCAGCAGTGCAGGTGGAGCCATTTGGGATGTCAAGATCATGGTGTTAACTTCACCAGATTGAAGCCACGAAACTCTTAGCAATAGTGACAACTGAGCTGGAGATGGCAGCAGACCCTTACCATGAAAAAGGAAGCCTATGGTTTCAAACTGTCTTTTTAAATTGCCTGTTTGCAGAATGTCCAAGGTGCCTTTTCGGAATGGAGGCACTGTTCTTTCAGATCCCCTTTCTGCCAGCTTGATTATGTAGGTCTAACACCCAAAGCCACATTCATGCCAATCTATGCACAGAAACCCTCCTCTGACCCCGAGAAACTCTCTCTGGAGTCTCAGAGTCTCCATGTCAGCCTCCTCCTCCTTTGACACTCTGTGCTATGTGGTATCTGGAGCTTGTTGAACTTTGAGGGAGATCAGCACCTCTACCTTGTCACAGGAGTCGATCAGAGAAACAATCCACTGTTCTTGTTCTTCTGAAAACAGGGAGGTAAATTTGTGTTGTTAATATTTCACCAAGTACTGGTAGAATTTCCACCTGCCTGCATGCCCCAAACATACAGGTTATGCCTAAATGGAGATGGCTATATATCTTTATATGATGAAAGCGGCAATTCTATGCCCCCATTTCTAAACCTGATCAGCAGCTTCCCATTAAATACCTGTGTTTCGCTCTCATTTGGTTCTTTTCTTCCTTTATCCTGTTTCCCCTTCATTTTGAGATGAGTTCAGTTCTGACAGATTCAAGTTTAACTCCTTTGGATTAAGAAAAGCCACATTTATTTTCATTTTTCCTTTGCTGGACTCTCCCATCTTTCACTTAGAAATTTATTATCAGATAATGTTCTCCATAAAATGATATAAGTGCAGGATAATTCCAGAACCAGGAGTTTCTCCAACTATTAAAGCAATTTGGCCTCTTAATGTGTCCAAATATGTATGTAGTGGGAGAGGGGAAATTTAATGCACTGATATGTCGCACCACAGTAACAAAGAATTTCAGCAGGTTGTATAATACTGTATTTCTATTCTTTCACCTAGCACCCTTGCAAAGATGTGGCATTAATTTAAAAATTATATTTAGCAACAAAATCCAGACCAATTAAACAAGGCTCAGCAGTGTCTGCCTAGGATCACAACTGAAAGTTGCTTTTTAGTTCGTTTAACTGAGAAGGCTTTAAAGCACAATAGCTGTTTGCAGGAAAATAAAATTAAAAAAAAAGGTTGCAAAGAAAAATTACTGACATGATAATTAAAAAAAAATTCCTAATAACAATATTGAGCTTTTATTTTCTGCTGAGAAAACAAGGTTCTGAAAGTTATGTGGAAAAAGTTACTTCATTTGAAGAACTTTTAGCCAAAAAACCATGTGCTGCTCTTAGTGCAGTCTAATAGCTGAGCTTCTTAGAAGACTAGCTACCCTAGAGTCTTCACACCCTGATGTCAGTTGTTTCGTTGCTTCCAGCAGACTAAAAGTACAGCCACGGTGAAGGGTGAGCATTGGAGCCCTGTATCAGCTGACTGAGTGAGGTCTCTTGATTAGTGCTGGTGCCCTGGAAGAGGGCAAGTGTTCTGGTGAATGCAAGAAAAACACATGGTGCCAGATCTGTAATAAGGTTGTTGGCAACTTGGTAGGTTTTAGGTGAACTAAATCTGTGATTCCCCAAATGCACTCTCTCAGCAGGTTCCTCATCTGGTCATCTCCTTTTTGGTCCAAGAAAGCCTCTAGATGCTGACAGAACCACACAGTCTTTGGGTTGCACCATGTTCCCAACTATTTCTCATGGTTACCTGAGGGGTGTGATTACAGAGGCATGCTCTATGCACAGCAAGCATGAGACAAGAGCATGCTCACCATTAGCAGTCCGTGCCTCATTAAAAAAAAAAAGCCAACACAAACCTCAGTGCCTTTACATACTGTTCTGTGAGATAGGTGCTATGACTAAGGAGCAGAACAGCTGGGTACACCACTCTCATTAGCCTGAGGGCATTCAGAACCACATTTGCTACTGAACTGGGGAGTACCTTGAATCATGTCCTTGAAAATGAGGTTTCGTGGGAGGGTTCTTCCAACCCTTCCTACTGAAGTGGTGTTACGGTGTTGCAAGTAACATGAGATTCATATGGCTGGAATGAAAACCAAGAGGTTTGATGACTCAGGCTGCTTGGGGTCAGGGTGTTCAGATGGTGTTGTGCACCCCAGGGCTGGTCTGAGCTCCAAGGACTGCTCATAATGTTTTTGTTCAAAGAAACCCCGGGTTAAAAAAGAACTAGTCATGAGAGCCTGTCTGCTAGGTTACAAAGTCATATATTCTTCTGTTCTGGATGAAGTTTTGCTGGTTTTGTTGTGTATATGCCGATGGGGGAGAATAGCTCTTGGAGACCAATTTGATAGCAGGAAGAGAGGGAGAAACGGGTGGACTTCAGATTGAGGTGAGAATGGAGCCTGGTCTTCTGCTTCCCAAGTGAATGTGCAGCCACTAGGATATTTATTTTTTTAAAAAATGTGTTTTCACTATAAAATACTGGGATTATTAGAAGAGCGAGTCTAGGCCTGCTTTTCTAGGTAACTTTGACAGATCCCACGGGGCACACTGCAAGTGCTGCGTAGCTGGAGGCACCTCCTGCATTTAGTGCAGAAGCAGGCAGGAATGCAGACACATCACTGTGGCTCGTGGTTTCTGCTGGTCACTGTGGAGTGCAAGGTTTGGGGTTTTCAGCAGCATTTTTAGATGAATTTTCTGAAGCTACAGCTGTGACCTAGTTGAATGAGTCTGGGTCTTGGATTCTGTTCTGGTGACCCAGATCCCAGCAGACCTATCTTTGACTCAACCTGGCCTTTGAGCAGCTGTGTGAATCCCACTGCTGAAGGCAGTGTGCCGTGCCATCAAACTTTTCTTAACCAGCCAAGTGTCCAGCATTGTCACTGCTTGGTAACTAATGCATACAATTTTGACTTTACACAATGCAGTGCAATACATTTGGCTCCACAATTTGAAAAGGGTCTGCCCTTTGTCTCTCTTTATCAGTATTATCTGACATTGAGTTATGAGCTGCTAATGACCCAGAGATAATGAAAGTCATGTCTCAGAGAGCTCACAGTCTGAAACACTGATGCAAGAAGACAGCAGAACCACTCAAGAAATCCAGCGGGAAGAATAATCTGTGGCTTTGAGCATAATATATATTTTAATTACTGTTTGTTTGGCACTCTGGTAGGGAATATGGAAGAAAAAAGCTTTTAGGAGAGTTTTCAATGGGCTGACGGCAGTGGTTTCATTTTCTTCAGCTGAATTCCCCTTCCCCCCTTAGTTTTTCTTCTCAGAGTACTGGCACTTTGATAAGTGTTGATGGAAAACATTGTCTTTTATGCTTAATGTGGGTGTGAGTAGAGGGGAGAGTATATTGAAAGTGCTGCGTGCAAGTGCCAGAAATGCCTGTGGTTCCCACACTCGAAGGAGCAGAAAAACTCCCCCCAGGAGGCCCAGCAGTGTCAGAGGGTGCGAAGCAAAGGGAAGGTGGGACACAGCCCAAGCTTCTGTCTCTTCCCCAGTTCTTACTAATTTGGAAAGCTTAGCAAGATCTTCTAAGTAAGGAGCTCAGTGGCCTGGGATTGTCTTTGGAAGAGGTTTCTCTCAGGTGTCTTTACAATAAAGGCTTGCAGACTTTGCTTAGGCCAGTCTCCTCTTGGACCCTGTTGGCCACTTGTTCTACTCAGCTGAAAGAAGATAATGATTCCTGTCTAAATTATTCAAGATTTACACTGGTATGATCTGGACGAGAATCTGGTACAAGTATCCTGCAGATATGCCAAGAAAGCAGGCAGTTGTATGTGAACACATTCATTATGCATATTACCCCGGAGAGGCAAGCCACTGTCTTTGCTTGCCACTTCAAAGGACTAGAGTGGGTCTGTTAAGAGAAAAACAAAATTCTCAAGATGCCTTGAGGGACAACAATTGAGATTTCGTCGATTTGTACAGACAGCAATGGAGACAGAAATCTCACACTTGATTTTAAGCTTATATGGCACCCATTTCTCAAACACACTGTTGTATGTGAGTCTGAAATCTTCAGCTAAAACACTGTAGCCCAGCAATGAGGCTCCATGATCTTCACAATATGCCTTTGTTTTTGTTTTTATAAGTCAAGAATATGCAGCTGATGAAAGACTCACAGATTCCCTGCAGAGCACTCCCAGTCTGAATCTCTCTCTCATGCCACCAGAATGAATCAGTCTGCAGACAGCAGTTTTTAGCAAAGATGCTTTATTACCAGGGCTGTAGCACCCACTAGAATGAGGGAACTCATTACTTTTAGAAAATTATTCTGATGTTTGAAGTTCTTTTTACAACCCCAAACTGGAGAAATTGCAAAGCTCCACATTTCTTTTTTAATGAGAATGAATGCACTGGATCTCTTTAATTAGACAGAGGTGGAAATGTATTAATTACCAGAGGACAACTCTCCATCTTCAAGTAACGGTACAGATGGACTGGCCTGAGCTCCCAGTGGTAATAAAGCATCCTGGCATGTTGACTAACAGCCTTAGTGCCTGCTGGGATGAAAAGAACTGGTGGGTATTTCCAGACCTTCACTATCATGAAGCACCATGAACAGGAACAAATGCTGTACACCTTTGGAATGCTTATTTTCTAATTATACACAGTGCTTCTATCGAATCTTACTGATTTACACATGAAAAATAATTGCTTGTTCCATTTTCCTCTCCGCTTCCACACCATCCACCTTTTAGCAGCAGCCGTCTAGAGGATGGAGGAAGACGACTGTGTTTAAAACATAGTTACTTCCATTTTTGAGTGATTTAACTTAAAAGTATTATTTGCTGAATCTAGGAGTTTGTGAGAAGCGTGGTTGCTAAAAATCATGCTGAAACTGAAGGAGGGGAAGGTGATAATCAGAACAGCCTGATTTTTAAGTGGGATTGTGAATGAACTTATTCAGTTGGAGTTCCTTTCTGCTGTTGTCTTTATCAGCTGTTGTCATTCTCTCATCTGCTACAGATGCCTAAATAAATTAGATGGAGAAAAACCTTGGACATGAAAAATATTGACGAGAATTCAGAGTGGTTGGGAAAAGTTGCAGTACCTATAGCTTGAACAGGGAACGAGCAATTGTTCACGACAGCAGCAAAAGCCTGAGCACAGAACAGCCTTTCTGGAGTTGAAGGGTATTTATTGACATCAGGACTTGCAAAAGCATCCTAACTTTATTGTTAACAGAAGATTGTGCATCTGTGTGCTGAATGTGCATTTTTCTTCCTCTAAACACTGCATGAGACTTCAAAAGGATCCTAGGTATTCCCTGGCCCTGATCATTTTTATTTTTAGATTTGACAAGTGAAGAGCAGCTAAAGAAAGTCTCATTCCATTAGCCAAGGTGATTTAGTGAGTGGAGGGGAGTAATACTAACTTAATTATCTCTGCAACTCCCAGATTTTCTGTATCAGCTTGAACGGTGTATTAACTTATTGTTTAGTGCAGTCCCATGAAAATTATGCACCAGAAAGTGCTTGAAATTGTGTGAGAAAATTGGTACTTTCTACTATAACTGCAACTTTCTGTGTGCTTGTGTCAACAGTATCAACAGTAATTCTTAGAGTAAGGAGGTGATGTTAAGTAGTCACATTGTGGGTGTATATGTCAGTCCTTTTCCTCACTGTGAATGTTTCAATTCATTAGTTAATTTCATCAACCTTTAACAGAGGAGTAAGTCTCCAATATACAAAGTTTCTGCAAAAGGTCTGTGAGGTGTATGGCGAAAGAGCATAAGGATCCACATTCATCTGACCTCCCCATGTCCTGTCTTCTCCTTCCAAAAGAGATGTGAGGCAGAACTTGTCACAGGGCAGCTGCAGCACAGTGGTGGGTTGGGCTGTGGAAAAGTGTTTGACTCCTGACCAGCTGGTTGAGTAACCAACATGTGTATTTTGGCCAGTTAAACTGTGTTCATGTATCCCTGGTCCTTAGAAAGGTCTTGATGTCTCTTGGCCCACTAGCAAGCTAGACAAAGTTGTTGAAAGATGTGGGTAGGAGACGAGGGAGTAGAAAGAGCATAAGGATCTTGCTGTAGATAGAGGATTAAGGAGTCCTGCAGTGAGGAGGAATGAGGGAACTGAGGTTATTGTGGTGGAGTGGTAGGTGATGTGAAGATGAGTTCATTGTTGTGATTTGTTTGAAGGTTCATTCAACCATGAAGCATAAATCCAGTGGAAATCAGAATTAATTAGTGATGAAGCTCATAGAGTTACTTGTTGGTAGTATGTTACATTCTTCTGCTTAGTTCCCTTTGCCACATCAGGAAAGTGTTCTTCTTTTCAGACCTAGTTATACAAAAGGTCATTTTTTTGACCCAAAATTGTTTACATAATGGCTTTAAATGACGGATTGCTCTCTATCTTAACTTAATGACAGTGGCACTTGAAAAATGTGGTGGTGATGTATGGATGAAAAAAACAAGGCTTAGATCCTGGTCCTGTGCCAGAATCACGTTAGTCAGGCTCTGGTGTATTCTGTTTTGTTGTGTGCAAGTATGTGCATAGGACCCGTCAACGCTGCACTCAGAGCACCTGACTTCTGCAGTCATATTGAACAATTCATTGGCCAGCTCTGATCTAATAGTAGAATAAATCAGCAGTGATTTGATTTAAATTGACGGAGATAGAGCAATATATTTAATGTGGTGATGTCAGAATCAGGTTCCTAGGATTTGATCTGAATTTCAGTGTGCTCATGCAATAACTGGAAGAAGTGCTAACTGTAAAACAATAGGTTCTTTGCCTTTTTTTTTCTTTTTTTTTTTTTCACTTATGGTTTTTCCAGCTGGCTCTGAAGAGCTGGAGTCTTGTGAGAAGCACTGTAGACTGCAGGCCTCCATTTATCCCCAGGCCAGAAGCAATGCTGGTAGCTGAAATGTGAACTTCTCTAGAGCTCTGTAAATGATCTCCCCTTGGTCCCAGAAGTTCATCCTCTCACAGGGTAAGAGGCAGCTTGAATATAGCCTGGTTTTCTGACCTGGCTTTAATGTTTAGGACCAGTGGGCATTCTGTTGAAAGAATGGATATGCCAGTTTTTTACCCTATGTTTAATGCTTTCTGAAACACATCAGATATGGAAACACGTTCTGGCAGCACCTCAGGCACCTCAGCCATCCTAACCATCCCTTTCTGGTTTTAAATCTGGTGGTTCTGTTCAGCTGCAAAATTGTACAGCTCCAGGCTGTCTGGGTTGCAGCTCTGGGTATTTGTGATGGGGATCATTACAGAATCACAGAATCACAAGGGTTGGAAGGGACCTTGAAAGATCATCTAGTCCAACCCCCCCTGCCAAGGCAGGGCCACCTAGAGCACATCACTCAGGAATGTGTCCAGTCGGGTTTTGAATGTCTCCAGAGAAGGAGACTCCACAACCTCTCTGGGCAGCCTGTTCCAGTGCTCTGTCACCCTCACGGTGAAAAAGTTTTTCCTTACATTAACCCGGAACCTCCTATGCTCCAGCTTGGACCCGTTGCCCCTTGTCCTATCGCTTAGTGAGATCGAGAAGAGCCTGGCTCCATCTTCCTGACACTCACTCTTAACATATTTATAAACATCCACCACGTTTTGCCACTTACCTCAGTTTCTGATAGTTTCTACTTACTATCCATAGTCAATGATTTTTATGTCCAATCAGTTAGAGATCACTCTTCTGACTGTGGCCTAATCATTTAACGATTTTCACCTTTTGGGAAGGATGCCACTGTCTGAAAACATTCATCTTCTACAAAGAGACCATGGCTCTCACCTTTTACCATAGCTAACAATGTCTGTATGTCAAATATCAGTCAGAAGCAATTTCTCTATCTCTGTAAGAACAGTGTTAGCATCTGACTCGGCAAAGAGCCCTGCATTGCTGTGCAGAGGTCCTCAGCACTGCCATGCTGTTGTGCTGGCAGGCTTCGAGTGGTGATCAAGGATCTACAATGACATCTCAACTGAGCACAGGCCCAAGGGTCTCCTTACGACTCCTCAAAGAAGAACCTGCTCAGTGAGAGGGAATGAAGATGTCATGTTACAATCAATGATTTTATTTTAACCTTGAGAAAGTTATGTCTGGTTGGTCGGGGGTGGTGGGGAGGGAAAGGAAGAAGTTTGACAATAACCTGATAACTTAGTTGTTTTAAGGCAATTTTGAGGTGAAAGAAAAGCAAGACACTTTCTAAAAAGAAGGAAAAGTGATGGAGAAAACATTAAAACTACTTACAGGTTGTCATGATACTACTACATAGGCACATTTGCCATTAAGTTGAAGGAAGATTTTGCCAACAAAAGATAGCACCGTGCTTTCTTCCCTTTTCTGGCAGTACACAAGAAACACTCGCTTTCTCTTGTGATGTGGTAGTGCCCAGCAGTCTTTGGAAAGGGTGGCTTTGTGTTGTTGCTTGCCTGAGAGCTGTTTTCCTGCCCTGACGAAAGCGATGTTTGTGTCATGTTTGGGTTTATAAACAAAATGTTCTACTTCATGTATAAAATGTGAAATGACTTACCATGAGAGTTTGATTAAAGTAGTTGAAAAGACCAAGAATTGCGTGTGTGGAGTTAGTTTTTCTTTGATATCAAAGACCCTTTGGCTTGAGCTTTTTAGTCAGCTGGGAGAACAACTGTGCAGATAAATGACTTCAGTCTCTGTCTGCCTCACATAGCACATGTGATGTGAGAAGTGCTTAGAGGCTTTTGGTCTGGAGACTTTTTTTTTTTCTCCTTGCCAAGTTGATGTAAGAACACTACAAAACAGTTTATGTAGCATTTGGGCTGATATAAAGCCAGGTGGGGTGGTTGTCCGAAGGCCTAACTGTTTGCAGCCATCCCAAAAAGCACATCTGTAGGTCACTAAAATGTATCCTGTCTTGCCATATAGCTGTTGGATACTGATCTGTACTGAGAATTTGCACGTGTGACTAGTGATGACAGTGCTAGCATTAAGCACCTTATAAGTATGTAGCACTGCCTAAAATGCGTGTTCACCACAGCTCCCTATGGTGTGCCACGTGCCATGTATTTCCCACACTGAGTTTCCATTAGCTCAAGAAGCAATAAACGTATGGGTACTTGGGGGTGGAAGAAATGAGCTCTGCCCCAGGGTATTGCCATGAACTTTTGGCAGTCGATAACGGGCACTGCCTGGCCAGTTTGATGTAGTGAGTACTACCAACAGGATCAGAGGAACTAGCAGAGGAGTTTAATATTTTCTAACCAGTTTATTAAGATTTCTTGGACAAAATCTATTTAAACTCATATTTTTTTTCAGAATCATGTTTTCAAAAATGGTTTATAGTCTGAGAGCTGTCTCAAAGTAGCTATAATTAAAACATGTATAACTGTAGCCTGTACAATTTTTAAGAGTAGCAGAGGTAAATTATATCCTTGTCTATATATGGATTATGCCTAATTATTCAGTTTCAAATACATGACTGAAAGCAAAATGTGTCTTTTAGCTTTCTTGTAAGACAGTGAAAAACTTGTTCGTAATTCATTTCATTCTGATACTATGCTCATCTCCGTAGTACTTGAATGTCTTGTGATATTACTATCAAAGTAATCTCTGTTGCTCTTTCAGTTTCTTAGGGAGAAAAACAAGCATAAGGAAAGTTTTGAGTTTCAACTGTATGAAATGTGAGTGTGTTTTTACAGATGCATGTGCACACCCCCGATCTGATATATTTATTTCTAAGTTACTTTACTTAATGATCACACATGTCATTGGAAGTAGATATGTGTGGTTCAGTTCAATCAACTGATACTCTGAAAATTTGTTTCAGGTTCTCTTATACTTCAAACTTAGTCATCTTACATGGGAGGGTAGCCAAGAGGTCTCATTGCTACATGATGTACTATGAAATCAACACACAGTACAGACTAAACTAAAACTGGTGTTAGATAAACAGATCCAAGCATGGAGTAAGTCTGGATGACCTGAATATATGTGTCATATAATGCTATGAGTTATTGATGACCTTTCATAATTCACAAGTGGCTCAGGTTACCTCCACCACTTCTGAGCTATGAGATCATTAATAATGTGTGCAAATAAATAACACATCTCGAGTCAGCTCATTGTATTTCCTATTGCTCTCTCTTTCCCTCCATGTATGGGATGTATGCATATAATATTTATTTCAGAAACAGTGAAATTCCCACCAGCAGCTGTTGGGAAGAAAGTTATATCTCATAGTTATATCATTGGAGAGCTATATTTCATAGCTGTGAGGTTATAGTCATAAAATATAGCCTTTTAATGTGCTAAGAAAAACTCTGGCAGTTATTTAAACCAATAGGACTATTGTATTCAAATTAACTAAAGTTTACAGTAGAGTCGCATCCACTGGGTCAAATTCTACCCTGACTTACACACTGAACTCATTGGAAATCGCAAATGGCATCATCAGTCAGTACAAAACTGACTCTACAAATCCTCGGGGTATGGTGGAATCACACCAGGGGTGAATTGGTCCAGCAATTAAGGTCTTTTGACCCTAAATGTGCTGTAGCCTCAGTTACCGGTTGCCAAGTCTTCTCTCTTTTAACTTGGAGTAATGTGACCCTCTCAGCCAAAACCTAAATTGATCCCAAGTCCATTGAAGTCAAATCTTTCCATTGAATTCAGTAGGCTTTGGATCAGCTCCTAAGAAGAGCTGCCATCTTGGAAAAAATCTATGTGAAAATTGTCCCTGATTTTGCTATTAATGATCTTTGCCCTGAAGTTACTTCATTCCCATATTTTTCCAATACTGTATTTAAATGCTGTTTTTCATTCCTCATTGTTCATGCAGCTTTTGAGGTCTGTTCTCATCAGTGGGTTTCTTACTGTGCTAATAAGAAAAATATTGCAGTTTGTAATCTCTTCTTTCATCTTTGTGTTTATTATCTTTTGAGAATGTATGCAGTTCCATGGGTCAGCCTTGCCAGTGAAAGAAGTTTTGTCATATCACTCAATCTTCCTGCTTGTAGCCGCGTTGACTTTTATTTCAGTTAGTTATAGTTCCTGGAAAATGCTGTAGTAATTGAACCAATAAGACATATTCATGGGAGAAGGAAACTGAAGGCTATAGTGTTCCTATTGATACACATATGGCAGTGCCCTGGTAGTTCATGGATTGGTTGTTTAAGGGCATTTCAGCACATGGTCAGTAATCCAATGTGTCAGTAGACAAGTATAACAGTTTTGTTAATCAGACTGGTACCAAATTAGAAAACTTCTGTATTAATCTGATATCTATATCCACAAAATTAGGTATTCAAACAATAAAACCCTTAAATAATAGTATAAGCAGATGAATCTTTAAGCTATTTCTTCTTTTTGATGTTAGCATGAATCATAGAACGGTTTAGGTTGGAAGGGACCTCAAAGATCATCCAGTTCCAACCCCCCTGCCAGGGGCAGGGACACCCTCCAGTACACCAGGTTGCCCAAAGCCCCATCCAACCTGGCCTTGAACTCTTCCAGGGATGGGTCATCCACAGCTTCTCTGGGCAACCTGTGCCAGTGCCTCACCACACTCACAGGGAAGAATCTCTTCCTAACATCTCTTCTAAATCTCTCATTTCAGTTTAACTCATTACCCCTTGTTCTATCACTGCACTCCCTGATGAACAGTCCCTCTCCAGCTTTCCTGTAGGTCCCCTTCAGGTGGTGGAAGACCGCAATTAGGTCTTCCTGTAGCCTTCTCTTCCCCAGGCTGAAGAAGCCCAACTCCCTCAGCCTGTCCTTGTAGGAGAGGTGCTCCTGTCCTCTGATCAACTTCATGACCCTCCTCTGGACTCGCTCCAGCAATTGCACTGCAATTGTGCAATTAGTCAATTAAAGAAAAACTACCAGCATGTAAGAAATATGTACCTAAGTCTTCATTCTGGCACCTTTACTCATGCTGTGTGGTCCCTCTTCCCAGGTCTGGACAGTAACATTTTGATCCCTCCATTGAGCAACTTCCCGTGGAAGATTTTTCATTGAAAAGCAGTTTTTACAGGTCAAACCATCCAGGGCGAGGGTGCCAAGAAGTAGGGAGTTACTACCGGTTTCTGTATGGCCCAGTTTACTTAACAAAACCAGTAGTGCTTTGTTGCAACCCGTAAGGGATTAATTTAATTTACCTTAAGATATCTCTCCAGCAGAAACTCTTGGAGGAGGGGTTTGGATGAGAGAGAGAGAGAGAGAGAAGTGGCTGAATTCAAGATGCGTTGCCCCTAAGATAGCCTGGAAGGTCTGGATGCTGGTTCCCTCTCTGGAATGAAGTGATGCTGGTATTCATAGAAACTATCTGAGATTATGACTGAGCTATTTGAGATTATATCAGTGCATTCACTGGAGATCCACTTTCCACATCTCCCAAAGTGATCAGGAAACCTGATACTTCCCAAAACTGCTACTGAAGTCATTGCCCCTGTTAGAACACACTGGCTACATTCTTCAAATTGAAGTGTCCTTCACTTTAAATATGACTTTTGGGCATTGCCCAATATGTGAGTCATTTATTCGCTGACAGTTTTTCAAAAATTGTTGCCTCTATGTTAGCAGATACCTGTGTTTCTGCTAAATAAGCCAAGGATTCTGTTAGTTGTACTAACTGTGTGAAGTAAATCACCCTTTGGCCTCTGAATGCAGCAACCTTTCCACTCTAGCCATGAAGTAATTGATGGAGTAGCACAGGAAGGCTTGCATTCTTGCTGTCTGGCAAAATAATAAATAAAAATGTATCATTTCTTAATGGACTTAGGAGAGGTGATTAACTTAAATCTGGTAAACATATGAGAGCAGCAGCCACCTTCCTGTTGCTCAGAGAGCAGAGGAAAAGATTGCTTTAAAAATTCATCTAAATAACCTCCTACATGAAATGAAAAATCGTTTCTAATCCATCTAAGAAAATGTAGCAACTATTTTTTGTTCAGGCTAATCAGTTGCCACACTACCCAGAGGAGTTCTGGTCAAGCTTTGACTGATGGAAATCAGTGGGGAGTTTTTACGTTGATTGTAGTGGGGTTTGTTGTGTTGCTCAGTGCTGATTTGAGAATAACGGGGAAACTGGCAACCAAAAGCTACTCTGATTCATTAGAACAAGGAGCAGATTTACTCCATATAGAAGTCCATAGATAACTGGTGTCTAAAAAGTTTGATTAAGAAACTAAAAACTTACCCATGGCATCTTTGATGTGAATGGGGAAAATCCTACCAGCATTAGCAGATCACAGAGTCATAGAATCACAGAATCATGGAATCTTTAAGGTTGAAAAAGACCTCCAGGATCATCAAGTCCAAAAGTCAACCCAACACTGCCATGCCTACTAAACCATGTCCCAAAGTGCCATGTCTACACACTTTTTGAACACCTCCAGGGATGATGACTCCACCACCTCTCTGGGCAGCCTGTTCCAATGCCTGACCACCCTTTCAGTGGATAAATTTTTCTAACATCCAACCTAAAGCTCCCCTGGAGCAATTTGAGGCTGTTTGCTCTTGTCCTATCACTTGTTACTTGGGAAAAGAGACCAACACCCACCTGGTTACAACTTCCTTTCAGGTAGTTGTAGAGGGCAATAAGGTCTCCCTTCAGCCTCCTCTTCTCCAGACTAAACAACCCCAGTTCCCTCAGCCACTCCTCATTAGACTTGTGCTCCAGACCCTTCACCAGCTTTGTTGCCCTTCTCTGGACACGTTCCTTTCTTGACCGGACACACCTGTCTTTCTTGTAGTGAGGGGCCCAAACCTGAACACAGTACTTGAGGTGCAGCCTCACCAGAGCCAAGTACAGGGGGCCTGAGTCTTTACAAGCAACAGAGAAATGTCTGGAGAAACAAGCTGACTGGATCCTCACAAAGTTGAACAAGGGGAAGTGCAAAATGCAGAGTCCTTCACCTGGGGAGCAACAATCCTGGGCATCAGCATATACTGAGAGCAGCTTGGCAGAAAAGCACCTGGAGGTCCTGGTGGACAACAAGCTGCCTGTTAGCCAACAATGTGCCCTGCTGCCATAGAAGGTGAATGGGATCTTAGGCTGCATCAGACAAAACATTGCCAGCTGGTCAAGGGAGGTGATCCTTCCCTCTTCTCAGTGCTACTGAGGCTACACCTGCAGTGTCGTATCCAGTTCTGGGCTCCTCAGCACAAGAGAGACATGGACATACTAGACAGAGTTCAACAAAGAGCCAATATGTTGATAAGGGACCAGAGCATCTCTCCTATGAGGACAGACTGGAAGAGCTGGGGCTGTTCAGCTTGGAGGAGAGAAGGCTTCGGGGGATCTCATCAATATATATGAATGCCTGAAGGGCAAAGAGAATGGAGCCAGACTCTTTCCAGTGGTGCCCAGTGGCAGGACCAGAGGCAATGGGCCCAAAATGAAACACAGGAGGTTCCCTCTGAACATCAGAGATACCTCTGTGAGGGTGATCAAGCACAGGAACAGGTTGCTCCAGGAGGTTGTGGAGTCTCCCTCCTTGGAGGTATTAAAAAGCTGACTGGACATAGTCCTGGGCAGCCTGCTGTAGGTGGCCCTTCTTGAGCAGTGGAGTTTGAACCAGCTGAGCTCCAGAAGTCCAGAGATCCCTTCCAACCTCAACCATGCTGTGATTTGGTGGTGAGTGGAAGAGAATTAAGGTACAGCAGATTGTAGGTGTCCTCAAAATGCACACTGTGAAGAGCTCATGTAGCCTCAACAGAGACTATTCCATTGACTGTGACTTCAAATCACAGTAGGATAGCAACAGTAACAAAATATATGGCAGGGTTGGAGGGCAAGGAAACCTAGCCAAGATTATGCAGACGTTGTTATATTCAGAAATTGTTTGTTTGGAATAAGTGTAAACTGGATGAACTTGTGTCTATAGTGTGAATTAGGCATTCAGGTTAAAGAGAAGTGATGTTAAAGAAAACTGAGGTTAAAAACAATTAAAGTTGTCTAGGACAAGGTTAATTAACTATTAAACTGAAAGAAGGTAGATTTAGGTTAGCTATAAGGAGGAATTTCTTTATTGTCAGAGTGGTGAGACACTTGAGAAGGATTCCAGGAGAAGCTGGGGATGTCCCATCCCTGGCAGTGTTCAAGGGCGGGTTGGATGGGGCTTTGGGCAACCTGGTCTAGTGGAGGATGTCCCTGTCCATGGCAGAGGGGTTAGAACTGAATGATATTTGACGTCCCTTCCAAACGAAACCATTCTATGATTCCCTGATTCTTTTTTTTTCTTTTTGAAGAGTAATGGTTCTCTTCTACATTAATGAAGTAAATAAAATCCTTATCCTTGACATTTAATGAGTGTAAGATAGAAAACCTAGGAAAAAATCCATTATGAATTGAGAACATGCATGTAATTAGTGACAATTTGAGATCAAGACAATGAATACCCTTGTAAAGCATTTCTCTAAAAATTTAAAATGTTGCTAATTTGCAGATTTCTATCATATGGTCACTTAAGGATATAAACAAAACAGTTTGGAAATATGAACTACGTGTTAGCTGGCTAAAAGACTTACCAAACCATGGGCAGTTACTTTTTAAAAATGAGAGCACTGGGAAATGACTCGAATGAGGACAGAAGCACACTAGCACTCCTCAAAAAAAAAGGAATATTATCAGTAACTGCAATTTTTTTAAAGTACTTTAATCCCAAACTCAACATCTGATAAGGGTTGATAAGGAAAATAATCTTTAAACATCTAGAAGACAATAAAATTATTAGCAATAACCAACCTGGAATTTGTCAAGACTCAAATGTTGCCAGAAAAACCATTCTTATAGCCTGGAATAATTAGTGGATGAAGAAAATGAAGTAAATGTTATATTGAAGGTCAGAGTTTCAGCTGGAGAAAGAAGACATCATCATATTGACTTCATCGTACTTATTAAAGCAAGCTGAAGATCAGCATTTATATTTAGAACAGAGTTTCTCTAAGTCTAATATAGTTTTACCTGAAAAATTAAATCAGATTGTTTCCAAACATTTCACACAACCTGAAACCTGGGTAAAATGATCACCAAATAGCAATTTGGAATGCTTTTAGGTGTTGCAAATTTTGTTTCTAAAACAGATCTTATTTCCTGACTTTGTCAATAATCCAGGAAAGGTCCAAATTTTACTAATGCAGCCTGGTATGTGCAATGTATACTTGGAAAAAAAGAATAAATATATACATTCAGTTAAGGAGAAAAGCTGGGGAATAATATAAAACCCAATATTTTAAGGAAAATACTCCACTGAAATACTGATATTCTGAATGAAGAAGAAACCCGACAGCAGTAGTGTCATTTTGCTTGCACAAATAAAGATCCAAGCCCAATTTCATTATACGTGTATTTGGACATATAATCTGTGTCTTCTGTGTATGTTTTTACATTTGAGTTAAATTAATTCATTGGAAAGGATTTCCATTCTTTTCCTTATATTATTATCTGCTGAAAGAATTACTCGGTGTTGACATTACATGGTTAGTGACATGTTTATTAATACTCATAGCTAAAAATATTTTAGTACATAGAATAAAAAAGAACAATCTTCTACGAACTACAAGAGATAAGATTTAGATGCAAACAATCAAGTGGGAAATAAAAGGACAGTGACACAACACTGGCCAGTCTCATAGGCAATGATTTTGGTGGAAGTAATGTGAATCTGTCCATTATTAACTCTGTCTTGACGATCTGCCTCTGCTCTTAGGTCAATGTTAGTCAGAGGTTACTCTGAAGATGAGATTCTTCAACCACTTGCTCCATGAGCACTCAGTCATATCTTGGGCATTACTTCAGCTCAAGGTCTGGAGCTCTCTAGGGAAAAATCCAAGTATAGTCATGATGATATGATCTAATCATACAGAATAATTCAGATTACAAGGATCCTCCAGTCCCAAAAGCAGGACAATTTGGAGTTACATTAGGTTGCGCATTGGGTCTTAACAACACTTCTTTCAGGCCCACAAAGTCATACCGGTAGAAAGGGGGAGTGAAGGAGCCGGCACTGATCTCCTCCCTCTGGTGACCAGCGATAGAACCTGCGGGAATGGCATGAAGCTGTATCAGGGGAGGTTTAGATTAGATATTGGGAAAAGGTTCTTCACAGAGAGGGTGGTCAGGCACTGAAACAGGCTCCCCAGGGAAGTGGTCACAGCACCGAGCTTGGCTGAGTTCAAGAACTGGCTGGATGATGCTCTCAGCCATCTGCTCTGATTGGGCTGGTCCTCTGTGGAGCCAGCAGTTGGACTCGATGATCCTTATGGGTCCCTTCCAACTTGGGATATTCTATGATTCTATGAAAGGGTGAAGACTGTGCCGCTTCTGATCTTCCAGAGCTCTCTTGGTTTCTCAGGTAGACACGAGTTTAGATTCCCAGGTATTCCCATAAAACCGATGCTTTTTGATACGAAGCAGTTGCTTTTTTGGCAGCATTGATAGGAACAACACAAGAAGGAATTATTATCATTGTGCTGCAGGCATAGCTAAGCATAAACAAAGGAGGAAGGGCCAGCTTCCTCCGAGTGGATGTTTGTGAGAAAATAATCAGAAATACTTGCTACTGGAAAGTCATGTGTCCAGGTTTGCATATGGGTTATATGCAGTATTACTGTTTCCATGCTACAGTTTGTAGTGAGAGTGTGGGGCAATTATGAAAGTGAAATTTGCTTTTTCTGCAATGTGTGCAACATTTATTTAACGTGAATTGTTCCAGGGAACATCTTTGCCAAGAAACTCTTTCAGGAGATAATTTAAGGAAAATGAGCACCAAAGAATGGAAATTATGGGATTGAATTCGCTTAATTCAAATGGAAAATGTCTTCATAGCTTCTACCCAGCAGGTAATGCATATGTTTATTGCATTATAGAAATTACAGAGCTAGTTAAATTATTTCACTATTTTTGACATTCTGAAGATCTTTCCATTCCTTGTGATCTGAAATTGATACTTTTTCTGCTTATTTTACAATGTATTTCCACAGATTTTTGCCAGCATTTTTATGAAATCACTTTAGAAAATTCATGTTTACTAATAATCTCTTTTCCTCCTGAAAGCAGGGAAAAATAATGAAAGCAGTAATGTTAAAATATATTTTAAAAATAGTGACATATGAAGTTGCCAAAGTTTTAATAGGAAGTACTGATACTGCTTGAAATGTTCCCCTTATAAAAGTATAGGCCACTTTTTCAACAACATAATGGCACAAGATTTACTAAGAACTATAATAAATGATAGAATTATGGAAAAATTTAGGCTGGAGGGGACCTCCATCAGTCTTGTAGTTCAGCCTTCAGCTCAAAGCTGGGCTAGCTTTGAAGTTAGATCAGGTTGCTTAAAGCCTTGTCCAGTTGCGTTTTGAGCATCTCCAGGGATGAAGATGCCACAGCTTCTGTGTGTAAGTAGTGCTAGTTCTCAACTACCAACACTGCAAAACTTTTTGTTTACTTTTGATTAGGGTCTGAAATAGGACACGTTATTCCAGATGCATCTTCACAAGTCCTGAGTAGAGAGGGTTACTCAGCCTGCTGCCTACACTTCTAATACAGATTGGCACGTTCTTAACCTTCATTCCCACAAGCTCACAGGGTTGTCGAGTTCAGTGAGACCCTTATCTGCAGAGCTGCTCCCCAGCCAGTCAGCTTCCAGCTTGTAGTGACACAAGGGGTTAGCCCTCCCCAGGTGCAGGACTATATATTCACCTTTGGTGCATCTCATGAAGTTCCTTCTGGCCCATTACTTCAGGTGGTTTGGGTCCCCCAGGTGACATCCAATGTATCAGCCACTTTTCCCGGTTTAGCATCATCAGGAGACTTGCTGAAGTCTCATTACGTTCCATTGTGCAGCTTACTGATGAGTCTGTCATTTGTTAATCCACGCTGGTTGCTGCTTTCCCTTCATGAGCAATGAAATTATCTGCATGAAGACTTGCTGCATAATTTTCCCAAGAAATGGTGGAAGACTGACTGTCTTTTAGTTGCCTGGATCCTCTTTCTCACATGTGTAAAAGAATATTTTTTTCTCGTACTGCAGACCCAGAGAGGACACCTGCCTGAGGACATCTCTGTGGAGACATTTGATCAGAGGAATCACATGGCATTGTGTAAATAATGAAGTCTGTCCTCTCCAACCTAAAAATGTTCTGTTTCCTTGGAAGCATGGGGCCTTCATGGGGCACAACTATTCTGTGTCCCCAGGCATGTCAATGTTTTCTGTTAATCATGAGCCTTTCTTGAATACCACGACCAGGCTTAGCTGTTTGCATGCAAGCATATCCTCAGGTGCAGGAGCAAGCTAAGTTTTGGAGTTCTTTATGAGAGCTTAAACATGTCTGACACCTTTATGCAGGACAAAGATCTTGTTCACTGAAGCAGACTGGGTACAGGAAGGACCAAACATTCCTGCTAGGTCTGCTGACCCATGCCTCAAGAATGGCTATTCCTCAGCACTCCATACGTGCTTCAAGCCTAGGCCACATTTGAAGAATGAGCCAGTGACAGACAAAAGTGATATGGGTGATGGACTCTCATCCCCTGCGAGAAGAGGAGATGGGCAGTTTCTCCTTCCTCTAAAATCCAGGGGAATGCAATGGGCTTGCTGTGTTGTGTGGTTTCATAACTGGAATTGAAGAGAAGGTTGTGGGATTAGTCAGGCTTTGCTTGTTTCATGTACTTACTATGAAAGGAATTCTAAACCAGCAGCTATTGGGTCTAGTAAAAGAAGACATATTGTTTGCTTTCTCAGAGACTCTAAGTGCCTATAGGCAAAGCCCGTGGAGAGGGGTTAGCAATCAGGCTATAAAAACGTTTCAGCTCTAGCTTTATTCCACACTTCCCTGTGGCCAAGCACATTCTCACAGCAGATCTCAGCCAGTCTGAAGGACTTGATCCATGAACCATTCAGATAACAAAAGTTTTATCTTCCCAAATCAGAATCGCAGCAACTCCTCTTTTCATTAAAGGATCATCCAGTAGTGAAGGGGACTTTCACGCTGGGGGGATGTTTCTCCACCTTGACATCCCGTTTGGGCTCTGAAAATGCCTGTTCCCCTATGAAAACAAAGGCGGATGAGTGCTCGCTCCTAATGCACTACTGATGACAGGGCTCAGCCTGGCAGTTCCCAAAGGAGCCTGTGCAGGAAGTGGCATTACCTCATATGTCACTGTGATATTTATAATGGTTGCATAATTACTTTGACTGTTGCATTCGGACTGGGTGACAAGAATATGAAGACTGAAATTTGTTCCAGAACCTGGATTTTTTTCTTTTTTTCCCTGTGTAGCCTGGGGGTACACAGCAACCTGAGATGTTACACTGGCATGGAAAGTCACTGAGGAGGGGGGGTAATAGGTGCTTCCAAACCCACACACACCCTGTTACTCAAAGTTTAAAGGAAGGGCGTGCAGCCACCTGATTTCCGTTACCAGGATGGCCTTCACCGATGGTGCCCAGCGGAGCATGCATGTACATCGCTGGTGGGTATTTTGGCACAAGGCAGCCATCTCCCAACCATGGTGCCATCCTAGGAGGAATGATGGAGCTTTACTCAAAGATGCCGTGTGCCTGAGGCCAGCTCCTACGAGATGTGTCATGACCAGAGATGGCAGCAAACATTACCATGTTATGCACTTTTTGGAGTACAGCCAGAAGTGATGGTGGTTGGGGTGACACAAGGACGTGGTCGTGCCTGACCACTGCAAGCTTGGTACCTGTCTGGGGCATGCAGCACTCTCACAGCATGCTGGCCCTAAAAATCAAGACACCATGAGGTTACTCTATGAAAAGTAAAATCAGTTCAGTGCAAAGTAGCTATGTCCTTGGCTTTGAAGGGAATAAGGAGAAAAAGAAGTCTTTGTTACCTTTATAATAGATATTTACACTCAGCCTTTAGACCGTGACCTGCGTTATCTGATCCAGACTAAACTGCTATTGGTTTTGGGACCTCACAGGACCGTGGTTAAGATGAGCACCCTTTGACGCATGTGAGCATCTACTGAGCGGTCTGAGCTTTTACACAGATTTCGTAGGCCAGAGATGAAAAATGAGTTTCAAGAAATGCATTTCTCACAGGCACATAGAAAACCCTTTAAGTGTGGACTGTGCTCCACACAGAAAAAAGACCACATTAAAAAGGCATTTAAACCCCTGAAAGTCTTTTTGACTTCTGACTTCAAAAGAGTTCTCTCATAGAACTGTACCCACAGTAGATGCCTCCTGATCATATGGTCAGGCATGAGGGAAATCCAGCTGATTTCTCCCACAGCTATACAATGAAGCATGTTACAAAATGTAAAATTGGAAAATTATGTTAGTTTCTTAATATTTTTATGCCAAACAAATGGATACTTTATTTTCCGTTATATCTAGCAGAAATGCAGGCCATGATGTACAAAATTAATTTGGAAGCTAGAGGTTAGTGAGGTTATGTTTTCAATTTTTTTCCAGGGACATGGGGACCAATTAGTTCCCCTTGCTGCCTTATGCAAAGTGAAAAGTCAACTGGTTCTCTCAGGCACTCTGATCACTACAGTTCAGTGATGTGGTCCCTGACAAGGGCACAGCTAGGCAGAAGATTCCAGAGAGAAGCCTGGGATGATTTGGAAACAACTGTCCTATCTCACCCAGACAGCATCTAAATAAAATGGAAGTGGGAGAAATGAGGGCACCAAGGGTGGACTGTGTAAATAACCAACCAATATATTTACTGGCTGATGTGAAAAGTAATTGAAATACAGAATGTGTTCTACTTTCTCAATATCAGGGTTTTTCCCTTGCCAAAGTGAAAAGAAGTTAAAAAAAAAAGGAAACAAAACTTTGGGGTAAAAAGCCATAGCAAGGTTTACTCTTGGAGTTCTGAAGTAAAAGCTGAAGAAAATTAAATGCTAGATTCCTAAAGGTGGCAGCAGCTTGGACATCTCTTTGACTGGAAAGGAGTTCCTGGTTATTCTTCTGCCCACATTATGAGGGAACGTGAGGTGTACTGATGCAGGCAGCTCTGCCGGCTGCGTGCCCTGCCTGGGACTCCCTCCTGTTCAGTGGTCATCCTCACCTCCTAGCAGTGCTCTCCTCCTTGGAGCATCCTCAGCCTCATACCGTGGCAGAGTACCAGGAAAAAGTGAGAGGGACCAACAATGGGTTAAGTTGCTACTGTCCTGCAAAGGGCTGGAAGACTTTAGTTCAAGTAAGGTCTTTTAATCAGAAAGGACACTGAGCTTGCAGAAACTGTGGCACCGTCTACAAGGACCCATGAGAGCAGAAATGCACCAGCAGTGACTGATGGCCAGTGCAGTTTTCTGGAGTGTGGGTGCAGCTCATGGAGCCAGAGGAAGAAATGAAACCTGCATCTTTCATTTTTCAGCTGAGGGCATTAATGCTGTGCTATTGGGAGACAATATACCTTTATTTACATGACTTTTAGTATGAGTACCCAGAGAGTTAGATATTTCAAAAATGCGAAGGGCTTATGTTCAGAAAGTATCAAAACAATCTGTTTCTGACAGTTCAACAAAAACCAAACACAACCCAGTATTCACTTGTTTTGGTGAAAACTGTTTACTGAATTTGGTCAAACTTTGGAAAGTCATCAGAAAACCTGATATAGTGGCTTTTTGTGGAGACTAATGATTTACCAAGAGAAATACGCTGCTTTCTTTACAGGAGGCATATAATTCATTTGGGAGTTCATGGCCAATTTTCCTTTCTTCCTTTCTCTTCTTTACAGGGGATTTGAGCTTCCCCAGGAGACAGGTTGCTGCCTTTTGCGTTGCCTGTGATTTGGACTTTCAAAGTGGGAGATTTCTCACCTCCTCCTTTGTACAGGAGCAGTGGACCACCCTTTTGCTCTGCCTCACCCAGAGGAGGGGGCTGCTGTCAGCACCGATGGGCTGCGCGTGCAGAGAGGCCAGCAGCCGAGGGAGCCTGAAATCACGAGGGCTGCAAAATCAGTGTCAAGTAGGTGTCTTGCCTGACTTTGTATGCTCTGTTTGGGCAGGTTTGAAAGCAGGCAAAGGGCATTTAGTTACCCATGTTTTAATTACACCATCCTGAAGCACGCTAGGTGGTTGACTGAACCCATTTGGATCACTGGCTCCTACGTGAAGGAGCTTGCAATCCGGATGTGCAGGGGTGAGCTGAGAAAATACCAGGTGAGATCACTCAGAGACTCAGCCTTCCTGGTGCTGATGCTCTGCTAAAACTGCCCAGCCTCCTTGCTTAACTTAACCCCTTCTGAGTGACGCCGCAGACTTTCAGCTTTGTCGCGGTGCTGACATCACTGCAGGAGGGTATTTTTCTGGGGGAGTCTGCAATGCCAGTGAATTCAAGACAGAGCAAATGGTGTAAACAGTTTCCTGGAACTTTTCCCTCACAGCTGAAGCAGAGCCCAGACCAGTCAAAGAGAGGGAGGACAGCATAAGCATCACATGGAACACTGGGGCGGCCTGGGGAAAGCACCATCTCCTGACAAGGGGAGCTACTCCACATCTCAGTCTTCTCCCATGTAATATGAGGGCAGGGATCTTGCCAGCCACATGCTGAGCACTGTATGGGAGCCTGGTTACATTAGCTCAGAGTCATTCAGCTGTTGAAAAAGCGGAAAGTCTCCCAGGAAAGCGGGTGGTTATCTTTAAAATAATCTTTGTCCAGCACAGCAAGGCTTTGGTTCAGTTTTGCTAGTGTGGAATACTCCCATAACTTTAAATCATATCAGGGTTTGATGGTGAGGTTAAATATATGTAGTGAACATTTAAGTCTTGTGCAAACAAAGACCAGACAGGCCAAGACAAGCTGACGCATGAGCAGCCATGTTTTTCCCTCTCCAGTTCAAGAGCTGGATTCTTTCACAAAACCCTCTGCGTGGCAGTGATAAAAAGATGAATATTTGACATAGTTGTAAGATAACACTCTGATGCCCTAGTAAACATAAGTGAATGAGCGGTTATGAAAGAGACCCTATGATGTGGTTGCTTGCAACAGTGGCGAGTTGGATGTGGTGCCCCAGAAGGCACCTTCCAGCCCGGTCTTATCATTTGCTGGTACAGATTCATGGGCAGAGGTTCAATAGAATTTGGGTTACTGTTTTGTTCATAGAAAATCTCACCTACCCTTGCTATAGAATGCCCTCCCTGTGCTTGGCTGAAAAAATAGGTCTGGCTGAGAATGCCTCTCTGTTTTCCATCAGACCAAATTGTCATACCCCTATGTGCATTGGATTAATAATCCCCCAAAGGTCAGCACACTGACTTGTGGAACAACGCCATGCCTTCGGCTCCGCTGAGCATCTGGGAAACGCTGCTGCAGCTCAGCGGTGGTGCAGCGGCTGCCGACACTGGTGCACTCGCCTGCCGAGCTCAGGGGCCCGCTGGAGAAGTCATGCTGGTGTTCATGGGGGTGCCAGAGACTAACTGCATAGTCAGGAAAACTGGAGAGACTGAATCTTTGCAGGCTGTAGCTCGTACGATATTAATAAAAAGCTCAGATGGGAGAGTTTACCAGTGTAAGTCCAATTTAAAAATCGAAATAGATGGAATTTCAGTATCCTCTGCAAAGTGGCATATCAGCCTCCTACAGCAGCTTTCAGAGTCCTTGTCCCCCTTGCAGCATAGCTGGTTCTTATTCCCTGAACTTGATTTGTTAGCATGTCTGCTGTCAAAAGGTCTGTTTCTTATTTTTGTTGAATTATACCTTAAATGTGTCTTTTTTTGTCTACTTATGTTCTCGTTTCTGCACAGCGGCAGCCAAGCAGAGGCCCAAGTACTCATTCCTGGCCCTCAGATTTATTCCCATCGCTTTGATGGGTTGAGTCTGGTGCTGCCTGTATCACAGAGCACCTGGATGGGCCGATCGCAGACGTTCGCTGGCACTGCACTCTCAGCTGTGGAAACAATTTTGCTGGCAGTGGAAGGCCAGTTTCACCGGGGAGGGGTCCATATTTCTTGTTTGAAGCGTGTGAAGCCTCATCAGAGCTCTGTTATCAGACTCGCTGGAATTTTTTTCCCCCTCACTTGGTCCACCTT
Organism: Psophia crepitans; assembly: GCA_013399095.1. NCBI lineage: Eukaryota > Metazoa > Chordata > Aves > Gruiformes > Psophiidae > Psophia > Psophia crepitans. The sequence goes on from VWZZ01000402.1 coordinate 256,752, forward strand.
CTCGCACTCTTCTAAATCTTACTTCTGCTTCTTCTCAAAGTCATTTATGTATCTTTTTTTTTTGGCTTCTTTTGCTGTAATCTCTCACCTCATTTTTTCTTTATCCATTAGCTCTTCCTTCACTGTGCTTCTCCACTGCCTCCTCCATTTTCTCTGCCCCTCCTCTTCATTTTTCAGAAGCCTTCTCTTTTTCTGCCCGTGTCCCCACTTTCATTCCTTCTACAGAAGCTCCATAAATAACAATTCCAGTACTGGGGCATATCCTTTGAGAAGACAGCTCTCTCAGTCCTCAGAGATGTTGTGAGATGCTGGTCTGGGTGGCATTACTACTGTTAATATTTTTGTTAACCAGGGATGCTGGGGACCCACGGTGCCAAGCGTTGTGTGGCTGGGCAGTAAAAGACAGCTCTTGCCCCAGAAGCCCTCGTGTGCTCCACAGGTGCAAAGGGATTACAGCGATATTCCAGTGCACCATTCATGAAATGCTGTGTCAGCATCGCAGATGTATTAAGATCAACGACTATAAAGATGTAGGCATAGATCTCTTGATTCACAGTTGTCCTCCTTTGTGTCACTCTGACGTTTAGACTTCAGGTTTAATTTAATCTCGCAGTTAGCAGGTTTTGATGTGCCACAGGCTTTTCTGTCAACATATGGTCGTATCGTTTCCCATTGCTTGGAAGGCAATTGGTGCTTGGCCAAGGGATAAGTGAACCTGTTAAGTTTGGGAATGGTGAAATGATTAATTTGGTAATATTTAACTTGTCAAATCCTTAATATGCAGAGGTAACGTGCTCAGGAGTTGAGCAGGGCAGCATGATCTCCCTTAGCTATCATTTCAGGATGCCTGCAGAACCAGGAAGACTCTGTATCTGTTTACACTCATCTTGGTAATCTTGCATGGGGCCTGTTTGTGTCTCTTGTGCTGAAGGCTAAATGTAAAACGAACATTGTTAGCCAAGGAGCAAATAAAGGGAACTGTTTCCCAAGGCATTTTACTCTGTTTATTTAACGCCTCTGAACAAACCCCTTTCCACATCCTCTGAACCTACTGGCCACTTCAGATAGCTCCATTTCCTGCTGGGTGAGTTTTTTCTAAAATGTTTATTCAGCTCCAGGAAATGATGATTTCCTGAATATTCTGAAACTTCATATTTTTGTTGTATCCCTGTTTATTTAATAGTCTTCCTTATTGTGCAAGTGTGCAATGCAGAGCAACGCCACTTGCAATGTAATTGTAAGGAAAGAGTGGAACTACACATAGTACATCAAAAAACAGTTTAAGTGAAATGAAATCTGGTTTTGCTAATTTATACACTAGTGTATTGCCATTAGCATGAGCAGTTACTTCATATTTATACTGGTCTTAATGAGTTCAGAAGTAGGCTTTTAAATTTATCCTGCTCTTTAACGAAAAGTGCCTAAAAATTTGGGCTCATGAAGGAGAATTAATTAACTTAAAGATCAAGATCTTATAATTTACAGTTTACATTAATGTCTTTTAGCTTTCTTTAAGCAGCAAGCCACCGGAAAGTACTCTAAGTTTTCTTCACCTTACACTGGGACTAAAAATGAGCAATCCTTACTTTGTGAGGTTGAAGTTAACCTGCAGCCAGCACTGCAATCTGATGTGGATTTCACTATAGAAAGTGAAATTTGTACACAGTCTTGATGAAAAGATTGTAATACTTTATGCACAGGGATGGGAACCAGGAGGAACTACACTGAAATGAGAATAGCTTCTCTAACGTGAATCACATGAGATTGGTCCCAGAGGAAATTCAGAAATTACATAGCCTTGCCATTAACCCTGGGCTGAGCCAGGTGTTCCCCCATGCTTTTGTTTTCTCCTTTTGCATCTACTTTTGGTTAACCTGCATCTGCTGGCATTATCAGCTGTGACTCCCTTTGGCTTTTTACAGGCAGAACACATAGTTGACATCTCTTCTGAGTCTGAAGAGAAAGGAAACATGGGCATACTGCACTGTCATGCCCCTAAATTACGAGCTTTTACAGAATCCAAGTAAAACTTGTCCCATCCTTACCTGGAATTTCTATCCTCACAGAAACCATATCCTTCAATGGCCACCATGTCTCCATTTGGAAAGGATTTTGAAGGAAGAACAGATTGAGGATTAAACCTTCCTTTTCTCAGGCATCCTTCTATCTATCTTGCTCCAGAAATCAGCCTCTTCCTCTCCTATGAGTCATTTGTTGCCACTCCTATACTGTCTGTGGTGAGGAGGCTGGTTGCTTTCCCCCACTTTTAAATACCCTTTTAGAGTTTTCC
>VWZZ01000402.1:259420-326262 GCA_013399095.1 Psophia crepitans
CCCCCTTCCTTCCTTCCTTCCTTCCCTCCTTCCTTCCTTCCCTCCTTCCTTCCTCCCTTCCTCCCTCCCTCCCTCCCACCTATTTAGTTATGCGTCCCATACTCATCCACTATTTTTCCCCAGTTCAGGTGGAGGCATGCTGCTGCTGCTGTCTCTGTCACTGAGGGAGACTGAGCCCCTTGTGCGCACCAGAAGAAGATCTGCTTTCGGACCACCCCTCAGGAAGAAATGTGATACCATTGCACCCCTGTCTGAAAAGAAAGTTCTTGTTTTTGACACCAAATATTTGATCTTCACATTGCTGAGCTGAGTAATCTCTGAGGATGCCATTCCCGTCGTGTTACCTCCTCCCTGAGTTCACGTTGTGTAACTATCACCAGGATGCAGGACCAGTACTGTTTGAGTATTTAATTAATCTCTGATTAATTCACTCTACATCCTTGTGTGACCTGCTTTCCACCTCGACAGGGGGACACTTCCCTCTTTTCCTCCTGTCTAACATGGTCAGGCAGAGCTGCAACACTCTTGGCTTTTTCTTTCCAGAAGCGTTTTTCTTCCTACCTTTTCTGCTCCCCCATAGCTCTGACACCAGCCCATCAGTTCCAACAGCTTCAACAGAAGGTTGCCTCACCCTGAGAAATATGTTATTTTTTGACTCTGTTTAAGCTTGGTGAAGTTTTCAGAGGATGTAGGGGACTCACGGAGAACGGATTTTATCTCCTATACAAGTTTTGGCTCCTTAGCCTCTATTATCACTTCAGCTGAGGCTGCTGGGAATCATTTGCAGCACCATGTTTAAACTTGAAATTTCATGAGAAAAATCTACCCCGGGCTACTATTGCATTTGCAAAGTAAGCTGCTAGGTGCTAGGAAAGCAAGAGAATCACACAAATAAATAGGTTTAAATTAACTCCAGGTCTTATACTAATGCATGATGACATTTACAGCTGCCTTGGCTTACCCTGCCATCTTCTGGTGATACCTGCTGCAAGATCAAAAGTTAGAGGTGAAATGAGATGAAATATTTTATTGCTAAGAACACAAGGGTTGGCTCCAATCCAACAGAACAGTTTCCTTAAATAACCATTTTTAATATACAGCACCATATAAGATTCCTGCTATAAATGTTAGACTTTTAGATTTTGATTTAACTGCTTTCAATAACGTATGTATTTTACTGAATGATACTTCTCTAGGCTAAAGAAATGTTTCTGGCCTGACAATGCCTGCCCTGGCAAAGGCAGATTTAAAAAAAAAAGAGTACCACTCATTTCTCTATCATTATAAAGCAACCAAGGATATTGAGGCAGCCAGAGCCATTGACTGGCCAAGTATTCAAGACTGTGACTACTTGGTCTCCAAGTCTTTAGATGCTCAGTTACAAACTGCTTCTCAGCCATCCAAAATCTGACTATTTGACACTTTCCACAACAAAACCACCGATCTGCACTCCAATTCTCTCACTGTGTTTCTCAGCCTAATAACTTCAATGATTTTCTATTTTGCTGGTTTTCCTGCTTCTTTTCATTTCTGTTTGCAGCCTATCCAGAATTAGGGTGTTTGTCTGTTTGGTTTTGCCCTTTGACCAGCCCCCAGTACTCTTTCTTTACCAAGACCTCAGCACTGGCCATCTCTTAAGGCAGGAATCGAGTTTGATTTTTTCCTTTTGACATTTAAAGCGCTGCTAGTTTGGAAAGTCCTCCCCTCACCCAGAGGAAAATTTGGACTTTTTATTGGAAAACTGAAAAATATTCAGTGTTTGGCAACAAAGAGATTAGTCATGTCTCAAAACTACAGGCCATTCTTTAATGCTCACCAAAAATGTTCATTTTTTTTTTGTCTGAAAACGTTCAGTTGCCATAAACAGAGGGTTGGGTTTTTTTGGTGTTTCACAAAATGTTGAAAATTTTCATGGAAAGCAGCTGTTGTGGGTAAAAAAAAAAATATTAGACAGAGTAATCATATAAAAGTACTCATTTTACTGTTCAGTAGAGAAGTTTTGATGGAAAATTCTGACCAGCCTTGCTTTAAGACCTTTTATGGTGCTGTGTTATGAAAGGATTAGAATTAGACACTCTATCTGGCTTCTTCACCTATTTCTTCATTCTTGTTTATACTTCATTATGTCAATCTCTTCGCTATCCTCAGGTCTGTAATACCCTCTCTTTTTATATTTACAGTATTTATTTGCTGGTTTTATTTAAAATGTTTTGCTTGCTTCTGGTTTTGTTTAATTGACTGGCTATCTTAGTTATGGGTTTTTTGTTAATTTTCTTGATTTCTTCCTGGCTGCCCAACTCTGTAAGGTTGCTCTCAAGGGCTGTTCTAGTGGCATAGCACTAGGTTTTTCAGGCACTTCAGTGTTGCAGACCTTCACGGTTCCTTTGATGTGCCCCACTGACACAAGGCTCCCTTTGGTTCTTGCAACATCTTTATCCAGAGACTTGGCAGCACACCCAGATTCCTGCCCCCCTTGGTGTTTCGTTACTGAAGAACTTCCCATTTATAGCAAAAATTGTTATTACTCACTAACTGAAGGAGCTCCTGCTTGGTATTATTATGTTATTGGCCATCTTCATGGTGTTCAAGGTGTTTCTGCTGTTCTGTCTCTCAGCCTTCATCAGCCCCAGCTAATGTCACCTATTCTGCCCTGGGACTGCACCCTGAGAGGCACTGTGCTCCCAGAGCAGCACTAATTAGGTTCCTAATTATGGCAAACTGCCCAGGCTAGTTCCGTATGATGATGGTTTTGGGTAGCCCAAGGGGAAAAGCACCCTGGGGATGTAGGACCATGACTGTTACAGGAACTTGGGCCTCAGAAAGATGGAGACATTTTTGAACTGGAGGCACTTTCGGTTTCCTTCACAAACAGCCAATAACAGTGGTGTTTAGGAAGCATGCACAGGGTTGTGTCAGTGTCAAAACTGCATGCTAATGGGTTTTTTTTTTTCTTCAATGCATTGAAGGTGTCCAGGGAAATGACATGTTAATTTGGCTGATTGGTGTCATCCCCTCCAAGTGTGTTTACCAGAACCAAGACTAATTAGCTCTCCAGACAGTATGTGAATACAAACATGTCAGCTGTTATTTTCCTTCCTCTGACTCCTCTGATCTCACTCAGTTGCACCTTCAAGCAGTGAACACGTTAGGAAGTCTGCTGTCAGTCTCTGGAGCTCAGGAGCAGGGGATGTAAGGAAGGAGTGGTTTGCTGCAATTTGCAAGGTCCAGGTGGACAAAGCTGATGCCCACAGTGTGCTGTAGTGGAAGGTCTGAGTCTCCACCACCCATCAGCTGAGGCAGTTTTAATTCTAGCTCAGAAACCTGTGTAAAACCCAATCAAGTCAGGCTACTTGTACCTCATACCCCATCCGTACTTTAAGGCACTGAGGAAAATGTCATTTTTCCCCCCAGGCAGTCAAAGCCCTGAGCCCGCTGTTGCAGACAGGGCAACCAGCCTACGTGGAGCATTGGTTCAGATAAAAGGGGGAGTTTCCTGCATGAAACTAGACAAGTACAGGTTAAGTGGGCTCTGCCTTTCTCTCCAGTCTTGCCAGGATCCTTGTGTGCAGGCTCAGGCAGCATCCGGGCTGAGCAGTGACCCAAAATATTCTGCAGGCAGTAACATCGTGCTCATCGCTGTGCTTGGTCCCACTGTGCCCCCTGGAGCACCCGATGCTATAGGACACTGCGAATTCTGCAGAGGTGATGGTAATATTTGAAATAAGGACGACCAGATGGTGAGAGGTTTCTAATAACCAAGGACATGCTCTTAGCCTGTGCCTGCACTGGAGAAAAGATATATTTGGCATCTTTTTCTAAACATTCTTCTTAAAACAGGCAGAGAGGCAGAGTCTGATCACAGTGACACTGGTGCAAGTCCAAAGTACCTGCCGTGAGTGACTGAATTATGCTAGATTCACAGCAGGGTGATGAGATCAGCCCCTGATCCGCAGTGACTACTCTGGTCTGCAATCGGTGTACATAATTCCTGTTTGAAAATGGCAGGGACTGCAGCCATAGAGGCTGGTCATGATTATTAGGGTGTTTTACAGGAGACGCGACTGTCTTTTGAACATCCATGATTAAAAAAGTACAAAACAACCTAATACCTGTTTCATTTCAGGGACCGGTGGCGCATCGCAGGGGGCGAATTGCAGGTGCTTTGCGAGGGTAGCCACAGCGGTACCCTGCTGGAGGCTCTGGCTCTCCTGCACGCAGCATGGGGAGCCAGCAGCCTTCCAAAGCACAGCAAAAATTGACACCATTTCATGCTGCAATGCTAAGAAGAAAAGCCCAATTAAGAGAAGTTTTTCTGTCTTACAGGAAGATGGCAGAGTCATCTCTACATCAAAAATAGTCGACTGTGTTTCCGAGATGTCACACATCTACTTAGTCGTGTTTGAAGCATGTGATGGGTGGGTTTTAAATCTCTGTATGAGGAACTAAATAGCTGTTCAATGAAAGCTTGCAAGACACCATAGCTTGTGAAGACTGTACTAAAATACCAAGAAGCAGTATAGCCTTACAACACTTAGGGAAATACTTTTTAAAGGAAACACAAGCAGCCCCGCAGAAAAGCAAATTGACTATGGCTGAAAACAAGTCAGTGAAGCGATACTTCCATATCACTGGGATATGCTTATCTGAGGGAAGCAGGAGTAGATAGCAGTGAGGATGGTGGAGTCTGCATAGACAATGTTGAATATGGATCTAAAGTGATTTTTAGTTTAACTTTGGTAATGGAGTTTTAAAATCAAATTTTCCTACAATGACATTTTTTCAGTGTTTCCTTCACTGTGCTTTCTTGTTGGAGAACTTACATGCTGGTGCACTTAAGAATAAATAAAGCTGTGAAAACATTAATTGAAAAAAAAAGGTGTTTGCGAGAAATGTATGCTTTTAATCACAGCTTGTGTTCTGGGACAATACTTCAACAATTCTGCCTTCTGGGTGTGGATTTCCCCAACCTACCTATGACAGGTTTCAAGGTGAAAAGCCCTTCTGTATTTTAGATGGGCTTGCTTTAAGCACAAGATGCAGGCAAATCCACCCGATCCCCACATCTGGCTTCTGCAGTGCCATCCCTTCCTGCTTGAAAAATAATTAGCAGCAAAATGCATAAGTTTAGCTGAGACAGCGAGGGCTTCGCATTTGAGCCTGGCTTTGATGTCCTGTGGGGACTAATGAGAGAGGGTATTCAGAGCTCTGTATTGTGGTTTGGGTTGTGGCGGGCACATACCACACTCCTTATGCCTGTTTGATGGCTGGAAAATTATTACTACCTAGAAGGTCAAAGGCTCAGCTTTAAAAAATAAACAAAGAAGTGGAAAATGGGATTTCTGTAGCATCCAGGCATGCTGGGTATACACAGTGAGGGTTTGGTGAGCACCAGACACTGAGTGCTGCTTGCTGCCCATGCAGTGTGAGCTGTGAGGCTGCAGACCCTGGCTGTGCGGGAGCACAGGCATGGACAGCATCGGACACTTGCCCTGGAGGGGAAGACACCACCTCTTTGCTGGGCTAATGCAAACGGCGGGTAGGATGGGAAGTGGATTTGGCATGGTCCTCGCCACGTGTGAGCTCGGGCTGGTTATGTCTGGGACCAGGAAATTAAGAGCAATGTTTAGGGGGCAAATGCTTTGATGACCCACAGAGCTGCACCTGAAGAAAGTCCTATTATGAGGTATTGAAATCACATTAACCTGTCAGACAAACACTGAAAAACTAGGTAATAATTCTAACTTTTCATTTCTTTTCCCTTTCTGAAATAAATTATTATGAAAATCACATTCAGTAGATCAGTAACCGAGAGAACTTTTTCAAAATGGGATTTAAATGTCCAGATAAATCTGGTAGGACATTACCCTTCTGAAGTATGCAAGATATTCCTTGGCATGCTGCTTGTTACTTAACGCAGCCATTAAATGTGGTTTATCTGTGGAAGGGGAGGGTGAGATTAATGAGACCAGCAGAAACGATGAATTAACTGACGATGATGAGGTGCACTTGCAGAGTGAGCTACTGTGGCAAACAGTTTTGTTAAAACAAGAAATATTAAAGCTGGATCCCTGGAGAGGATGGAAGTGTTATGACTATAAGCAAGGTTTCTGCTACAGGGCCTGCAATAGGCCCTTTCCATGGGAATGGAAAAAGGGCTTTTTAGAGCACCCATGGGAGTCTTGTAGGACTCAGGGCCTCAGGGTACCTGTGGTTAGGACCACAGGTGGATAGGTCCTGCGATCCTACAGACACATGTTGTACAATCCTACAGTGTGACATCTCTCTAACGCTGGGCATGATATTTTGGCATCCTACTTAGCATGTTTGTTTCAAATGTAGACTCAGCTTTTTCCAAAGTTTCTTGGGCTCTCTGAGTGACTTGCGTTTGACAGAGCGTCAGAGCCTTTGGACACATTTGAAAAAGACTGAATACGAGAATGTAGCACTGGCCTGAATAAAGTTAACTTAGTTAAACAAATTTAATTTGAATGAAATAGACTTTAGAAGATAATTTAGTGAAACCAGTGCATAGCTGTGAATATGCATGGATGGACACCAGAGTCTTCCAGAGATGTGAGGAGGAGTATGACAGAGCCAAAATGCTCAGGGACAAGGAGCAGAGGAGCTGCATGGGGTAGGACAGTGTTTTCTGCCTCCACTAAGTCCCTGGTTCCTACTTGATTTTGGACACAAGGCTAAAATTACCTTTAACTCCTCAGGAGCATTGGCACCTTGGAGTGAAGAGTGTCAAGGCATAACGGGGAGCTGCATGTATTCAGTGCTGTGGCGCTGCCTCTACCCTGCCTGATGTGCAGCTGCTACCTTCGATTTGAATGGCACGGGCTTCAACAGTCTAAGATCAGGTTTATCCTCAACACCAGGTTATCTAATTGTGGGCATGATTATTTGTGCTATGGAAACCACTATGGTACCATGTTGATGTCTGGTTGCAAGAGATAGGTTGAGACTCGGTAGTGAGTGTGGCTGAGTGACTAGGGCTTTTTGGGAGAAGTTAATAAATGTGCCAAATGTCCTGAATTCAGAAAGAAACTTTAAATGTAGAAGTAGAGAATATTTTTTTTTAAAACACACTTGTGCCATGAAAATTTCCAAAACATGGCCTTTTACTGAATTGGAACACAAGGAAAAGCCTTTTGTTTCCAAAGTAAAAATTTCATACCGAGTCAAATGTAGTGGTTTGGGCTGACCCATAAGGAGAAGTATCTAGTCATCTTATACCGATTTTTTTTACCCAGCTAGACCATGATTACGCAGCTCAGCCTGTGGCTGATCTGTCGCTCTCGACTGAGGGCCTGAGGGAGCTCAAGGATGTCCCAACAAGGACTTGGCTGCCTGAGCCAGATGTGAGGGCTCAGATGATGCCTTCAGACCTGGCCCAGGCACCACCAGGGTATCCACATCCCAAGTTGCCTTTAACAGCCAAGGTAAAAATTGCTGAATGTCCAGAGAATAGTTACAGCTGCCTGTGTTGGTCACTGATGCAGAAATCCCTCATCTCTGGGGCCATCCTTGACCTCTCACCTTGGTGCTACATTTCCTTCCACAACCCGTGAGGGGTCCTAGCCTCCTGTAGGGAGGAAAACATGTCTTCCTGGAGTAGAGCTGATTCTTCCTTCCTTCTCTCTCCCTGCAGTCATCTATTCCCTGGTGGTCTCTACAATGTCTCACCTCTGTAGCTGCCAAGTCTTGAGTTAGCTCTGGACACACTGAGCTGGGGTAAAATTGCTTTGGGACATTGCAGAAGGGCCATGAGGCAGACAGGGAGCAGAAGGAAGCACAAAAATGTGGCCTGACCCTCAGTAGAGCAAGCTGGATGTTGGGTCTCGGGATGCTGTGCTATACCCTGGAGAAACGAGGAAGGACTTTGGTGCCCCAGTGTTTGCATGTCATATCACCTGAATAAACTTGAAACCCTGGGATAAAAAGAAGGGCATGATTCTGCAGGAGGAGTGTATGACAGCAAATATCAGAAGCATCATGCTGGGCCAGACTAAAGGTCTGTCCAGTCTGGTCACGAGTTTTTGGTGGTGGTAGGACGCCTATGGTAGAGGACCCAAGTGTATGTGCTGCTTCCCCGAATGCATCCAACCAGCTCGGTAGTACACCAAGACCCCTTCAGTGAGCTTTTACTCTGTAAACTTGTCCAGTCTCCCCTTAAGCCCACATACACTTTTAACATCCATGGTTTAAGTGCACAGCACTCTGTGCAAAAACACCCTCTTTCACTGGTTTTGATTCAATCACCAGCTGCGAGCTCCACAGCGTGCCTCTGAATTCTTGCGCTGGAAGAGGCAGTGAACAGGCATTTTCTACTCACCCTTCCCGTGCTACTCAAGATTACGTGATTTTGGATTGCATTAAACCCTTTCCTTCACTCCCAGGTCTTTTATTTTCCAGGCTGAAGTGTTCTAGGGCATTTAGCTGTTCCTTGTGTGCAAACCACTCTGTACCTTTGACCCTCATTGCTGCTTTTCTCTGAACCTCTTCCAACTTCCAGTGTATCTTTTTAAAGATGTGGGGGTGGAAGAACAACTAGGACTGTACAGAGTGTTCATGATGCAAGCCTGTCAATGGCTTTATACAGTGGGAAATGCTGCTGAGTTAGCTTTTGGCTCAACCGCACCAATCTGAATGGTACTGCAGAGAAGGACAAAGGAGCTGTGGTGGGGACAGATCTTCTGGAAAAGGGCAAAATGCTTCCCAACAGTGTGGGAGACCCGTGCCCGGGAGGCCCCCTTAACCTGGTGGGCAGAGCTACCACAGAATGATCCTGGAGGAGAAAGAGGAGATGACAATCATGAGGCATCTATTACTTCTCCTCTGAAAAAGCTGAAAGCTCTCAAGCCTGTAAGCTGTGATGTGCAGCTCCCCATCGATGGCCGGGTGCTCTGTGCAGGAGCAAGGGAGATAGGACACAGAACGGGCTGTTTGCCAATGGGCATGGGTTGGAACAAGGCTGGTTTGATAAAAGCAACAGACTCAGGAAGGGAAAAGACCTCAGAGATGTCTGGAGGCAATAGAGGTTGAATGCTTGTAAAGTAGGTGGTCTCTTAGGGTCTGGTGCTGGAGCCTAAGAAAGGGACATTTACACAGGCCACCCAGGAAAGAAGCCTGCTGCTGGGATTATGTCTTTTCCAGTAATTGAGGGGAAAAAGAAAGAAGAAAAAGAAAAAGAAATGTATGCGACCTGTGTCCCAGTTACCAGGGACTTTATTGCCACAACTGCTCATGCCAGTGCAGTCAGAGTGGTTCATATTCTGTGAACAAGCAACACTGAAGATAGCCCCTGGAAACCTGTCTTGTTTGAGGTGCCTCTGCTGTAAGCAGTAATTTCTGTGATATCAGGCAAAGGAACAGAATTGCATTTTAATCTAATTTATCCAGCATGTGAAACGCATGTTGAGGAGCTAAAAGTCACTCATCCAGTGGATGCAAAGTCTTGGTCGTTACCTGTGAATAAATGCTGTTGGAGGCTACCTCATTTTAAAATGAGCAAGGTTTTTGAAGAAGAGGCACTAAATATTTGCCCTGAGGTTCAGAGGCCTCAGGACACCAGGTCTCTGCTTCTGCCGTTCCAGATGTGTCGTCTCTGACTTCAGCAAAGCTACACCGATATATTCCAACCAGGGGCACAGCCCCCCATCTCGTTCACGCTGCGTTTGCTTCATAGGTATATGGTTTGCCAAAGGCTTTAGCTCTGTGTTTGTGGCTCGGTTTATCAAAAGCAGAGCCAACACAGGCAGTTGTAAGGGTGGGGCTGCATGCTGAAATTTCAGTGCTTACAATTTCTGTTTCAGATTAAAAAGAGATTCATTTCTGCTTTTCTGTGTTTTGCTTTGCAGATGGCAGGTAGCTCTTATTTACTTGAAGACGTTTTTTATATCTTCTGTCTGAGTGCTTGGAAGAGGGTAGGCAGCATGAAGGAGAGGTGGGAAGAGTTAATCCAAGTAGGAGAAGTTTTGACTGCAGCTGTGTGAAAAATGGGCCAGAAAGTGTTTTATACATTTATCTTTGTTTCAACAAAGCCCATTCCTTTTTCATACTTCAAGTACATGAGAGGGGGTAGTCAACCTGAAATGGTTTATTTAATCCAAAATAGAACATCTTGGGCTTGGCCTCCTTAATCCTAATAAAAGAAATAAATATGAAGAGTCAGTCTCTAACTGAAAACATCTCCTATACCCCAATTTGAGAATGTTTCAGTTTGAGAATGGCGAAAGAATACATCTAGGCTCTTAAAAAAAAAAAAAAAAAGAAGAAAAATTTCTGGCCAAAAAGATCTGCTGGGTGGACAGAGGGAGGGAGAAGCCCACTTTCTAGTTCTTGCAGTTAGGTCAATGGCAAGGCTTGCTGAGCAGGACTCTATCTCACGTGGAATATCCAGAGGTGCACTCACTGAGACAGCTTTCCCGTCTGTGTCATCTGCCACTCAGACAAATTTGGTGCTCTTGAGCACCTGGGGCCTTTCAACTCACCTTTGGTGCTCCCTGCTGCTTGACCTAACTGATCTGAGGATGTTTTCGTGGTACCACACCACCGCAGTAGCAAAGAGGCCACTCAGAATCCTGGGGATTTCTTCCTCAAGGTCTTGGTTTGGATAACCCTGTCCTGCATCACCTGGCGGTTTTCCCACCAGGCATAAAACTCTCAGCAGGGGAGATCTGCTGGGTTTGGCTGCTTCGTGGCTGAGCAGGGCCACAGACCCTGCACACACTCTGCTTCCATGAGAAGCAGCATCAGCCCAGCACAGGCACCAAGGCTTGGGCGGCTGAGCTGCCTTGGACAATTATTGCAGCCTGGAAGCCAGACAAAATCTTGATTGAATCTAGCTCATAAAGAGTAACTCACTGAAAACTCCTTGAGTTACATGCACACATTTTTCTAATAAATGAGCCATGGAAATACTTAACCCTATTATTGGTTCTTAAGAGGAACATATTAATAGTTTATCTTTAATAGTACACTGATTGAAAGGTTATCTGTGATGCATTAAAGTTTATAATGAACAATATAAAATTAAACAGATAATCAAAGGAGACCAAATATGGCAGGTGAGAATGGGAATAACACACCAGTTGAATTTCCTGGTTAAACATTTGAAGTGGGTGAACAGCATTTTCCTGCAAAAGAAGTCTTGAGGAAATCTGGAGGTGTCCTGCATTTACAGGCAGGTTTCTGTTGGGAATCAGACCCATTCCCTGGCAGCTTGCAACAGGCTGCAGGCTTCACTGACACCTTGGGTGCCACAGCAGCTCTGCTGGGCACCTTGGACCCTATGGTCCAAAGCCCAGGGAACAGCCTGATTAATTATTCTGGAATAAACCAGCTCCAGATCTTTTAAATTAATTTCCTTTCAAAGGATAACCTGCTGCAGTCTTGTCTCTCTAGCTCAGAGGAGAAACTTTCTTTTTAACATCAAAATTCGCATGCAACATGGAAATTCCTTGTTCACTGCCTGTTTCCACAACACAGGCAGTAATGGAAACACATGCCCTGGGCTTCTTACTGATCGTGCGCCCTGCCAGTGCGCGGGATGTGTCCGTGTGCTGGTGGAAAGTGCAAACAGAAGGCTGTCTGAGAGCCTGGGCGTCACTGGCAGGAAGCGAGGGGGCAAGTTACCGTTCACAGGAGATGCAAACTGCCATCCCTTTGCTGTCTTCTCATGGTGCCACTCGGCACGTTTCCCTGCTCACTCAGTCCCCATTTTTTTCCCATCTATTACACTCTCTCATCTATTGAAGCCCTTTCTACATTTCTCGTTCCTCCCTGTGTGTGCGCTGGGTGGCTTTCCCTCTCCCCACGCAGGCAGGGGGCAAGGGGCTGCCCACTGCTGCCTGCTCTGGCTGCAGGCAGGGTTACTCTGCCCAGCACCAGGCGAGCGGTGCAGAAAAGGAGCACAGGCGCCGTTTTCCAAACCCCAGCCCTGCTTGCGGCCGCTGCAGGAGGGTTTCCACAGTAGCCGAGGTCGGGGGGAAGACAGTCAAGCAGCTGTTTTTACAGATCCCAGACGCCTGCATAAGTGTTGTGTGTCTGTAGCTGGGCATGAAGCACGGGGAGGCCTGGAGTCACGCGCTCTCCTTCTCCTGCTCCCTCACCGCTTATCTTCTACCTTCCCAATTTAGGAGACACTGGCTTAGGATCTCCCTCAGCTTCCAAAAAAAAAAAAAAAAGAAAAGAGAAAAGGAAAAAAAAGATTGTTCTGGCTTTTGAGGCATGCGATGTAGTGTGGGAGCAGCAAACCCTTGGCGCGGCGGTCGCAGAAAGCAGAGCCGTTTGCTGAGTCAGGCCCTTGATGAGCTGGCAGCACCGCATCGGCCGTCTGGTATTCATTGTCGGCAACTTGCAGTCTCAACTTCCTACATCATCTCTTAATCCTCTAAAAGATGTGTTTCTCTGACTCAGAGCTGAGCATGCTCTTGCTTCCTGGCCGCTGAACATCTGCCTTTCCATGGACTCGCAAAGCACTGGGCTGACCTGGCCCACAGCGCTGCCGCCATCGCTCCTGGGTGATGTCTGTCTGTCTTGTGCTTCCACCACTGAGCTTCCTCTGGCTGGTAGGCAGATGTCTCCAGCCTATACCTGTCCCTGTGGTTGGAAAGATTTTCGTACCAGCTAAAGTATATTTCCCGACATGCTCTCGTTCTGCTCTTTTCACTATGCTCAGCGTGGCATGGAGGGCTGGGATTTTTCTGCTGTACCGTCCCCACCAGTCTTGTCTTCTCTCTACTAAACAGCATCAGACCTTTAATCTTTCTTTCCTTCAGAATAATTTTTGCTTTTCCTCCTTTCTTTCACCTTGGGCTTTCTCTGCTTGGTCAAGATCTGTTGTGCTAGAAGACACAGTTTTTCCTTTGACAATCAACATTTTCTCAGGGAGCCAGGAGATTTCATTACAGGTGGTGAAAAACCTTTACACTTGAACCAGATTGAGCTTTCTTGTTTCAAAAATTTGCCCCCGCGTTCTTGGCCTGGCCTATAAATTTGGGCATTGACTGCATATGCAGAAGTAAATGAATGGAACTGGCATGAAAAAATAAGAGGGGAAGGAGTTCCTGAGAAAGAAAGGTTGTTTCTAAATCAGTGTAATATCCTGCTCATTGTTTAAGAGCTAGCGGATCGTCATATAATAGGTTAGATGACAGACCATCAGTTAATGTAAATAGGTACAGCTCTGGCATTGAGTTATGCTGAGTTACATGAGTGGAAAATCTGTCCTTATGCTGACATTTTGGGGACTTTAAAAGAAGAATACTCAGTTTAAAAATCACAGTTGTATGAGTTTGCTTGCTTTTTTTTTTTCCCCCAATTAATATTAATGTCCCAAGAAACATAACTGAAAGAGAACAGAGAAAATTGTTCTTCTGGGTATTTTATGTTTGCTTGTTTGCTGGTGTGTTTAAACTGAACCTTTAACATCCCTGATTATTGCTTATTCACTGCATCCAAATACAGATCATTATTGTTTGTGCAGGTCCCCCTGTACCTGGATGAAAGAAAAGCCTCTTTAAAATGGAGAAGGCAAGTAAAGAGCCCTAAAGCTGGATGAGACATTCAGGAGAAGTGCAATGCTTGGAACATATTGAATTTTATTTTAAAAATTTACTGTACTGAGTCTAGGTGGGGAATCTGAGGAGAAACTAGGAAACTGTTCTCACCCTTGAAGACATGTTCAAACATGCCTTCTGCCCCCAGGTCACTTACTGCCACTCTAATCACAGAACTTAAAAGTTATTCTGAAGAGAGGAAGAAAAAGTAAGGTTCATTTAAATACTGTATGGATAAATAAATGCTATTACCTCCCCCACTCCCGGAGATGTATTTTTTCATCAAAGTGCTGCTACTGTACTCTTTGCTGGTCTTAATTCAACCACACGCTAAGTAGAAATAACCTTAATGATTCTATGATTCTGTGATTCTATTTGCACTTACAGATTTGCACAACAATAGAAATATTTTATGAACATTAGTTACAAATGGAATCATAGAATCACAGAATATCTGGAGTTGGAAGGGACCCATAAGGATCATCAAGTCCAACTCCTGGCCCCACACAGGACCAGCCCAATCAGAGCAGATGACTGAGAGCGTTGTCCAGACACTGCTTGAACTCAGCCAAGCTCGGTGCTGTGACCGCTTCCCTGGGGAGCCTGCTCCAATGCCCCACCACCTTCTGGGTGAAGAACCTTTTCCTGATCTACAACCTAACCCTCCCCTGACGCAGCTCCATGCCGTTCCCACGCATTCTATCGCTGGTCACCAGAGGGAGGAGATCAGCACCTGCCCCTTCACTCCCCCTTGTGAGGAAGCTGTAGGACGCCATGAGGTCTCCTCTCAGCCTCCTCTTCTCCAGGCTGAACAAACCAAGGGACCTCAGCCTCTCCTCACACATCTTCCCCTCTAGACCCTTCACCATCTTAGTGGCCCTCCTTTGGACACACTCCAATAGTTTTATGTCCTTTTTGTACTATGGCGCCCAAAACTGCACCCAGTACTTGAGGTGAGGCCACACCAGCGCAGTGTAGAGTGGGACCATCATGCCCCTAGAGTGGCTGGCAATGCCGTGCTTGATTGATTAAAAATGAAGACATTTTTATTGCTAATGAAACAATCGCTTCATGCAAAAGCAGTGTAAAATTACTTCAAGTGTAAAATATGTTTAGTAAAAGCGTTTTAAAATATGTTTAATAAACAGTTTTGTTAGAGATCTTTTTCCATGGAACTAGAATTCACAGAATCACAGAATGACAAGGATTGGAAGGGACCTCGAAAGATCATCAAGTCCAACCCCCCCTGCCAAGGCAGGGCCACCGAGAGCACATCACTCAGGAACGTGTCCAGTCGGGTTTTGAATGTCTCCAGAGAAGGAGACTCCACAACCTCTCTGGGCAGCCTGTTCCAGTGCTCTGTCACCCTCACGGTGAAAAAGTTTCCTTACATTAACCCGGAACCTCCTATGCTCCAGCTTGAACCCGTTGCCCCTTGTCCTATCGCTTAGTGAGGCCGAGAAGAGCCTGGCTCCATCTTCCTGACACTCACCCTTAACATATTTATAAACATTGATGAGGTCACCCCTCAGCCTCCTCTTCTCCAAGTTGAAGAGACCCAGCGCCCTCAGCTTTTCCTCATAAGGGAGATGTTCCACTCCCTTGATCATCTTTGTGGCTCTGCGCTGGACTTTCTCTAGCAGTTCCCCGTCCTTCTTAAGCTGAGGGGCCCAGAACTGGACACAATACTCCAGATGCGGCCTCACCAAGGCAGAATAGAGGGGGAGGAGGACCTCCCTCGACCTACTGACCACAGCCCTTCTAATGCACCCCAGGATGCCATTGGCCTTCCTGGCCACCAGAGCACATTGCTGGCTCATGGTCATTCCCCTGTCCACTAGGACCCCCAGGTCCCTTTCCCCTACACTGCTCAATTAAAGTCCTGTAAGTCCTTTCCCTATATTGTCCCACAGTACAATGCTGTAGCAAATTAGTGACACAGCTGACTGATTATTGTACGCCAACTTAAAAGAAACAGTTATGGAACTGTAAAACAGAATAGTCTGTATGTCTATATATTGCTACAGTAACTAGCACTGAGATGACAACATTTAGAATCCAGAAAATCAATTAGAAATAAGAGCTGAGAAAAGTAATTTCCAGTGATGTCTAGGTATTTTTTTCTCTTTTCTCTCTGTGGGAGCACACAACAAAGTTCTTCATTGCTTTTCCTTCTCCCACTCTGTTGTTATAAACTGTTGTGTGAAATCCTGTTCTGAAATTCTCCTCTTCCCATGGCGTTTCAATGAGAGTAATTGATCTCCTGGCCTTCTCTGAGGGGGACTGTGCTAGTGAGCAGGCTCTCCTCATGTTCTTTCAGGAGAACTATTTATGGGAAAAGAGCTAAGGAAATAGGGTTATTACTAAGGACTTGGGAATGGAGGAAGACGAACAGAACTGGAGGTTGTAAATTAAATAAAGAATGGGACTGAAGGAAAAAAACCCTAGAGCAAGTCACAGGATCCGGTTCTGCTTTTGCTTCACACCAGCGTGCTGTCACTGACCTAAACACTTCTATGCAGCTATAACGCAAGCTGCAGAGTCTGTGTTGTTACTGTACATAATAGATCTAAGCAAAAAAATAGTTCTGGGGAAAAAATAAATAAATTGTGAAACATGTGTGCATCCCAGAACAAATCCCCAGCTGAGGGTAAATGACACAGACCTCAGAGTTCAACAGAGCTGATGTGATTTGGGCTTTTGGAGGATCTGGTGTGTTTCAATTTTTTGGTGTTATGAATAATTGATAATTAGTCAAATTCTTACAAAACTTCTTTCACTATTTTGTGTATGGCTTGCTGGTTTTTTTTGGAAAAAATCATAGAATCACAGAATGGTTTGGGTTGGAAGGGACCACAAGGATCATCTAGTTCCAATCCCCCTGCCATGGACAGGGACACCCTCCGCTACACCAGGTTGCCCAAAGCCCCATCCAACCTGGCCTTGAACACTGCCAGGGATGGGGCAGCCACAGCTTCTCTGGGCAACCTGTGCCAGTACCTCACCACCCACACAGGGAAGAATTTCTTCCTAATGTCCCATGTAAATCCCCCTTCTTTTAGTTTAAACCCATTCCCCCTTGTTCTGTCACTGCACTCCCTGATAAACAGCCCCTCTCCAGCTTTCCTGTAGGTCCACTTTAGGTATTGAAAGGTCACGATTAAGTCTCCCTGGAGCCTTGTCTTCTCCAGGCTGAACAAGCCCAACTGCCTCAGCCTGTCCTCATAGGAGAGGTGCTCCAGCCCTCTGATCATTTTTATGGCCTCCTCTGGACTCACTCCAGCAGCTCCATGTTTTTTCTGTACTGGGGACCCCAGAGCCGGACGCAGCACTCCAGGTGGGATCTCACAAGAGCGGAGTAGAGGGGCAGAATCACCTCCCTCATCCTGCTGGCCACACTATCTCTGATGCAGCCCAGGACACGGCTGGCTTTCTGGGATGCCAGTGCTACTGCATATGGTCAGTTCAACCCCATACAGAAATACCCATCAGATTGTCTCCATTTGCTGGATTTATGCTGCCACAAAATGAATCCAAATCTCAGTTTGGTGTTTAGGCGCTCTGAAATAAATCACTGCAATCTTGATATCTTGCTTCTTTGACTCACTGCCCAGTGGACATCCTAATTCAACAAAGTGGCTTTTTCAGCCTGACATCCTTCCTTGTCCTGTGGGGAGGACAGATGAACAGATGCTTTTGATGAGAAATATTGAAAGTTACAGCAAAGTTCATGTCAGTCTGTTCTTGAATGTTTAGAAATTTGCTGTATCATTTAGAAATCATCCAAATGACCACTGAATGGTGAACTACAAAAACAAACAATCCAGCCACCAATTAGTGATGAAGCACAATGAACTGCCCCTTACCTGAGCGAATGATATTTTAATCCGAAGCATTCATTCTGTTCAAATGTGTGACTGAATCGCTTCCTCAAGATTTCTTTCAATGATTTGACTCTTTTGTTGGCCAAATAATTCTTGCTTCCTGTAGCACTTCAGATAAATGAGATTGTACCAAGAGAAAGGCAAAGTTAACACCATTCCAGTGGAGAGTTTCTTGGCTCTGCAACTTGACTTTTCTCACTTCAGAGACTCTCCAAGTAACAGAACATATAATACAACCTTTTAATGTGCGCATTGTTTCCAGCCTTCCTTCTAATGGCAATGCTGTAAATTGAACTAACCATTTGTTCATGTTTTAATAATTAACACTTTAACACAAAAGAGTCTTTTTGGTATCCTGTCACTGAGTGAAGTTTCATAGGTGATTTAAAAAGTCTGTTTTGTCAATCTGCTCTGCAGTTGCAAGGAAAGAGATTCTAAATTAAACCTAATGGGCCATGTTTTTTTTTTTAAAGGGCCTCAGCCCAGACTTAATTTGTGCCTGTAATACCGTGGTGTGCTATGTGTGATTTTACTGCCTCGCTGAAGAAATGACTCCACAACAGTTGCTGCTCCTATTGTAACCGGAGGCAAAGCTCTGCCTCGGGTCGTGTTCCTGGTGCTGGAGGCACAGCCCCCGTGGCCAGGTGGGATGTCTAGCCAGTGATACTCCCCTACCCCTTCCCAGATTAACGGGAAACAGGTCGGTTGTGTAGATTTGCCAGACATTTGGGTCTAAGGACTTGGTTCACCAATGTATGAACTAGAAATTGTGTTTCCCTTGGTGTGATCAGGACGTGTTTAACAGACAGGGCACCGGTACAAACCTCGGCGTGCTTGCCTAGTGATTCTTTGCAGGACATGTGTTCTGGGATCGCAAAGGGATTCATACTCTGAAATCAAGCAGTGTTTGATCTAAAGATGCACTCACATGACTGCATGTCAGGCATACACCTGAAGTGCCTAAATTAAGAGGCTATGCTCCTTAGCTTCATACCCATAGTCAGCTGAGGGAAAGCATACCCCAGCACTTATTTGCACTCTGGAGAGAGAGAGAATCCACTGTGAAAGATTCCCTTCCCAACACAAACACCTGCCACAGGAGGTGTGGATATTCCCCTTCTTATGCTTTCTTCTGTGACTGAACAGAAGTGACATTTCTTTCCTCTTTGTGTGACCATGAGGCATAAAAAAATGTTTTGTGCAGCATCTGTTGCAGCTTTCCATTGCCAGCTTCAGTGTCCCTTCCTCTTCCCTGTTTTATTACTCCAGAGCTACAAGAGAGCCTTTAGGTAGGCTTATGCTCCACAGTCAAGTGCTCTGCAGAGAGAGATACTGTGGTGGGGTGACCCCAGCTGGAGGCCAGGTGCCCCCCAAAAGCTGCTCTGTCACTGCCCCCCCTCAGCTGGGCAGGGTGGAGGAAATATAACGAAAGGCTCCTGGGTCGAGATAAGGACAGGGAGAGATCCCTCACCAGTTACCGTCACGGGCAAAGCAGACTCAGCTCAGGGAAATTAGTCTCATTTATTACCAATTAAATCAGAGTTGAGTAATGAGAAATAAACCCAAATCTTAAAACACCTTCCCCCATACCTCCCTGCTTCCTGGGCTCAACTTCACTCCCAATTTCTCTCCCTCCTCTTCCCCAGTGGCACAGTGGGACAGGGAATGGGGGTTGTGGTCAGTCCATCACACTTCGCTGCTCCTTCCTCTTCAGGGGGAGGACTTCTCACACTCTGCCCCTGCTCTACCCTGGGGTCCCTCCCACAGGAGACAGTCCTCCACCAACTTCTCCAACATCAGTCCTTCCCACAGGGTGCAGTTCTTCACCAACTGCTCCAGCATGGGTCCCTTTCACGGGGTGCAGTCCTTCAGGAACAGACTACTCCAGCGTGGGCCCCCCATGGGGTCACAAGTCCTGCCAGAAAACCTGCTCCAGCCTGGGCTCCTCTCTCCATGGGGCCACTGGTCCTGCCAGGAGATTGCTCCAGTGCAGGCTTCCCACAGAGTCACAGCTTCCTTTGGGTGCCTCCACCTGCTCCAGCGTGAGGTTCTTCATGGACTACAGGTGGATATCTGCTCACCATGGACCTTCATGGGATGCAGGGGGACAGCCTGCCTCACCATGGTCGTCTTCACCATGGACTGCAGGCGAATCTCTGTTCTGGTGCCTGGAGCACCTTCTCCCCTCCTTTTTTCACTGACCTGGGTGTCTGCAGAGTTGTTCCTCTCACACATTCTCACTCCTCTCTCTAGTTGCAATTGTTCCTGGTGGTATTTTTCCCCCTCCTTAACTATGTTATCCTGGAGGCACTACCACTGTCACTGATGAGCTTGGCCTTGGCCAGTGACGGGTCCATCTTGGAGCCGGGTGGCATTGGCTCTATCAGACACAGCGGAAGCTTCTAGCAGCTTCTCACATAAGCCACTCTGGTAGCCCCCCCACTACCAAAACCTTGCCACACAAACCCAAAACCTGGGCTAGTTTTGGACAAAGCACTGTGCTACTGGAAGTGATTCAGCAGGGGGGCAACAGAGGGGGAGATTAGCCCATGCAAGGCTCTGTGCAGCTGCTTCAGGTGGGTTATGGTGGTTGTCAAGCCACTTGTCCTGAGAAGGGCCCAGGACTATCCCAACAAAGTTTATCTAGAGACTCAGATGAAATAGGTGATTTGGTGACAAAACGGGAGATAAAAGAAAACCCTACCCAGGAGAATGGTGTGCTGCTCACTGCTATGCTACCAAAGAAATAAGAGTTCGCAAAGATTTAATCCAGAAGAAAACTATCTACAGGGACCACACCCACAGTATGAACCTAAATTGCCAAATAACCCACTTTCCTTATGAAATAAATATATAACCACAATGCTGCAACGAAATGGAAAAAACGATTTTGCCCAGAGAATATTGTTCCTAAAGGCACACAGGGCAAAGCTCAGAGCCCACCACACCCAAAAGTCAGGACAACAGCATGAAATGCAATGCCAGAAAAATAATGCAATCTTGTGAAAAAAACCCACAAAACACAAAAACAACCAACACACACACACACATACAAATCGCTTCTCTCCTTCTTGCCCTTCCTCACTTCTGTTTCTCATCCTAAGCAGATTTCCAGATAGCTGCTTAGCTGTATGGAATTTGTGAAGAGAAATCCAGATCCTGGGCATGTACAGCACCCCTGCTCATCAGAACTAGTCCTGATCCCTCAGCAAGTAACTCAGCACCCAGCACGTAGCCAGTACTCAGGGTACTGAGTGCTTTGAAGCAGTAGACCTGCATGCTTTGTCCAGCCGAAATTCTAGCAAAATGCTCTGCTCTTAGTCCGCTTGCATTGCTTCTTGCTGCTCACCCATTCCTGCTGATGCCTTTCTCTTGCAATCGCAGAACACACAATGTAAATGTTGATTTGTTTTGGTTTTTTTCCAGCTACCCAAGATTTTTCTTAATCTGAAATTATCTTACTGCTGGTTTTAATACGTAAACAGTCAAAATATGCTTGATGGCTGTGATTTATAGAGGTGTTCTTCATTGGCCTAATTCTGCACATGTTAAGATGGGTAATTAAATTCTTATCAGCTTTAGCAGGAGTGGAGTTTAGACAGCAATGAATTGTACTGGAAATCCCATCTTTTATGTTGGCAACATTTTACTTTTTGCTTTTCTTCATAATCTGAAATAAAGCTGACATCACTTTCCCTCTCTTTCTCCTTTTGCCTACGCAGTCATGAGGGTAGGGTAAGTCTATCACTATTCCAGTATATTTCAGTGCCACATACTATCACACCTATCTAACTGTCCCTTTAGTATCACATTTTTAATGCTTTTTTTTTCCCTTAATGAGGAGGTTCTTATAAAACCAGGGTTGTTGGGTTTTTTGGGGTTTGTTTTTTTTTTTTAATGAACTTTGTCAGGAGGTTGAACTCTGTGTAAAGGCAGCAAACACAGGTGGATGGGAACATTTGGGTTGTTTTTCTCGGGCCATTGATAGAGGAAGTTTGTGAGCAATGATGGTAATGAAGCTACCACAGTTAAAGTCCATGCCTTAGGAGGGGAACCCTGCTGAATGGGCTGGGCAGAAGGAGCCAGGCGTCCCTCTGAAGGGGCTGACACATGGGCAAATGTGTTGGTGGAATGTTTCTTAATGCCATTTATCAGGAGGAATAGGGCACTGGGGATCTCCTGTATGCATCACACAGAATGCAGCCTTCTCCAAGGTAAGTTTGTTTAGGAGGAGGGAGAAGAGGACATCTGACTGATATGTCTCCTCAAAATCAAAACATTTTGCCTTGGCCTCCATTGCAGCAAAAAGTGGCATCTTCCAGAGCAACAGCACAGTCGTAAGAATGAATGAGGCTCCAAAGCCTCAAAATCTGCTCCTGCCTGGCCAGTGTCCCAGCACTGCGATCCCTGGGTAGCAAAAATCATGAGTCAGCTCCCCCTCCCTCCCCAGCAGCCTGCTCGAGTGCAGTCAGGTCATGTTTTCAAACTTTCCTTTGCAAACAGGAGGGATGGAAACTTCTCCTGCAGGAATGAAAGTTGAGGTTTGTGTTCAGTCTCTTCGTTCCAAGCTGGGACTCGAATACCAGCTTTACATTGTGAAATGCTGGATAAATCAGGAGAGCTGGCAGCAACGGAGAGTGTTTTTATGCTGGTTTTTGTGGGGATGGTGTCCAAACTACACCCCAGGTTCTGAACGCTTGTGGGTTTGAAATTCAGCCTCCCACTTTTGAAGCTCTTTCTACTCTGACATATATTTTGAAAATAAAAAAATAGTATAAAGTGTATCTAAATGGCACAGCACAATGCCATGAACAGACAGTTAAAGCCTGCCCAGAACTTTTTAGCATAACTCACTAAGTGTAAGGTGGGAAGTAGGTTATTTTGAACAGCTACTGGATGCTCCCCTTTCCTGCCCCAAAAAGTTACACTGGGTGAAAATAAAAAGACTTTGGATGCAGACAACAAGCTGGTTTGGGGACTAGCAAGAAGGATATCTGTATGACAGCTCAGAAGTAGATTAAGTTAGATTTTGTGGCACACTGTGCTAGCGAAGCCACCTTCTTTCCAGTATTTGACCACGACTGTCTAGAGCTAGTTCAGGTATCTTTATGAGCAGAAAGAGAAAGCAAGGGTGAGTGCAGGGCGGCAGAAATGCGACACTTTCCTTTTCTTGGCAGGGCCAGTCTGTGATCCACTACTCCCTGAATGTTCCTGTCTTTGACTCTTAAATGAAAAGGTGGTTGCACGGTTTCTTTTTCACAGAACTTTTTAAAGAGAGAAGTGAAGGTCTAAGATTCAATGCAAAACCAGTGCACTTTGGGATGAATGAATAATGGAAGAGCACCATCGCTGTGGCCACATGTGGCATTGTTTACTCACATCACTGTAAATGATTAATGTGGAAAAGCTGCATTTGAACAAGTGAGATTGATGAGAGCTTTACAGGCTATTTTTGTGTAATTTAAAACAGTGACTATAATGGATGGTAAAAAGAAGAATGAAGATGAGACAGCCAATGCTGTCAGCTTTTCTCCCTCCTGATTCAGTCTTTGGCCATGCCCTGCCTCTGCTTCAGAAAGCCAAGACTTCAGATGAAGGATGGAGGGAGAAAAACAGAAGGCTAAGGGAAAGCTTTGGTTTTGACCACCCTGGCAGATGAAGAGATATTTGAGTTCACTCTTCCGCATTAACCCTGGAGCTTGCAGGTGGGGAAAGTTGGGTGATGGTGGGTGTAGAGACACCTGAGCTGGCTGGATGCATGCTGGGGGAGGAAGGGGAGTGCCTGGATGCAATTTAGCCATGTTTGTCTGGCCCTGGGCCCAAACTAATAAGCTTACAGAGTTGACACTTACCATCTCCTGTGCAGTGTCCAGATCATTGGGATAAGTTATATCTGGACCTCATTCTGGTAAAGAGGTGGGTGTTATGTTGAGTCTGGGGGTCTCTACTTATGTGCCTATCTCTGTACCAGAGTTCTTCATATCTGCAGACATGTCTTTAAGGTTGCTTAAGTCTGAAAGCCCAGTTTTCATGGTTATTTGTGGCAAAAGATGTGTTACAGGTAAGGGTCTTTTATAGCCCAGCAACAATTTCTAGGAGATAAAATGAGCTGTTCCTTAAGCATCTGTTAATAATTTGTAGGGGATGTGGGAAATAACAGTCAAAAGGCAACTAGGAAACTTATCATGGATGACTTCAACCAGAGGGCCATTTGCTGCTGATCTCCTGTGGCCAATAACAAATTTCCTTAGTGTTTCTATAAATAATAATGTTGTCTTCTCAAAACAGGAAGTTCCGTATCCAGTACAAGGTAACTTGATAGCGGACTTAAGCCTGCTGAATGAGAAAGTGTTAGTTACAGACCCAAAAAAGAGCAGTTACTGAGGTACCAGAGATCACAGTCAATTTAAATTTACTTTATACAAATGAAATAGGGCACTGACCAAAATTCTGCACATTTGGAACTTTAATAGGGCCAGTTTTCCAAAGCTTGAAGCATTTGCTGGCATAACTGACTGAGCATATGCATTTTAAGTGGGAAGGCGCTGAGAAAAATCAGGAATTGTTCAAGAATATTGCGCTAGTTGTTCCAAAACCCATGATTCCATCAACAAAAAAGGGCTATGTAGAACAACAACAACAAAAAATTTCCTTAGTTAAACAGAGAAACAATAAAACATTTAAGAATATACTAAGAACAAAAAAAAAAGGTCTGATCCCAATGGAGTTAAGAAAAAAGATAAGAATTTTTTTAAGCCTATTAGGAGCCAAAACGGTCCTGTGCCAGGTAAAAGTCAACTGCTAGATACATACGATAAAATTCTGAACACTCATGTGAAAAGGCAGAAAGTCTGATGAATATTTCTTATTTGTATTTATCTGTGCCCATCTGAAATGCTGGGTAAAGGAACAGGAATTTTATTAGCTCTAACAAACAGGGATAGAAACAAGTTGTTAAAATTAAACAATTTATGTCATGGAGACATAAATTTATTACCTGAGGAGTTATCTGAAGCATTATCATTCATTTCTAACATAACTGTGAGAATGAGGGTCTTCTGAAGTGTTGGTGTACGCTCATCATCATTTTGTTATCTGTAGATGAATCAAAGGACTACAGGACAATAGATTTTCCCAAAAATGCTGTGGCTGAAGTGTTCCAATTTGAAAAAAAGAAAAAACAATCAAACCACAAAACTCAAGTCTGTTGGTCACTGATCATAAGACACATGCACTGAGATTTCTGTTTACTGGGCTTTTTCATTTTTATCAGTCTGTGAGAAGCCGGCAGAGAGCTCGAAAAAGATGGTTGCAGCCCCTGGCTCTCATGTGTGAATTTAGCCATCCCAATGAGCAACACAGCAGCAATTCACCAAGTTTCTGAAGAGTGG
This sequence comes from Psophia crepitans, assembly GCA_013399095.1. Taxonomy (NCBI): domain Eukaryota; kingdom Metazoa; phylum Chordata; class Aves; order Gruiformes; family Psophiidae; genus Psophia; species Psophia crepitans. The sequence goes on from VWZZ01000402.1 coordinate 284,261, forward strand.
AAAGGACTGTTTTCTGACACTGAGGATCCACAAGCCAACTAGGTGAGATGCATTGTTGAACCAGCTACTCATTACCTAATGGGAGGAGATAGGAGACAGTGTTACACTCCTCACAGAGGTGCACATTGATAGGTTAAGAGGCAGCAGACTGATGTTGCAGTGAAGGACTTTCTGATGGATATCAGGAAAGATTTTTCTCAAAAAAGGTGGTAAAATGTTGTCACAGGTTGCCCTAAGAGGTTATAGCATCTCTGTTCTTGTAGGTGTTAGAAGCCAGCCTGCACTGAGTGACCTGACCCCGTTGGACCTGTTTTGAGCAGGTTGGGCTAGATCACCTTCACCGATCCAACCTAAATTTACAGTCAGTGGTTAAATTGATTGCTATGTTGTTTAAACCTACAGAAATGCAGAAGGAAACAAAATTAACAAAGAGTGAATTTTAAAATAAGATCCAGTATAGCAAAGGAACAGCATTATTAACCATAATTTCTCAAATTTGTAGTAAACCTTTAGCATACTTTCTGCATTCTGTCTATCGTGAAGGTAATCAAACATGAAACAAAAGTATTGGACGAGAGCAAACACATTGCTGCTTGGGGTCTTTTAAAATCAGCAAACCCATTCTTAATGTAGCTGCTGGCAGAAAAATAAATTATCTGTTCTTGGTTGCGCTGGGTCTGTGCTGTTACCCTCTGTACTTGCGATATCTCTTTCATTCCTCCTGCCAATCCCCTGTTCTCGTGACCATGGCAGGAGCTAGACTGTATAGCCTTCAAAATGTTGAACTTTGACTCTGTGCATATTTATCTATTTTGCTCAAAAATGCTGCACTCCAGCATGGCAGAATGAGATGCACTGTTGTCAATCACACAGAAACCAGCTGAAGAGAAAGGAAAAGGAATAGAAGATACTTCCTGTATTAAAAGTGTTAATTTTATTCTTGTACATGTGACTGTTTTCTTACCACTCAGAGGGTCTATACCTTTACAAGACTGTGATGGAGCCAGTTTGACCCCATCTCCAGGCTTGGGCAGGAAAGTCAAGGTAATCTATTCTGTCCTAAATACAAGTTTACATGGCATTTGGGGTACCTACATACTTCAACTAGTAACACAGCATGTATGTTTGATTTTGGCTTTTAATTGACACAACAGATACGATATTACGATTACCTTGGAACCTGGATGAAGATTCAGACCTCTTGAAATCTTCACAAGCCGTAACTCAAGAAATTTAATGGCAAGCTCTGAGCATGGTGAGAAGTACCCTGATTTGGAGAGATAAACATATATCTTCTACTGAACGGCCAAAGAAAAAGACCTGAATTCGGATCTCCCGTTAATGAGGGAATGGAACAGTTATGTCCCATAGACCATATGGATCTATGCATGATGTCTCTAGACTTTTGCCACTATACAAGAGATAGTTGACTCCTCCTTTGTTAAATCTTCTGATGACACTGGATCCTGCATGGCTGGAGATATCAAGCACCTGTATGCTTTGTTAAGGGACTATAAACATGATCACTGTTCTCATTTCTTTGTAAGAACAAAGTGAGCAGTTCTTCAGCTCTCACGGTGCACTTCAGAGCTGCCTGAAGCTTTCTGAAAATGTGAACATTGCAGAGAGAGTACTGCTAGCACTCCGGATTTTCCCCTTAGTGAAATCTCCTAGTTTCAATTTCAGATTCATAAAGCTACCTAGCAAACTAACCCAGAGCACTAAAGTTTTTCTGGACTGCTGTTATCTGATAATAGTTTTTGTGGTGGTTGTCTAGTCATAGCAGTAAGATAGCCCTTGTGAACAAAATGGATGTGTTGGGACACTGTTTCAGTAAAAACACTCCTGGGAATATTTACACCAGCCACTCAAAATTAGGTTCAGTGGATTTATTTCCCCTTCGTTAAGTAAAAATTGTCTATCTCTTCTCAGGAAAAGAAGCACTGTGGGCAGAAATCTTTAGCGTACAAGGCAAAAACCAGCAGATCAAGCTGGGTTTTTTTCTGTACCAGCTAGTATTAGCTAACGAATCCTTCAGCAGTGGAGATTTCCATATATTAAGAAACTGAACGAGGCTGACTTTGTGGTTTAGGTGCAAAGTCTCTGAAGCCCACAGAGCACATTACAACTACTTGAGGTACCTTCTTGTCTTCTGTTGATCAGTCTGGCTTCAATTTAGATATAAAGGCTAAACTGATTTGGGGTTCTTGCTCCATTTCAAAAGAGCCCACAGATTAGGAGAATATATGCAGTAGTATTTGATCTGTTCAAACTCAGAGGTTTGAAAAATCAGCTGAAACATTTTCTGAGACTTATTTGTTGGCCCTGTGAGATTTCCAGTATTTGGGATTTTTCTTCCCTTCTTCAGGAAAATAACTTTAACTATGCAAGAATGCAAGCCCTTATCTTTTTTTCCTAGGGGCTGCATCTTGGTATGCTTGCTGTGTGATGCTACCACGATTCCTCAAGGAGTAACATGATAGGTTTCAGCAGGGGAAGGCTATCTGAACTTAGCCAAAATATGGCATTTGGAAAAGCAACCTGCACATCATTTGTCTAAATGAGACAAATGTAATCAGAATGCAAATAGCTGGCCGCCTTAGCCTTCCCTGAAAATTTCATAGACAGCTCAAATCAATATGATTTAAAGGTAAGGATTTGCATTTCCATGACTCAAAGTGGAAAAATGAACTATAGATCATGAGCTCAGGCTCTTCTAACATGAGATTTCTTTAGCGTGATAAAACAGGACATGATGTTTTGAGAGGAACTGGGCAAAAGGGATATTGCCTGAGTGGAGAGGAGGAGCTTCTTCACCAAGAAAAGAATGAATAGATTTTGTTGACTGCATCTTTCTCAGGCTGCTGGTTTAATTCCTACATTTCACAATTATTTCTTTAAGCACTAGTGAAAGAGTGGCATTTTTAAAACACTAATTCCCACCTGCCTGGGTTTCTTCACTGAACTCTGTCGACAAATGTCTGCAATGAACTTTAAGAGCAATTTTACATGAAACATTACACTGAAATATCTTGAAAAAACGAATTATGGTGTTCCTATATGTTTTCCGCCTTGCTCTTTTTCATTACCTTTGTGTTCCTTTTCCCGTTTGGATGTGTGGCCACTGGATGATTTTCAAAGGCTCCAGGTCTCACACCTTTTGTCCAGATTCCCACTCATGATGGAGGACTCAAAGGAAGAATACCAGCAGCTTTGCCTTCTCACAGAAGGTGAGTCTCAATGAAAGGAAGAGGAACTTTAGTTTTCTGGAGTTTGTCAATAAACCTCTAGGTGAAACTGAAGAATTATGTTTGCACTTCAGGTCAGATCTGCTGAGAACTGCCTGTGAACACCAGTACATTGGAGAAATGTATTCAAGAACATTTCATCCTTGTGAAAATATTACCCTGTTACAACAGCCAAGGTCACCCAGACCCAGAGTGATCTGCTGGTCACAAAAGTTAAAGATGCCTGGCGGCTACTATAATTAAGTTATGAGTGCTAGGAGAATAGGGGAAGCAGTTTTCCCACAAATATTTATTTGAATTTAAAAGTGACTTTAGACATGACAAGGCTTAGAAATTCTCTGAGTTCTGGGGCTTTTTTCTTGCTTGAAACCATTCAGATGCTGAAGCTGGATGTGACTGCCCAGGCTCTCCCAGCTTCCACAGCCTTCCGCTTCAGCCCGTCTGAAGAAGAAAAGCAACATCTTAGGTTTGCATCGAATACAGTGGGCCTTTTTGATATTTGAATCATAGAATGGTTTGGGTTGGAAGGGACCTTAAAGATCATCTAGTTCCAACTCCCCTGTCATGAGGGGACACAACTATATGTTTGCATCTGATGGGCAAAATCTGGGCTATTGCCTGGGTGAACTAACAGATAGATAGCATGAGAAATGTATTTTAAATTCCCACCAGGGCTTGTTTGATGATGAACCACCAAAATAAAAGAACAATGACATTAGGATAAACTGCCTTGATAATCAACAGCCACTTGTTTTCGTGTCAGTGGATGTCATAGGGGAAAAGCTTTAAAATTCATATTGCCTGTCCATTTCGAAATGTTTTTTTCTTTAACTTCTGGTTTTTGAATTTCAGTTAATTTTTTTTTTTTCCCTCCTGAAATGCTGAGTTAACAAGTTCACAGGCAGGTACATGCAATATCCAAAAACCTACTATCTGTGGGCCCGAGCATAAAGTGGAAAGGACGTCTTAACACTACTTTTTTGTGGTTCTGATTACATGAAAATCCACAACACTGGGTGTCAGGGAAATCAGGAGATGACCACAAAACAAAAAGTGCACACCATGTGAAACTGAAGTGGGAGAGATGGCAACATGTTTTGGTTTTGTGTGGCATATAGGTTCGCTGTGTCTCCAGACTAAGTGTTTAACAATTTTCTATTGTTATTTACAATGAAAAGATACAGAAGTTAAAAAAAATATACAACAATAAATGGCAAAAGCCCTCCAACTGTGTCTCATGTGGTATTTTAACACGCATTGTATAAAGGACATTCAACATCTTAAAGTACAATTAACCTGCAGCTAGCTGAGGGATTAAACATGACTATTCTCAACTTGAATGACCCTTTCCCCTAAGTCGAGCTGCCCATTTAGCGCCCTTAATAAATACAGGGATAATTTAAACCATGTGGCTGCAAATTGAAAACATGGGCTTTTGAACTATGTATTTTCTTTCTCATGTTGGAACTCCTCCCTGGAGATAGACTGAAGTCCCATGATCTTGTAAAAGACAAATCTCTGTATCTTTTTTATTAAGTATTTCATGATATATATTTTTGCACTGGATGCATCTGAAAGATGTATTCCGTTGACAGTACACAATACCCTCAAAGACTCTTGATCCATTTATCAACTCAAACTAATAAAAGGAAGATAATATTTCTATGAAAAAGAATGGGTTTTAAAAGCAGCTTGACAGCTTGGTAGAATACATTGGTTAAATGTACAGAGAAATTGGAGGAAAAATGAGGACCTTACTTTCTTCGCTAGCATTAGAATTAATAAAAAAATATTTAATCTGTCCTTCAACAGGAAAAAAATAGAGTTCATTCCCAGCTTGCATACCTTGTGGTTTGAGCAGAAGAATGTTACACTCAAGTCTATATTCAACTACTGGTTTAAATTATAGCCTTTAGAAAATAATCTACTATTCACTTTAATTAATATCAACAATCACGGAGTCAGTTGGAAAAAAAAGAACACAACACAACATGCTAATGTGAAATTAAAAATGTTTCAGACAATTTTTTTTCATAAAAACATCAAAGAGTCTCATCTATTGGCAGCTTTGGTACCCCGTAACCTTAGGCTTCTTTCATGTTGATCCAAGGAAGGTTCACAACCAGTTTTCTCTAGTCCATGGCCCATGAGACACATCTGGCCCCATCATTTCATCTGCGGTCAGGAGAGACACAAAGTGCTCTGCTAGACTATTTTACCACAAACACTCTTTAGTACCTTCTTCCCCTGAGACAAAATCCTTGGGTTTGTCTTTCCTACCACTGTTTTGCAATTTATCCCCATGGAAAAAATAGTGGCTGAGGTTCCTCTCCAGCACTGGGCCAGAGAAGGCACCTTTCAGGATTCGATCTCAGATCCTGTTGGGTGCCTTGGCCAGTCCTTTTCCTGTTTAAACTGGCAATGCAGAGGCAAAGGATCCTGTTGTACTGATGGAGTATTCTTGCCCTTAGCTGGAAGGTCCAGATGTCACTGAAAACAGGGTGGTAGCAAACCAAAAAAGCAATGGAGGATGTTTTGCTCTGCAGATCTTACATGCAAGGACTCGTATGCAGCTGAAACCGTTCAACATTACATAGCAGAGAACAAATCTGGCCTCTGAGGAGATCGATGGGCAGGTTTGAGAATCTCTGACTGAGTGTGTGTGTTGTGTTTGTCTGCAAGGATGGTGCCAGGGGTCATTTGTATTAGTTAGAAACTTGTCTTCATATTGTCCGCCTGGAATCTGTGCGCAGCCCTTGGATCAACAATGCGTCTCTTTCTCTTACCGATGATTTGCTGGAACAAACTGAGCAATATTAGGGCACGGTATACCAAGGGCTTACGGTAAACTATTAGGTTTTGGATCATAAAGCAAAGCAATTGCAGAGACAACATTCTGTGAACTATATTCCTCTTGAACAGCAACATTCATTTCTGTTTTGTTCTATCACACTACCATCAGCTCTAAAAAGCTCTTCTGTGAAACACAAACCTGCAGTATAGTCTGCTGAAATGTAGCCAATTGGTGATAGTCAATTGATGATGATTGCCCAATCTGAGAAGATTTTTTTCAACTGTTCTTCTGTCTAACAATACACTAACTATATTGGACTGTACAGTTGTGTCAATACTACTGCCCCTATTTCCCTATCATTGAAAGAATTGTCCACATCATATTTCTTTTATTTCTTTGCATCTTGTCTTTTGTGAGGGTGTAGGATGAGAAAGGAGAAGCCTGTGGCTTCAGATCTTAAGAAGAATTTTTGCAGGATCTGATGCATCCAGTTTCCATTTCTACAATTCCCAGAGGCCCTTCAGAGTGATGCAGGTAACAGTCCTGTTCGCCCTTGGGAAGCTAGCAAGTGGGATGTTCAGTATTGCTTGTCTGGGTCACTGAACTAGTGCCACGAGTTCAGTGAGAAATCTGCTGTGTGTTGCCAGCTTTCTCAATCTGCTTTTTCAGTTTTTGGAAGGTGGTGGGGAAGAGATTGGCTGATGTTCCTAAATAATATGTTTTTTCACAGGGCTCAAAAATGATAAGTGGCAATTTTGCTTGACTAATCAGGAATGCAGTTAATAATTTTTCCATTTTTTTCATTGCTTATTTAAAATTTTATGATTGCACATTCATGTGCAATAACTTTCGTGAATGTTCCTTGCTTTGTGCATTGCCCTCCAGTCCCATTCCCAATGCTGGTATACTACATTTTTCCTCAAGAAGGAAAATAAAAAAGGTAAATGCATGAGGTGGCTCAGTCCTGCAGCCCTTTGATTGATAATTTCATATCTCTAAGAGAAGGGTGGTTCCATGTACAGTTTGCTGGCAAATGGAATCTCTGCTCACGTGTCAGAGCTACATCACCTCCATGGCATCAGAAAAACTTTGGTATACGACAGCAAGGGACAGGAAGGTTGCATTACCTCTGTCAGAAAGGCTGCCAAATAAAAAAGCAATGTTGCGCACTCTTAAGTTACACATAAGATATGGATCATTCTCGATGTGGTTCAGTGATTTGCTGAACGGGGCCCTTTCTGAGTTTCTAAAACTGTAGGTTTTCTGTGGATGCTTCCTTTTGGCCTTGTCTCTGTCTTTCTTCCACTTCAGTCCTGCTTATATACCTGAGGAATACCTGCTGTCAACAAATAGGGAGAGGTGTTGATGACTGCAGTTGATTGAGTATCATCTGCTAGTTACTGAAGTTTAATTTAATATTTCTATCAAATCCTCCAACTTTGAAATAGAGGTTTGCCTTGATTTAGTTTATTCCTTATGGTATCAAAATGTGGTGACAGCTTAAAAAAGAAAAATAACATACTGCTTCAGGGAGCAAAACCAGAGTACAGCATTTTTAATGGTTTTAATTATATTACAGCACTGTTGGTCTTTTTTCTAAGTATTCACTCCTCATATTTTTCTTTTGTTAGTAGCCAGTTGACAAGGGGAAGCTCTTATTCCCTCTTCATAGTATTATGTTCGGCTTTGTAAATTCCAGTTGGAAACGTTTTGTTTATCAGAGCTATATGAAGAGTTGTTAAGTGGGTCTTCATTAGCTTCAGCTTTTGAAAGACCCATTTAGTTAAAGCAAAAGCATATCACTCCTCTTTTTCTAGGCTCCCACATTGATTCTCCTGGTAGAAACTCCTCGCCTCTGTGCAGAGGAGAGAGATGACATCAGGATCTGTGCAAGGAATTCCTGTGGAGCGAAACATTTCTGTTTATGAGCAGTGGTAAGAATGAAATAGCTGAGCAAAAGCTGGAGCAGGCCAGCACACATGGTTGGCATCTCTGCTTTCAGCACTTCTGTGCCAACCCCTGTAGGACAACACTTCCACCTCGACCATGCTGGGCCAGGTAGCATCTGCTGGCCTGACACGCCAACGTAAATACAGGTCAGGGAGAAGCAGTTTGGACAGGCCCCTGCCTGGGGTGGAGGGTCCACGTGCATGAACTGAGTGGTTCCTCAGAACAAAAATGGGGAACATTATGAATATGTGTGAGACTCCCAACCAGCTCCTGCTGGGAACTTCAACAGGTCTTCTGTCCCTGCAGCCCACAGAACCTCCCCACGGACTTCAGGCTGGGGAAACCCTGTCAAATATTCAGTATAACCAACAGTCCTGCCGATGTATCTGTGGCAGGGAATTGACAAGCAGAGGAGCTTTTTATTTGCCTTTTTTTTTTTCTTTTTCATCTGGTTTTGGGTGAAATAAGCCTAGAATCAAACGAGAGGGAAGGGTAGGGAGAATTAGCTTGCCCTTTGCCAGGAAACTCTGTCATTTTGCCACCTCCAGCATGAAAAATTGTTCCATGGTTGAAACCCTGCCAAGGAAGTGCCAAGTAAAGTCCAAATTATGTATCAAGGTTTGTGTGTAGAGGCCACATCTCTAAAGATGTTATCTATCCACCTCATCTTTATTTCCTTCATTTAATGTAGTTGAATGCTTGAAAGAGAAAAGAAAGGAGTAGTCAATTACAGGAATGGGAAAAAAACAAACCACCAACTCCAAAAGAAAAAAGCCTACATCTTCAAAGCTGATAAATCTATCATTATGTTTTTGTGCTCTGTGACTATTTTCTGATTTGGAGCTCAAAAGCTATAAATGATTTTAAAATATTCTTTAAAAGCATCTACACATATTTTCGATGTGTTTAACTCTCATGGTTGTGTCACCATACAACAAACTCATACAAGGACAATGAAAACCACGGGGTGGGCTGCCAGGAAACTGGAGACATGCCACCACTGAAAGTTGCCACCATTGACCTGACAAATCCTAAGGGGTTGTACTGATTCACTTCAACTTGTCCCAGTGTAAGGAAACAGAATGGATGATCTCTTGAGATCCACCCTATCCCTTCATTCTCCGATCTTCTCATGGATTTTCTAGTGGCAGTACTGTGTTTGTTATTATTTTCTGCTGTGCCAAGTAACACAGCAACCTTTATGAAATGAAGCTTCTATTTTAATAAGCAGACACCCTGATGGGAACCCAAGAGGTATCAAGAAGTAGTTTAGAAAACATAACCTACAAAGAAAGGGTGAGAGAAGGGGGTTTGTTTTTCTGGAGAAGAGACAAAGGGGGACGTGATACATTTTCCAGAATATAAAGGCCCTAACAAAGAGAACAGTGATTAAAACTGTTCCCTGTGGCTGCTAGGAAAAGGTCAACAGGAATTTAACTTAATTTGCAGCAAGGAAGATTCGGGTTCCATTTTACAAAGCAACTTCCCAGCTACGAGGGTGATGAAAAACAGCCAGCTTAGGGAGGCTGTGGCTCTCTCCTCTGCTCGCCTTCAAGAGCAGCTGAGAATAACATCTGTCAGGGGTCATATCGCCCTTATTGCCCCAGGAATGAAGCGGATCAGATGAAGCTAAGCCTCTTCCTGTCTTTTGTCAATGAAACAACTGGGAGCCATGGGTGAATTGCTTCCACTGCTGTCTCCTGGCAGGTTGGCTTTGAATTGATGCTTCTGAGAGGTAAAGTCCTCCAAAGTGCTGGCTTTCAGCCTCCCCAGACATGCTGGCCTGGGTGTCCCAGTGGGCTGGGCATCCTCTCAATGCACAGAGCATCCTTGTGGGTACAGGTCCCACCCAGGTTCCTGTTCAGGCTGATTGCTTGATGCTGCAATGTGCCCGAATTACCCGTTTCACCCATGGCCACCTGGCTAAGCTGTAGTCAGCCGTCATGGTTTGAACAAAGCAACATCTCCCTTGCCCAGGGATCAGGTAAATGCTTAGAGTGACAGCTTCAAGCACTGAAAGTGAAAAGGGTTATGGATGAAGTGAAACCTGACAAAACACTCAGTCTGCTCTCAGCTCAGCAGCACATGTAGCACACCTGAAAGCCTTCTCCAGTAGTTCCTCCCACCAGCACTCACCACAATGCTTGGTAAGAAAATATCTTCTGGTGTCCTGGCCGGGAGCCACCAGCAGTCCCTGGAACACAGACTGCTGAGTCTGGCAGGGTGTTTCAGGGGAGGATTGTATATGCTTCCTCTGTTCTCTTCCCTGAGGAGTGCATTTGGCCACTTTCAGAGATGGGATACTAAGCTAGACAGGGCTTTAGTTCAATCAAGTATAACCACACTTTGTTCTCACCCTGATCATGTCCAAGACCCTTATTTTCTCAGAAGAAACATCACAGAAGAGCAAAACAAGAGTTTTACCCTGGCTGACTTCTCCCCACCTGTCTCCTTCCTGTCAGGTTCATGATTCCCACCTCATCCACCTCTGATGCCAGGGTACCGCAGCATAAGATGTGAGCAGCCAGTTCCTTCTCAAACTGATGGGAAATTCCTCCTGACTTCCCTAGAAGGGGAGCGAAAGCCATCATCATGCTGCCTTGGCCAGCTTTCTCTCTTTTGTCATTAAAACTTACTGGAAACACGGCTTATGTACAGATACCAGTGCTTGTGAATCTAGGAGTTATTTCTTCTAATGACCACTTAAGGGAAATACTTGTAACACTGAAAAGCTGAATCCCCATGTTCCCTACAGTAATAAAAGCACCATAAATAGATTTCCTAGTCAGGCACTACCCTATTTACAGCAACGAACTGCCTGCAACTATTCAAATCCCAATAAACTACTCACTCTGTAAAATGGATTCCACTAAACACTTGTCGGTAACAATGATCGAGGAATCCAGCTTGATGCCAACCTCCAGCACGCAGGTCTCGGGCACAGCAGCACCCTGCACCATGCTCAGCATGCAAACAGATGTTGGTCCATGTGTGGAAAGGCTGAATTAAAAGAGCAGGGGCTCAGATGCTCATCTGGGGGTTAGACAGTGTTAGTGGATCCCAGGGACTTCTTTTCCTCAGCGTTACCCAGTTCAGCTGGGAGCTGAATTTCACCCCAAATGATGCCCCAGCACATTCTGTTTGAGCCACAGAAGCAGCAAGGCAGGACAAGTAGCTCTCTGAGGAGGTCGCTCCAAGGGGCAAATGTGCCTAACCTCTGGAAGCAGTTGCTGGCGCCCAAATAAAGGGGCTGAAGCAGGGATTTGAACAGGCAGCAGTGCCTGAAAGGAACAACGTCCAGGGAGGGGACCCAGGGGGTGAAAGAGGCACAGAGGGAATGCCAGGCTCCATAATGTCTCTGTTGAGAGTACTGATGGTAGCACATCCACTATGGAGCCTGTGTGGAGCTGATCTCAAAGGGATCTTTGTTATGAGGGTTTTGCAAAACAGCTGTGTATTTTTAAAGTTTTCATTATTAAAATATTTTGCAAAGACTTCTTGCAAAACTGCCCTGCTCTGTAGAAAGAGGCTTGGCAGGCCAGGACGCTGAAATGCCAGACCCAGGTTTCAGGAGGTCCTGCAGCAGCTGACACAGAGAATAGTGGCTAATGACTATGAGCCATGCCAGGTCTGAATGAAAACTAGAGCTAATTTTAAGCTAATTCTACGCTGAATGTTCCTATTGGTCTGGCCACAGGGAGCCGTCTACAGATCATTTTAATCTTGTCATTTTCTTTAAAGTTTCTGAGTCTCATTTTAGAATAAAGCATGTCCTGCTTTTCAAGTTCAAAATCTATTCTGAATTAGTTTACAAATTAGACAGTGTGAAGACCTCACTACAGCTAATGTCCAATGCCACCAGTATTTATAATCTGAAAGGTATTTCTTGCATTCCTTTGCACACTTTGACCTACCTCCTGCAGTAAAAGCAGATTTTTAGTAGTTCAATTCAACTTCAAACGGGAAACGAATCAATCAGAAATCAAACCAGAATACTTTCTGCATTTTATCAAATGTGATTTGCAATAAATAGTTAACTTTCCTCAGTTTCATATCTACGCTTTTGTAGCCTTTTTAACTCCTTCCCTTCTCCCCTCCCCACACCCTGCCAGCTGCAGTTCATTTCATCTCTAAAATTTTCCAAACTTGTAATGTCAAAACACAAATTTGAGCCCATGCAACAGCTTTCCGATCCTGACAGCCATGGGGGACTGGGTTTTCAAAAGAGGCCAGCTTCACTGTTGGGATGAGATCAGACTCTTCATATGCTGTAATAGGAACTAATAGAAAAACAATAATAAAAACAATAACAAGAAAATTTGAGTCAGTTCCACCTCCCAGCTACACCCTTGTGGCCCCTGGATATTTATTCCCTGTTCTGTTCCTGAGTTAAGTGCTGAAAGCCTTAATGCTCCCACGTAACTTCAGACAGAGTGTCTTGATGAGCAGACCACCCTTGCCAAGATTTGGCCCTCAGATTTAACATTTACTCTGCTGCTGTCTTCTCGGTAAAGGGTGTCTCTGGATGGACAGGCTTTGCCTCTGCAGACTGCACTGAAGAAGGAAACATCCCAGCTGCTTTTGCCTCTGTTCAGTCCCTGTTGTGCATTTTCAGGTATGTGACCTGCCATTCCACTGGAATCATTTCAAGATGCCGAATCAGCAAAATTAGTTCACAAAGTCTTTGACTGAATTTATCCCCTCCTGTTTTTAATAACGCAGCAGGAACAGGACATTATCAAAATCTGGCTACGGATCCTTCCTGAGCCCTAATTCTGATTACTGCTGGGATGGCTTGGGAGTTGGCTCAGAACTGCTCCGTGGGCTGGAAAGGTGTCATCAGTTCTTCTCCTGTGTCACTGTCCCTTTGGGGATGACACCCAAGTGCTCCATTCTGCTATGGCTGCTACTGTGCTTACAGCTGAGCAGCTGCATGGGTATGTCCCAGAGCACCTCAGGCCCTGGGCTACAAGCACAGGGGTGACAGGTTGTGTGCTGGTATTTGGGAGAACCAAAGCCCCTTCCCATGTCATTCCTCTTTCCTACAAGAAGATGCTTTGAAATTCGGAGGGCTCCATTTTTTCCTGCATGTCTGAGCTCCTCATGGCTGACACCCTCCATGCCATCCCCTGAGTCTCTTAGGAACACTTAGGACCACTCTCCTGCTCTGTCTCCTCCACACCATCAATATCATCTTGTGAGTGTAGCAGCATGTGACCCTTGTCATGTGTTGATTTTCCAAGACTTTCCAGGGTCTTTATCAATCCATCCCTTGTTCTTTATACCTGGATTTCTTCCAAGTGCCGCTGTGCTACCTTGCATCTCTCTTGACAATATTTCTAGTGGTTCTCCCACTGGGACACCAATCTCCCCCATCTCTCTCATGCATGAGTTTTCTAGAGTCTCAGACTTCTTGGTTGGTTATTCTTCAAAGACTGTGTGTTGCAATTGCAGCTCAGCTGTTTCCTTTGGTTTCTCATCATGAGAAAACTATCTTTTACTGTAACTATTACCAAGTAATGCTTTGGTCCCTTTGGACTTCTCATAGACTGGAAGTTATTCTGATGTCTTGAATCAATATCTTTAAGGTTGCCTCTCTGAAGGTGCTTCTCTAGATCCCCAGGTATCACTGTGAATGCTCATACAAGGAAACATTCACTCTGTGTATCTGTTACTTCATTTTTGGGACTTGAAGAGGGATGCCTTTTTCTGCTATCGTTTCCCTTCTGCCACTTAGAAAGTGTGGTCATTTCGTACATATATGGAGTTTGATCGTGCTCCTCAATACATATAGCACACTATGGAACTTTTCATGACACTAGAGGCAGGTGTCAAGGTTGGCTTAAGCACATATACAAGGAACAAAACCCACCACCTGGTGGATCTGCTACCTCTAATTTTCTTCTTGGTACAAGCAAGTAGTTGCTATGAGCAGTTTTCTCTGACAGTGGTAGCTGCATTCACCTAATTTTTGTAGTGGGACTAGATTGGGCCTTTACCCTGAGTCAGGCTAAAATGACCAGTTTTCTCTTCCATGATTTCCTGTCCATAATGCCCTTCTAGTCTTGTATGAAACTGCTGTGACCTCAGAACAGTGGTTTCAAGGCAGATGGTGTGTATCTTGATCCTGAAGCAGTTAGTCCAGTGACGGCCTAGACCTGAAACAATGTTGGCACAGCAGTCAGGAGCAATAATTTTGCCCCAGCAAAGTACAAGTTGTTCAAAATAATTTTACTGTGATTTAGGTAGCCATACAGTGAAGGTGTAGCAGCAGAGAACGGCTTCCTGAATGGTTCGAGTCCTGGAGGGTATTTGCAGGTGATGCTACCACCTCTCCTCCTGCTTCTATTACCCCGGCTACCTACAGTGTATGTAGTGATGGAGCCATCCCATCTAGGATCTAGGATAACCCTGCTTTGGTTCAGCCTCAGCTTTTGAACCCTAAGTCAGGGTTCACTTTGCTGCAAGGCACTAGGGCTCATGTTCTTCATTGTGGTCTTTATGCCCTTAAACCTCCAGGGGAGTGCCCCAACATGGCATCTTTCTTCTTCCTGTTGTGTCCAGACCCTCCCAGAATGCTTCTTTGCAGTTGTCTCAACAGCCCAAGCAGAAGAGAGTATATTCTCAGCAGGGAGGCACCTGCTTCAAAAGTCCCTTCAGGACTCAGCCTTGGGAAGAAATACGTTTTTTGAAAATGTTAAAGGAGTTTGAGCTCCCCCTCCTTGTACAGCCCTGCAAACCGAAGCACGTTGACACTTCGAGCTGCAAGATGTGCAAAAGACAGCTCCCTCCTTCCCCTGCCCCAGCCGCTTTTTCAGCGTTAATCCTGCAGCCCCTGGGAGCTGGTAGCACTTCTTGTGGGGTTGCCTCTTCCAGCTCTCCATTTAAACTGGATGAAGAGAAAGTGGCTCCCTCCAGACAGGCCACCTGAGGAGGCTCCACATCCCCCCAAAATCCCGGGGAGCCATGGCGGGGGTTAAAGTGGTACATGCCCAAACCACACCTCTCTCCTCGCCTGCCTTTGTTTGAGCTGTGCCGACTGTGGGCACCGAGGTGGTGGGCAGCTTGCCACTCTCCAGATGGACTTGCTGCCTCTAGTTTTCTTTTTTTCCTTTTTTTTTTTTTTTTTTTTTTTTTTAAAAATTTCCCTTGCTGCAGGCTAAATCCTGATCCCAGGGAAGTCAGTGGCAAAACTCTCATCTGTTTCTGGAGGACCCGGGTTTGGCCCTGTATAAGTGAGTCGGCGTAAAGTGGCAAATAGGTTGTGGCAGAATATTTGTACAGAGGCAGATAGGTGAAAACTTCGATCGTCTCCCATCATTTTGGCTGCTGTAGCAGTGGAATTAGCATGAATCCTCTGAATGCTGACTGAATTAACCATGCTGTTAAGATTGTGCTGAAGCACCCAAATACATCTTTTCCCCTCGGAGTTTGTATGCAGCCCAACGTGTTAAGGTCAAGATCCGCGCTCCAGAGAGAAGCAGATGGTCTCCTGAGTGATGTGTTTTCAGTCACTGAGCATGAATATGAAAAAGCCTTCTTATTTTCCAAGCATATGAAAGTCAGTAATGTAGAACAGTCTCAGGGAATCTTATGTGAATAAACATGTGTGTTGCAAGAGTTTATTTTGGTCTTTGTGCTCACTATGGATTCCTAAGATTAAATGATACCCGAATACTATATATCATTGTTTTTATTAACTTGGTTCAAACGTCAGAGCCATGCCAAAAGGCTGTTTCAATTTGTGTAGATTTATAATAATTCTGACCTCCATAATGAACTAAACAAAACAAATCCTAGAGTCAGTAAATGTTCACTTTGCAGTCTCTATACATTACAAATACCGAATACATCAGGGATATTCTGAAGTGTTGATGGTGTACCAGAGCGATATTGTTGAGGGAATGGGATGAAGACAATTTCTGGGAACTCGTTGTATAACAAATTATGTTGTTTTAAGCCTGACCCTGCTCTCTCACTGCATCATGTAGCCTTTGTAAAAGAGTCTTAGGCAAAGGCACCAGCTAAGGACCATTCCCATCCTTTATGTTCCACAAAACACACCACACCATATCCAAGCACGTTGCCGTGTGTATCCCTCTCTATGCCAGCTTTGCCATCAGGCAGTTTGAAGGTCTGTGCCCTTCATGGCCTTTTTTCCCCTGTTTCTCACCCACACAGGAACAGGGGCACCAGTGGGACACTTCACCCAATCACCAGATGTGTTGGGATCCTGACACACCAGTTGCTCCTACCATGGGCAGAGTTACCTGGGTGGTTTCTCTGAGCTCAGGCTGTATAGAAAGGCCAGTATCTGCTGCTGCTTCCCAAAATAGTTGTGTTTAAGAGGGGGGAGGGGAAGGAACATCAAAATGTTTTTAATAACCAACACAACATTTGGAGCCCCTGGTTCAAGTCTTATTGAGCCAGTGGAAAGAGACCCATGGATTTCAGGGAGATTTGGATTAGGTTCTAAAATTTCTTGTAGGTCTAAGAGGGGTACGAAGTAGAAAATCAAGGAAAAGGCTCTTAAACTTCCCCCCCCCCCCCCNCTCAAATTCGCCCCCCCCCCCCAATCCTTCACCTGTACCAGCTGTTGGAAAACATCTTGCCAAACATCCTCTCTCATCATGCTCACTACAGAAATTTCCTGAGCTTGTCCAGCCAACCAAAACATTAATTTCTACTAAGACACACACAACCCCCCACCTTTCTCGCCAGCTCAAGTAACATTAAACGTTTTATTCAAACACAGAAAAACACGGAGATTCAGAGCTGAGGCTGCTGCTTCTCTATGAGCTCTGTGTATTTTTAATGTTTCTGGCTAAAGATGTGAGGCAAGGAAGAAGTGGAAGTGAGAACAGTGAATTCCATGTTGAAAGAGTCATATGCAGGTTTTTAACAGCATTTTGAAGTGCACCTGAAGAATTCGCAGTTGCATCCATTTTGTGCGCAGAAAATTGCGTGGTTGTGCAACTTCTTTGTGCAAAACAAAGGAGTAGCTGCAAATGCCTGTAGAAAATGTCATCTCTCTGTTCATTTAGCCACTTGCCAAATGCAAATAGACATGCCTGCAAGTTCTGCAAAAGGGTCGTGTGGGAGTCTGTGTTGAAAATATGCCCTTTCATGGTCTTTAGATGTTTCCTCAGTTTGTTCTTCTCTGCTTATTCCCCCCGCCTCCCAACATCTAAGCCATGTAACAAGGGTAAAAGAAACTCTCTGACAGTCTGAGGCACCCCCATAATTAACAGTTTATTGGTTCTTAAGAGCATTAAAGCCCAGAAATGAATACTGCAAGAAACTTTATCTGGGAGCCGACTGATGGACGCAGCAACCACAATGGTAGGCATTTAAAAACCCAGCTGGCTGTGCCACACTCATGCTCCTGAGTGTGAGCAGAATGTACTGCACCTCCTCTGAAAACTCTTAACACCACAGTCGTTCCTTTATGAATTTCGATAACTGGATTGCACACTAGGCATTTTAAAACCCCCAAGACATTAGCCCACTGATTGTCTGCAAATTTTTTAATGTTGGATTTTTGTTTTTGAGTGAGATAAGCGTTTATAGTTGCCAGCATACACTAACCCTAGTAGCTGAAAATTGATGTTAAAGCGTTGTTTTGCTTTGAAATACAAGGAGAAATCCTTCTAAAATCACCAATTTCTCTTTTGTTTGAGTTTTTTTTTTTTGAGGTAGCTGTTAGATCTGCACCCTAAGCCTGATTTTAACCTCTTTTGACTGAAAGCTTATTTGTTTCTTAGGAAAACAGGTTCCCAGATACTTTGTTTGACCAGTATATGCAATATAACAGAGGCCACAATGTATAGGGTTAGCAGATAGATCTCATTGGTGGTCTTGTTTCTATTCTTGTTGTGACTTACTTGTTGATTTTGGGGAAATGTTCTTGCCAAGTAAGACTTATTTCACCCATTGCTAATGAAATGAGCTTAGCCTAGTGATTATGGCAGGAGCTTGACCTGCCAGACCATTGAATATGCCTCCCAGCCTTGCAATGTTCTTGTGCAGATCCTCAGACCCTCTAGCAGTGACCCCAGCTCCCTGTATCACAGAGAAGGGGAGCTGGGTGCTAAAGGATGGAACTCCCAGAAGCCAGTATGATGAAGGAGATGGTGCACTGTGAGAGAGTCTAAGGTTGTGTTTTGGGTCCTTCCACTGAAAAATTCTCCTGCCCCGAGGTAAGTGCTAGGAGGCAATTTAAAGATTTAGAAACTGTCATTTGAGTGCCCCCTAGGGAAGCGGGCTGGGACGTAGCCATCTGACCCCATTTATATGCTGGAGGGACCATCCCTCTGCTGTCAGCTGGACTCAGACACATCTCAGACACTCCAGCAAGCTTTTCAAAAGCCTACAGTGGTGGACATGCTGTGGTTCAGTTGTTCCTGTGTGACCTTCCTTTAGCATTATGGAAGTGTTTCCTGATCTCTAACCTCAGCCTTCCTTCTTTTAATCTATATCTATCTCTCGTCATCCCATGTGTCATGGCAGAAAGTCCTCTCATCTCAGGCAACCCTATTATTTCAACCTTCTCCTACACTGTGTTTCTGGAGCTCTAATGAGCTCTTTTGCTGTCCTCTCGACTTAGTACAACTCAATCATATCTTTCCTAGAGAACAGTGCCCCAAACTGCACACAGATACTCACAGTCACTTTGTAGAGCTGAAAATTGATTATGTGTCTCACAGGGTGTAATTCTGCTTGTGCATTGCCAGTCTGGGGCTACCCTCTTCTGGAACAACCCAAAGTTGCTGTTCGGCTTGTGATCCACTACAGCCTCTAGATGGTTTTCTGCAGAACTGCTCTCCAGGCAGCTGTTCTACATCCTGCACTATATAGCCAGTTGTTACTGGTGGGATGCAGAATCTATAAGCTTGTCTCTAGAGTAGCATGTTTTTCTGTTAGACCTTAAAAATACCGGTTTGCCAAAATCATTGTGAATTCTAATCCTGTCCTCCAAACTCCTGACAGTCCCTCCCTGCTGGCTGCCATCTGTATATCCTCTCTGTTCCATCGTCTGGGGCATGAATAAAAATATTGAACACAACTAAACCTGGGAGAGGCTATGCTGTACCTAGCCCATATGTCCTTCCACTTCGACTGGCAATACAATATTCCCTCAGCACAACCTTCCTGTTCCACTGTGTCTTCCTCTGGGTTACGCCTCCCAAAGCTGATTTCAATGGGTGTTTTCCTCGCTAGGGACAAAAGCCAGGTGAAAGTGAAAGGCTCTAATTCAACTTCTTTCCTTTCTTCATGCTTGTGTTTACTATTATTAAATCATTATTTGTTATAATAGCAAATTCTGAGAGGAATAATCTGATAGGTGCATAATTTGTTTGGAGGTAGACGTGACATTTGCCCTTCCGTACTCTCCTGCCACAGCCAAGGCAATCTCTTTCTGCAAGCAGTGCACAATAGTGTGTCACACTAATATTAATGCAAATACATTAATACAAGACTTCCAGATGTATTTGAGATATTTAATTTCTTTTTTTTTTTTGCAGAGTCCTACCTTTTTTTTTTTCCGATCTGTTCTCTTGGTACTTGTGTTCCTGACATTCCCTATTATTTTCTGCTTTATTTCTCCTCCCTGCTGTCCCATGGTCATTCTGCTGTGCTTTGCTCCCAGGCGCTGTCCGAGCAGGTAGGTCTCTCCCCTCAGTAACATCATGTCTTCAGTGCTGGAGGTTTCAGTCGCTTCTCTAGTACTACTGTCAAACTAACCTTCCTGGTCTGAAGACACAAAGCAGCCCTGTGCTATGACAGCAGTTGTGCAATTTCCCCCTTTTATTACACTCCAAGATCCCTCCTCAGGTTGGTCTTCTATGGTGTCAACCTTGGGGCAAATGAGAGCATTTTAGGCTATAACACAATACGATTTTTGGGGCTGCCTGCACCTCCCTGGCCCCAGAGGAGAGCAGGGGAGGGGGCAGCCCTCCTGGTAACAACGGCAGCAAAGAGGGGCTGAGCGCTGGGCTCAGTAACTCCTCATCTGCAGAGGGAAGCTCAAATTTTGGGTTTGTTAAATTGCCCTGTCATTATAAAGGCACTGCAGCGGCTCGGATCTAAAACCTACCCAGGCAGATTAGGAATGTGTCAGATGCTGAACCCCTCAAAAGTGCTAATACCTTGCTGCCCTTTTATGTGGTTTAAGTCCTGCATTTGTTTTGGAGCCAACAGACAGTGCCAGGAAAGAAGACGAAGCAACCTTTGCCAGTCCTCCCTTTGTAAACCTTTGTTGCACAGTGGGAAGCAGGAGAATTTACTTTAACTGAAGCCAAGTCAGTGGTTTAATCTTTGTAAACATGTCTTAAGTGCTCTGCCTCTTATCTTTATGCCATGGCTTTTGTACCAAAAAGAATGGGTAAAAAGCTGTTCAGCCAGAAATATCACAGTTCTGACATGAAAACTGGTCATTAATCACTTTTCTGTGGGGCTCTGTGTGTGAGTGTGTGTGTGTGCGTGTCAGTGAGTCTCTGTGTTTGTGCTCCTGTGTTGTTGAATCAGCTACTGGTGGCCTGCAGTGCAAACACAGGCTACTCCCACAAGTGCCAGCACACTTTAAAAAAAAAAAAAAAAGAAAAAGAAAAAAAGGATTAAATAGTCAAAAGGGGAAAAATCCTCCTAGAACATAATCTGGATTCTTTTGGATTATCTGGAAAAGTCTTTCAAGGAGGGAAAGGTCTAGTGGACACTGAGGATGCTATAGGCTAAATTCAAGAGTAGAAAATGATCATAGAATGGTTTGGGTTGGAAGGTTTGGACCTCAAAGATCATCTAGTTCCACCTCACCTGCCATGGGCAGGGACACCCTCCACTAGACCAGGTTGCCCAAAGCCCCATCCAGCCTGGCCTTGAACACTGCCAGGGATGGGGCCTCCACAGCTTCTCTGGGCAACCTGTTCCAGTGCCTTACCACCCTCACAGGGAAGAATTTCTTCCTAATATCTAATCTAAATCTCCCCTCTGTCTGCTTAAACCCATTACCTCTTCTCCTATCACTGCACTCCCTGATAAACAGCCCCTCTCCAGCTTTCCTGTAGGCCCCTTTAAGTACTGGAAGACTGCGATTAGGTCTCCCTGGAGCCTTCTCTTCTCCAGGCTGAACAAGCCCAACTCCCTCAGCCTGTCCTCATAGGAGAGGTGCTCCAGCCCTCTGATCAACTTCATGGCCCTCCTCTGGACCCACGCCAGCAGGTCGATGTCTTTTCTGTCCTGGGGACCCCAGGGTTGGACACGGTACTCCAGGTGGGGTCTCACCAGAGTGGAGTAGAGGGGCAGAATCACCTCCCTCGACCTGTTGTTCACACTGCTTTTGGTGCAGTTCAGGACACAGTTGCCGGCTCATGTTGAGCTTCTCACTGACACCCCTCAAGTCCTTCTCCTCAGGGCTGCTCTCAATCCATTCTCCATCCAGCCTGTAGCTGTGGGCATTGCCCACAACCCATGTGCAGGACCTTGCACTTGGCCCTGTTGAACTTCATGCAGCTCGCATGGGCCCACCTCTAGTACATGGGTCATGACCTAGTACTCTGTATGTGTGTGTGGATAAATCAGAAAAATGTTTTAAAATGTTTTTCTTTTAAAAAGGACATGCAAGACAATGATGCAAGTCCGGTGTGCTATCTTTTTCAGCCTTTGTGGAATAGGTTAGCATTGTAGACGCTGATAGTGAACTAAAAGCAGGTGTGAGAAATGGTGGTTTGAAGGCTCAGCTTTTTATCTAAGATTTTTGGAAAACTATTTCTTCCCTATTACATGCAGATATATGTCTATATTTAATTTTCACAGAGCAGGATAGCTTCTTATGTCATATATCAGTCCTCACCACAGCATGAAGAATGCAACACAGAATATGAGGAAATTTGAGACACAAAATAATTAACTCTTTTTGCGTGTAGCACTCGTTAACTGGACTTCTAAAATGAAACTGGGAGAATGACATGTAGTATTGGTGGGCCAGAAAAAACTAACAGTAAATCCTTTAGATGCAAAGTGAGCTCCAGAGCCTGCTCTTCTTACATTTGTATGAGATAGTTATATTTACCTCATCTCTCTGTGCTATGTAGATACAGGCACCCAGGGGATGTTTTGTTGGGTGCTGTGTTTACAAATTTTTTCTTCAAGTGCATCTTGCTTTTTAATCCTTTTTGTTATACTGATAACAATAAATGGCAAACTGGGTACACCACGCATTAAAACCACATTTTACCCAGATGCTTTGTGGCGTATCTGCAGCCAGACCATTTTGGTTTTCACATCAGAGGGAATCCCTTTGTGCAAATGAGGAGCCTCTGCATCTTCTGAATCCATGCTGAAGGAGGATACTACACGATGGTGTTGTGTCGTGGGCTGCGGAAGGTGTTATTTCTGTCAAAGTCTGCAAAAGATTATGGGACTGGTTTCCAAAGAGGCCACAGGGGTCAGCTGGGAAAAGAAGCAAAGGATATTTATATGTATATATATATTAATTTTTTCTAAATTAAACTAAAAAATCCCTACTCTATTGCACAGGAAGAGAGACCTGGAGCAGGGTCCTCAGTGTCCTTGCTTGCAAGGCAAAGCACTAAGGGGAAATCAAGACTGGGAAGCCAACTGGGCTCTGAGAGAGGTGGGGGGGTTGGTTTTGTAGAGAGCACATGGGCATTGTGTTGCTCGAGCATCTTGGGCTGGAGAGAAAGTTTTTTGGGGAACCATAGTGCCATGGGGCTATGTGTCTGCTCAGCAAGACTCACCAGGCAGTTGAAGCACTGGGCTGACGTAGCTCCCCTCTTCCTAGTCCCTTCAGGTCTGGGTCTCGTTTGTTTGGGTATCTGCACAGCATGGTGATGTGTGCTCTACAGAGGTACTACGTGGTGCATCAGGATGATCTGGTTGCACGCTTTAGATCTGGTTGCATGGGAGAAGATTTGGAAGAAACTAGAGAGAATCATGGGCTGTTTTCTTGACCTTTTTTGTTGTCAGGGTTTTTACCTTTCAGGTACCCTGATTTTCTGAAATAGTCCAAATTTTCTGTACTAAACCAACCTTTGAGAAATACTATAATCAAAATGTCAGTAAGTGCTACATCCAAATAGGAAATCTCCTACAGTATACCTTGTTTTTACTACAGCAGAGAGACTGATTATAAAATGAACAATTAGCAATGGCTTGGGTATAACTGATGACAGTGGGATTATATTTATTGTTATCTCCAAACAGAATGAAGTCCAAACCAATAAAGCATATTCATTGTGCCTTAAAGAGAAAATTTCATTTTAGCTGAAAACAATACTGGGAGAAATTCAACAGGGAGACAGACTTTGTTAACAGGAAAATCTGAATTATGATTGAGAATCATTGGATAATACTTAAGCAGATGCCCAAAAAAGCCACACCCAAGAAAGAAATCTGCAGTCATTAAATGGCCTGCCTCAGAAGGGAAGTAAAACTTCTCATACATACGTGTACTTGGACCCCAAGAGAAAATGCAAAAGTGATTAATGACAATACACATAAATTAGAAAGTAGATTTTGGAGAAAACTGGTAAAAGGAGAAACAAGTCACAAGGAGAACCATGACAAGCAGAGCTGAGGAAAATTGCCTGTTGAGGAGTATTTTGTTGTATGTTTGGGATTTTATTTAAGTATTTCCAGAACATAAAGGATACTAACATCGACATGAGTCCATTACAAGATGGAAATAGTAAAACTGCCAATAAGAAAAAAGTAAAAAAGAGGCTTATTCTGTAATATTTTTGTCCTATATCCAAGGGGGAAAGAAACACTAATCATTTATTCATGTCAACCGACAGTGATCACATAGTTTTTGTTCTAGTTGTAACTAAAGAGGAGGTTAAACAGCAGATAATAAAGTCAGGCAAAGCTCTGAGTAACCTATATCCAGCAGTCTGAAAAAAAGGCCAGCCAAGGAAAATAAATCCTAGTGCACTGGGAAAGTTCCAGATGCCTGGGAGAAAGCTAGCACGATAAATGGCATGACATGGATAATTTGTAGACCTGTCAGCCTGATGCTGATCCCGTGGATTTGAGTTGGTACTGCATAACATTTTTATAAGGCAACAAGGGTAATGCAGAATCAATGGGGCACGCGCCAGATGCGCTGAAGATGGGCAAATCTCTCATCTCAAAATTCTCTTGCATAGGGCTGTGTTAATCGACTAAAGACATTTCTGATATATATGTGTTTCTGCGCGTACTGGGAGAGAGAGCTGAGGGAGAAAGCAAACAGGTGGGAGTTAGAGATCTTATACTGATGTTGATGTTCCTGCGACTATTCATAAACAAAGCACAAAAATATGCTGGACTGGAAAATGTACCTGATAGAGAGAGGTCTGAATAGACCATCAAAGCAGAAGGTGGCTTCATTACAACCTATAGCCACCTACATGTTAACTGCTGACTGAGAGACTGCTTCAGTCTAGCAGACAGAGCCACAAAACAAGACCCAGTGGCAGGGGGTTGGAAATAAATTTTTAATTAAAGGTAATTAACTGTAAGAAAGTACTTCATCATTGGAACAACTCACAATGGATAAAAAAATGTTTATACTGGAAGTTTTTCCAGAAAGATCTGTTTTATTCCAACCATTGTCTTTGGACCTGAAGCAAGAACTGATCTCAGTAAGTCCTGTGGTCCATGTCAAAAGGACATTGGCTTGAAGATTCATGCTGAGTCCTGTCCTTAAAATCTATGACCTGCAGAGAAATAAAAGCAGTGTTGCATGCTGAGGGACTTGCTCTATTTCAGGTGCCTGACAAAGGAGGCCCCACTCCTGGTGAAACAAGTGATTTCTGAATTGAGGAGATGTTTCAGTCAAGAGAGTGAAAGTTATTTAAGGCCAGTGTAACAGTTTGGCAGTTCAAGAAAACCACAGTACAATAATCTAATGACAAAATCAGTAAGAAGCGCAGTGGGAGAAGGGTGGTTTTCCACTGTCTTCAATATCTTCTTCAGCACATCACATTCAAAAATTTCCTTGGACTGGAAGAGATACTCCTTATTGCCTAGATTAGATTCAGACATTTGGGAAAACAGGGTGGGGGAAGAAATACTAGGGTGCATTTGCTTTGTTCCTTTTTAAGTCATTGTATCTGACTGTCAAGCAAGTTGGCAGTTTCACTAATTCCCAATAGGATTGTTTCACCACCTTTTTGCCCAAATCTAAAATAAATATAAAAAATAAATTTAAAAATTGCAGCTTTAAAAAGCAAGAAGCACTATGTAAGGTCAATGACAACTAAGAGAAAGGCCATCAGAGCTGTCATCTGCAATGTCTCTTCCCTAAACTAGCTCAAACTTGAAATAATGCGGCAGTGGGGGACATCTGCGGATTGATAAAGATGGTACAAAGGTTGGTGAAAATCTTTGTGGCCACAGTGATTCATAGATACCAGCCAAATACAAACAAAAGCTTTTTCTTTTGTGACAGACATAGTATTGTGGCTTGAATCACACAGAGCCCTATTGTTGGGTTATTTTCTCTTATTCCTTTTGTAGATTCAAGTGGAGAAATAGGCTTAAAGAGCTGCTGGAGCAGAGCCTGTCTTGCATGTGGATGAGTGAGGTGGCTCTCTCATCTCAGGCTCTTCTCTCACAGCTTTCTGTCCTTGGACCTTTCTTCCCTTTCATTATCCAGAGACTTGGCTGCAGATGGGGCCAGACCTCAATGGCCTGCAGGTTACTATGACCATGGGCAACCTCAGTGTAGTTTGCAAGGACCACCAGGGCCTTGGGTTTTCAAGAACCACTGGCATCTTCTTGCAGATAACTAGCGACCGGACAAGGGGGAATGGCTGCAAGTTGCGCCAGGGGAGGTTTAGGTTGGAGATGAGGAGAAATTTCTTCTCAGAAAGGGTGGTCGGGCATTGGAACGGGTTGCCCAGGGAGGTGGTGGAGTCACCATCCCTGGGGGTGTTTAAAGAAAGGTTGGATGTGGAACTCAGGGATATGGTTTAGTAGGTAATATAGGTGGTAGGGGGATGGTTAGACTAACTGATCTTGAAGGTTTTTTCCAACCTTAATGGTTCTATGATTCTATAATTTGGGTGTTTTAGAGTCCACTCAAGTCCAAGATACACCAGCAACAATAATGGCAGAGCTGATCTGGGATATTAAACCAAGCCCTACAGTCCAGTCTTTGACTTTTGGGGAAACACAATCAGCCCAAATGCTTCTTTTTGCTTGTACTGCATTCTGTATTTTCTCAGAAAAATTGATTAATGGACATAAAATGAAAGCAAGCCATACCTTTGCAAGTAATCTGTTTTAGGGGCTGCCAAACCCAGCAGCCTGATTGAGGTCAGGCAGTCAGAGCTCCATGCCCCCAGGTCCATCCTCTAGAGGATTTGAGCACATATCCTCCACAGCCACATGTCCACACGTACCCAAGATGCACATACACATGTAGCTAGCTACACAGGTCAACACAGAAATACTCAAACACAGGCGGTTCAAATGGACTAATTCTGTCCTGCTCTCTGGAAGTTCAGGATGAAGGTCTGTGAGTAGGGAATGCACACATATATCTAGTGTGGGTCCCTCCACAGTGTGGACTTGGTGGACTTGGACTGTCAGTCCATCCAGCAGCTGCCCCTGGATTCTGGTCACCCCAGGCACTGGCACCTGGGCATGCAAACTCCTCTGGCTGTGGCCTCACTCCAGGTACCTGAGGTACAGACCCCCTTGCACACTCACACACACCTGCACACACACAAACAGGTCTCTCAATTGTCCCCCATATACCTTTGCCCCTCCAGTAGCTGACTTAAAGACTCTTGGGTCCCTCCAGGATGTGGCCCATACCTACAGGTACCTCAATACCTGTCTCCAAAGCCTCTTATCCAACTCAACAGGTAGCCTGGCTTGGTATTTGCTTGTGAACACACACTGACATATGCATCTACACAATACACACACGCTCTCATCTCTCTTGTCGCACATCCATCTGACCCTGCTCCTGCTCCAGCTGTTGCACTCAGAGTCTACACACCCATGGATGCTGAATGGGGTCCTTGCCCTAGGAGAGGAGTTAGAAATGGCTTTTAAAGGGGAGACAGGACAGACTGTGATGATCAGGTGCAGGGCATGGCCAGCTGCCCGATACCGGGTGTACTGACCAGCTGCCTGTTGGCACATTACTGACCTCTTCTGTTCCCTTATCCCTCTATTGTCACATGCTTGTTCCTTCCCAGATCACCTTGGTACTTCCTTTTCCCTTTGCAGGAAAAACCTTTGGTTCTTCTCCTAAATGTCCCATAATAAGTCTCGTGCAATTCCAAAATGTTCTTCCCCAGTATCCCATCCCCCACAGACAGTAACTCCCTCAGCCTGTCAGGTGCTCTGGAGACCGTCTCCTGTTGACTCATCTCCGTGGTTCACTCCTGTCCGTGGGGCTAATGCTTCTCTGCAGCAGCCCTGGGAGGAGTTGGGTCAGGATGCTCTGTTTTCGCTGATCAGGTTACTGGGGTCCCCTGTGTGTCACTGGTATTGTGTGCCCTGTCATGGTTGTGGAGATAAGCCTTTAAACACAGAAACTAGTAACGTGAATCCAAGTGATGCAGCTTCAGTGCCCAGCCATGGCAAAGGGTAGGGAAGAAAGAGAGCTGAACTTCTGAAGCACCACTGGAGAAATCTAAGTTAGAAAAGGTCACTATAGTACATAGACCACCATTAGTCATCTCCGTGTCGGTAGCTTCTCACAGAGAGTAATGTGCAATTTGCTGCAGTTTTGCCTCTCTAAAAATTTTACGTTATGTCAAGATTCCTGATGCATGGGAAGTCCTTTAGCTGTTATACGCTAGCGAATGTCAGGAAGGGCAGTGACACTTCCCATGTCATGTGCCACAGAAAGCGCACTCCTGTATCTGCCTGCAGTACGCAATTCCCATTAATGTCAGTGGGGCTCATTTGTTGCTTCTCTTCGAGTTTCCCTTTATTCCATAAATGAACAGGAGGGAGTTTAGAGAGAAAGGCAGAATATTAATTTTCTTCTCATTAAGCCTGGACGGATACCTCCAGCATATTTCCTAAGTGTCCTGACTCATCTGAAACATTTGATTTGTTTCACCCAAGTGCACACTTTGCAGATACTTCAGTGACGGAGCTTGCTGGCAGGGTCTCTCACAGAGACAACGGAAGTTAAGTAAATAGCAGCAATATTACATTTGCAGATAACAGACAAGTGTAGCTAATATATATAGATTATCAAGACTAAGCCATTTTGAAAATCTGTTCATCAAAAATTAGGTCGTATCTGGCAGAGGCAGCAAGGAGACCTCTGGCCACGCTGAGGTCAAAGAGGATTTTGAGGCCTTTTGTTGAAAGCTTGAGTGCCGTGTCTGCCTCGGGGAGCTGATTCAGCATCCATCTCACTGCAGCAAAACTGTATGTCCTGGCTGAAAAGAGGAAAAGAAGAAGGTATGATGCTGATAGGCCTTTCATGTCCTATTTGACGTGCACAGAGCCCTCTAAGGACTCTGCCAACTTGCCACCATCCCCAGTAGTCCCTTGTTACCACAACTGATGATGAATGATGATGTCAGACAGCATCACCTGCACCAATGGGCTTCTGTCTTGGTACTGGCTCCTCTTACCCTGGGACAGGCTGGGCCCCAATGCTTCTGTTGGTCTAGCTGAGACTGATCCAAGCTCCCCCTCTTTTTCCCTTCATAAACTAGCCAAAATACGCCAGGCCTCAACACTAAAACCTCTGTGGGGAAAGGTCATAGACCTAGCTTAACTCAGTCTGACCAGAACAAGCATCCCAAAATTGTGGGGGTCCTTCATCAGGACGCTTCATGTGCCAGTCTTTGCTATAGCCACCCCTACCATAAACTCCCATCACTGAAGGAGGTCTTGTTGAACTGTTATGATCTTACCTGTCTGGCTGCCTTAACAGCTGCTTTCTCAAGCTGGTGTGTGTATGGGGAAGATCTCTGTGTGTGTGTGTGTAGCAGAGCAAAAAAGGTTTCACAAGTCTAATTAATAAGAGACACATCTTCCATGCTCAACTTCTTTACATCAATCTATAATCTTCTCTGTTGCTTTTTATTGGATGACTCTCTGGCTTTTAGGTGGCTCAGGCAGTATTTAGTTGTTTTCCTCGGCATCCACATTCCCAGTGGCTAGTAATTCCCCAAGAGAAAAAGGAAGCTGGCATTCTTAGCTGAAGTAGAAGTATCTAACAAGTCAACCAAGTGACAAGCCCAGATCAAAAGTCACTGTTGTTTTGTTTAAACTCCTAATTTTTCAGTGATGAATTTCAGTGTTTGGAATTGGTGTAGCTTTTCTCTTTTCTTAGACCCTCTGTCTCCACCTCTTTCCTACCCTGGTCACAGAAGGAGTTGTTGAGATGGTCTTAGTCTAAGCACTAGCCATCGCCCAGAAGAAATGCCAGTTTGCTCTTTCTAGATGTTAGTAGCAGTTATTAATATTTACCTTTCCTGCAGTGGTTTTGGAGGGCTGACAGATGGTTTTGGAGTACTGTATTTACAGATCTTCCAAGGGTGGAGTACTTGTGTTATTTTGCTAATGTGCTTGGCCTCTCCTGTGGCAACTGTAGTGCTTCTAATCTGTGGATGAAATGGAGCCCAAAAGCATGCATAAATTTCTACCAGATAGGAGCTGGACTTTCCCTTTGCTACACACCACTTAAGAACTACACGCTCATCATCTTTTCCACCTATTTCCCCTTCTGATGTATCCAGCATGTTGGAATCCTTCATAAAAACATGTTATTTATAATTATGCAATGTAAGGATTTGTTATTGCAGACAACTTGCTTTGAGTTTACTGGCACCAACAAGAGTGAAGCATACAATGGTAAATGGAAGCTCATTTCTCGAGCCAGCTTGGAGCTGAGGGTCTTTGTATTTGCTGTTTCCTAACCGTGAAAATTATATGGAAGGTTCTGCAGCTATCAGCATTTTGTTATAATCATTTCCATATAGCCAAATAGAGAAATTCAAGATTTTGGTTTCTGCACCTAAATTTGCAGGTTTTTAGAGCAATCTGAAAGACCTATGAACAATATCCTCCTACATTTACATCTCGAAGTGTAAAGCTCTTGAGGGTGGTGACTCATAAAGCATTTCTTCCTTCATCAGAGATCCAAGTTTGCAAATGGAAACAATGTCTGCAATTTCAGTGAGGAAGTTGATATGAGGGGTGTCAGGGCCCACACCACATTACATGATGATGGATTGATGGGACCACATCAATGAGCTCTGAGAGCTCTCTGGGTAAGAGGAGATGGCAGGAACAGGGATACGTCATGAATTAACCCACCCATGGGGCAAGAGAGACCTCAAAACCAATAAGCAACAGCCTGGAGGTGTCTGGAGGCTCACAGCTGGAGCCAACAGGTGAACTTGGCTTCATGATGAGAAATCTCCTGCCAGTGGAAAGTCACCAAAACCCCTACCTGCTCCCCCACTTAAATCAGAGTCACAAGGTGTCATGCCACAACACAAACAGAAACAAAGTCTGGCTCAACCTGCATGTTATATATTTAAAAAACAAGGCAGACCTTGCTAATGCCATGCAGTTCCCTTTGCAGCTCCTGATTTTTTTCTTTTCTTTTTTTTTTTTTTGTCTAGAAGAAATTACCCAAATCTAGATGTGTTATAAGCCAGAGCACCTGCCTCTGCCTCTTTTGTTCACCAGCCCCATGGTTACTTCAGTGGTAAAAATCAGCCAAAGGATCAAGAAGGAGCAGTTAGCATTCCCTCCTCAAATGCTAAAAGCAGCACCAAATGATGTGTATGAATCATCACATCTACTCTTAGACAAACTAGGATAAAAATGTAGGAGTCATGCAAGCTGGGATAAGCTGTCATGCTCTGGGACACAATGCATCTCCTAAAGTTGAGCAGAAACTGTTCCATGGGCAATTCATAGCATAGCAATACATTGTGTGGGGTTTGCACCTTTCTTGAAAGCATCTGTGCTAACAACTGCCAGAGGCAGAATACCAGATTGCAAAAGGCATTTGACTAACCTGCAACGGCAATTCCTATCTCACTACAGGTTGTATTCTGCTCCCCTTTCACTTTTTCTTTCACAAGGCTGTCAGGCTGTATTCATGTCCCTGCAATGAGAATGTATCAAGAATGTCACTCAAAGGCAAGAAGATTACAGCCAGTGTTAGGTAATGAAACTGCCAGGTAATCAAATTGTCCTTCTAATGCTTGTTTAATCAAAGCGATTTCTCTGGTGCTGTAATACGTATGTGATGGAATGATGATGTCTTACTTCCACAGATCATATGAGTATGGTTTTGTTTAATGCACCCACACTACTGGAAGTTACTGCTCCCTTTGTTTTGCCTTCTGCAACAATATTCAGAAGACCATATTCTTAAAAGTAGCAATTAGCACGTTGCAGTGGTACAAACGTCAACTAATCCCCATGGTGATGAGATCCCAAGGGCAAAGCATGTGCTAATAAATTCAGCAATGCCAGGGAACATTTCTGGGCACTGAGACTCAGACATCTGTATTGCTCATGCGCTATAGCCCTTCCAGAGACACTTTCGGCCCAGTCCAACCACCAATATCTCAAACACTCCTCATTTTGGAAGTTAGCATGGGACACTGACCATTCCCCCCAAACAGTTTGGATGTGGTCACCCTCCTCTGCACAGTGTAAGTGCAGCGTAGCCCATCCTTTGCCCAGTGTCCTCATTTCTATAGGACAGTGATGGACACAGTTAATTTATCAGTGTTGACGGCTGAATTTCTCCTGTCTCATAGAATAGAATAGAATAGAATCATTAAGGTTGGAAGAGACCTCAAGGATCATCTAGTCCAACCATCCCCCCATCACCTATTACCCACTAAACCACGTCCCTAAGTACCACATCCAACCTTTCCTTAAACACCCGCAGGGACGGTGACTCCACCACCTCCCTGGGCAACCCGTTCCAATGCCCGACCACCCTTTCCGAGAAGAATTTTCTCCTCATATCCAACCTGAACCTCCCCTGGTGCGACTTGCAGCCATTTCCCCTTGTCCTGTCACTAGTTATCTGCGAGAAGAGGCCGACCCCCAGCTCGCCACAACTTCCTTTCAGGTAGTTGTAGAGGACAATAAGGTCTGCCCTGAGCCTCCTCTTCTCCAGACTAAACAAACCCAGTTCCTTCAGCCGCTCCTCATAAGACCTGTGCTTCAGCCCCTTCACCAGTTTCGTTGCCCTTCTCTGGACACGCTCCAGGGCCTCGATGTCTTTCTTGTGGTGAGGGGCCCAAAACTGGACACAGCACTCGAGGTGCGGCCTCACCAGGGCTGAGTACAGGGGGACAATCACCTCATGCTCACATCTCATCTTCATTCTCCATACGCCTGCATTTCCTGTTCTTATCAGCCCTCTCTTCTGCTTTATCACACCAACAGAGCATGCTGCCAATGAGTTGGGCAAGGATAGCCATCATTCTTTATGTACTCCCATAGGTGTCGTGGTTTTACCCCAGCTGGCAGCTGGGCACCACACAGACGCTCGCTCAGTCCCCCTCATCGGAAAGGGGGAGAGAGTCGGAAGAGTGAAAGTGAGAAACTCGTGGGTTCAGATAAAGACTGTTTAATAGGGAAAGCAAAAGTCACGTGCACAAGCACAACACAAGGAATTCATTCCCCACTGCCCACGGCAGGCAGGGGTTCAGCCATCCCCAGGACAGCAGGGCTCCATCACGCGTAATGGGTACTTGGGAAGACAAACGCCATCACTCCGAATGCTGCTGCCCCCCTTCCCCCCAGCCCCTTATAAACTGAGCATGACGTCATATGTATGGAATGTCCCTTTGGTCAGTTGGGGACAGCTGCCCTGTCTGTCCCCTCCCAACTCCCCGCACACCCCCAGCCATCCCGCTGGTGGGGCGGTGCGAGAAGCAGCAAAGGCCTTGGCTCTGTGTGAGCATCGCTCAGCAACAGCAAAAACATCTCTGCACTATCACCGCTGCTTCCAGCACAAACCCAAAACACAGCCCCACACTGGCTGCTGTGAAGAACTCTCAGCTGAAACCAGGACAATAGGCAAGGTGTTCAAGGCTTCAGGACAGACAGAAGGTCCTGGATGTTGCATTTTCTCATGTTTAGGCCCCTCCTCCACTCAGAGTCAGGCACTACATCTACCAGGCAAAGAGCGGGATCTTCAATAGCCAGCAAGCTAGGAGAGATGACGGAGAAAGTCGTAGAGAAGAACAGGGTGAATCTCCTTCGCAGATCCAGAGCTAGATGCCTAAGGATGCTGCCTCCAGTGCAAATGGATGCTGTCTGCTATTTTCTGGTATTACCTGCTGAAAGCAGCCCTTTCTTAGGAGCCATTAAGTGCAGAGGAGACTTTTCAGGCAGGCTAGTAAGTGCTTTCTGGGTTCAGAAGGAGCAGGGGGATTAGAACCATGCATGAGTTTACAACCTCGCCGTGGAAGCGGGTTGCCCTTCTTTGCCTAAATGACTTGTGGGTGAAGCCACAAATCAGCCACTGCTGAGATTTACACAGTTTCCTCTGACTAATCTTCGTTCACCCTGCGTGCCTCACCACAGGTCCCCTCACCACAGGGCTCCGTAGAGCCCCCAGCACAGAGGGCCAGACCAAGGCCAGGATACTTCCAAATTCATCAAAATGGGGCCTAAATGAACCTCACGCAGCATGAGGCACTGTGTTGTGTTGTGCAGTGCTGCGTGACGTGCAGCGCCATAAGCACAGGCTTCCTCCATATGAGCGCACACCATATGGGTGCCCCCTTCTCTTTCCACGCTGCTGCAGGTTTCCTGCTGCATATGTTCAGCCTCCCACAGATGGAAGCAGTAAGAAGTAGTTTGA
Source organism: Psophia crepitans (assembly GCA_013399095.1). Classification (NCBI taxonomy): domain Eukaryota; kingdom Metazoa; phylum Chordata; class Aves; order Gruiformes; family Psophiidae; genus Psophia; species Psophia crepitans. Next base: position 318,093 of record VWZZ01000402.1, read on the forward strand.
TCTACATGTTACATGCTGGAAGGACTGAAGTTTGCAAATTTTTAGCACTTTGCATGCTAGCAGGCCCACAATAATCTTTATTGGCTGGTTTGCTTGCTTTATGGTTGCCATTTTCATCCTCCTGTGAGAAGATGCAAGTGCTTCCTGCAGGAGGAAAAGGCTCTTGTCACTTTATCACCTCACTGTCATGGATCTCTGACTGCCACTTGCGAGTCTGGGAAAGAAAAACAAACACACCATCTTCAGTGTTGCTTCTGTCCATCAAGAGAAAGGTTTGAGCTGGCTTTTTGCCACGCTTGGCGAGCGTGGAGTGATACAAGCTGTCTGAGGTTTTTTATAGCGCCTATCACCAGAGTATCAAAGCACTGAAATACTGTTAGTCATGTTTGACTCCCCATTGATCTTATCACCAAAGGCCAACACTACTGGAGACCATCAGTCTTCCATGTGGTATTGCTTAGGGGGTTTGTTTTGTTAGATGGGCTGATCTGTAGCCAGCGCTGGGGTAGGCTCTAACTCTGGGGTCAGATTCCAGGTTTAATTAGCACTGGTCGTAAACACACCCTGTTCGTAAGAGCTTTTTGCAAGCTGACTTTAGTATTGTTTATAGATATGTTTTCTTAAATTAATTTGTTTCACGTAATGAACCTCCCAGTGCTTAAAATGGTCTATGGACGCTGTAAGCCTTGAAATTGAGGTAAAAAAATCCCACGACAGGTGGAACTCATGTAAGAAACGTCACAAAAATGGATTTATAAGATGTCTGTGATGTTTAGAAATAGTTGGCTGTGCCATTCTGAGTTGGATGACAGTTTTGTCCGTGATCTATATAATAGTTACATTAGACCTTTTAAATTTCAATATATTTTTATGCTTTGGCACTCTCCAGACGCACTGAAATTAATCTTGTGGGTTTTTGCATGTTGCAACAACTGGGTGCGTGCTACTGTGGTCAGTTTTAATAGGTATTAATACACTGAGTAGCAAGCAAATTATAACTGTTTCACATTAGACATAATTTTACAGCAGACAATTTTATAAGGAGAATGGAATGAATCAAATACAGTAATTTGTATTAAAATATCTTTTACATTCCCTGTGTTCCAGTGGAACTGATGACAAGCCTGGAGAAGCATGCTAGGACAAACAGACCAGAAAATTAAATTCTTCTAGCTTTCATATGCCACAGCAGGAATAATTTGGGGTTTGTCTTTTTTTTTTTTTTCTTTTTTCTTTCACAGTCTTTCTTTTCATTTTCCTTTTGGAGAGAGGATTACAATGTAATCTTGCAATTCTAAATCCTACCAAGAATATATTTATTTTTTTTTCAGTTTCATAGAAGTGTGATCTGTGTTAGTTTTTTGGGGGTAGACTCTAATGTGGTATAGGCGATAGATGGCTTTTACTAGCATGTGAAGAAAGCCAAATGGTTAAAATCAAGGTTGCAATCTCAGGACTCTGGATCTTTGGGGAATGTTTATTCTCTCGATTAAGCATATATATTTTTGCCAGATATCCAAGATCAGACTGTGTTTTTGACATACAACCCTTGCTAAAAGAGGTTTCGCTCAAGCTCTAGATCCCCCTGAAAGCAGAGCACTTAAACATGCAGGATGCCTTTGGGCTGATGCCCTGGCAGCTGTGAGCTTATGGTGCTCCATTAGTCAGGAGATGCCTGCAAAGGCTCTGAAGGGCCTCATGGCTGCTGGCAATTGCAGAACATCCAAGGTCAAGTCTTAGTATAAAGTGAAACTCCTTCAGTCTGATTTTAAGTGCCTGTAGAATTAGTGTCTTCGAGTCACTCACCTAGCTGTAATCAGTGCAGAGAGAGATAAACCTGTAAGGGCTCCATTCATCCCGAGCTTTTGTAGGTATTCAAGACCGGTTGGAAGACTGGTGCCTGTCTGTCCATCAGCTACAAGGACACCCCAAACAACAGGTTTGGCTAGATGTCTAAGATTTCCATAGCTGCACTACAGGCCCAAGCTGTTGGCAGGCTGCCGCTGGGGCACAGACAGCCATCTGCATAGAAAGCACAGAATAAAGGAGGTCACCATGGTTTAGGTTTTGTTTTCAAGCCCTTTCTTTACCTTGGAGCAGACACAGCCACTTCACGTCTCGGAGCCAGTCATAAATCAGAACAATTACTGCCTTCTCCACCAGATCGTTACCACTTGTAAAATAAGGACTATCAAAATATTTGTGATGGTTGTTACACGAGGCTGATGCATGGTCATTAGTCAATGTATGCAAGGGGCTGTGTGATTCATGGATCAAAGATGTGGAGCCTGTCTCTTTGGTTTAGGGATTTCCATTGCACTCATCACTTGCTCTGAAGTCCTGACCCTATAAACACTTCTGTATGTCTTTAACTTTTTTATGTGAGGAGTTTCATTGATGAGCTAAGCCCTGATACCATTCACAGCACAGTTACTTATTCCTACTCACTTTATTTATAAACCAGGACTATATCTCAGAAGTTCAAAAGCTCAAGGCACTGTATACACTTCTGTGAGAAAACTCAGGTATGTTTCTATTTGAAGTGTCCTTATTTGTTGGTAATAGGAATAAAAAATATTTTGCTTTCAAAAATTAGAAGCTTTGTAAATAAATAGGAAGAAAAAAACCTACTACATCTTTTTTTGTTCCCCCTTTCCTTTTTATTAATATTCACTAGTGCTATTTCTTTGGAAAATGACTTAATTTTTGTACTGCTGGTACTAGTGATATCTAGAGCTAAGTGGCGAGAAAGCTTAAAAAGAAGATAAGTCACATTTCATTTCCATAGCTTCTTGTTTATTTTTTCAGATGGGCCGATACATTGCTCTGCATGCCTACCCAGCAAAAAGAAGCCCTACCAACCAAAACATTTTTTCTCTTTTAGAAAACTTGTTTTTGCATAGGTGTCACAACACGGTCAGCTTTTGAGATTTTATCAGATGAATGGCAATGAGACTGGGTTTTTTCATGAAGCCTCAATTTATACACTCATGACATTATATGGAGTCTTGTATTCGAGGAGAAAAATGTTGTGGGTGGACACAGGATCTAGAAACTACACTCAGACTTTAGATTTTACATAACAGAAGCCTATACTGTGCTTCAAAAGAAAATAGCTTGTTTCTTTCAGCCGATCCCATCTGGGGGGTGGGATCTCATAATTTTTAAGTTCTTGAGCCTGTAAAAATTCAAGCTAGCATTGGGCTACACTGCTGTTGACTTCTTCATTAGTCTTTTATTAGCCTAGGTCTGGGGACTGCTTACCAGAATTGATGCTTTCAGCTTGTGGTAGAAATTAAAGTTGCTTTTATGTGGTGTATATCCTTAGGAGTCAAAATAGAAACAGCTCCCCAAGGAGGAACAGGGAGGCAGAGTTTGCTGCTGCCTTGAGAGCCTTTCACAATCTGACTGCGAACACCGTGGAGAACCTGCTGCCCTCCTGTGCACATGGATGGGAAGGAGAGAAGGTGTCCCTGCACTTCGGAGCCGGGCAGCTTTCCCTCTTCTTCTCTCCACCACAGGTATGCAACTCAGCTGTTTGCTGTGGTTTCTGTATGTGAGTGGTCATGTGGTTCTGCTGGTCCATGCCATTAATTTGTGCTCAATAAAAGTTATTGGTTTTGTATTAGCATTTTACACTAGATTTTTAAGGGGACGAAACAACTCGTTTCCGTACAGTGAAAACAGAAGACTGAGATCTTTAAAAACAGAAGGCTGAGATCTTTAATTGCAGGGTAGGACCCGTTCGGGATAAGGATAAGAAGCCACAGGTTTTTGAGATGATGAAACCTGGATGTAGGAAGGCTGTGCCCTGGTCCATGCCATGCCAGAACAACTTTCCTGAGCAATACATTTCCTTCTCCATGCTGCACTTGTTAAACAGCTGTAATAACTTTTGCACATCTGTCTGCCCCATGCAGAATTGTGGACTGTCATGTCCACGTAGCGTAACTAATATGCCAAGGCCCATATAAATAAATGACAGGTAGCGCTACCTGGGGACTCTCCTTGCAAGCCAGGTGAGTACAACATGGCCTTGAGGCTTTTGCCTGTGTCGTCTTGTGAGAGCCTCTCCTTTTCCACAGGGTAAGAAAATTTGCTGTTCCCTTGATCCTTTTAACATTTATTTTTTTTCTTTTAGACAGTCTCAGCTCAGTTTGGTCTGTTCATGCTCTAACTTCAAGCCTTCAGCCAGGCCCTGGTTGTCTCCTGTACTGAAAAAGTGCTGTGCATCAGTAATATACTGTTTATAATATGGCTTGTTTTACATGTACGTTATACCATAACTAATAGTTAATAATAGCTAACAGTTATATATAGATTTTACATGAGTGGTGAAAAACAGATGCCCTACAGGCACCGTATTTGAGTGCAAGGAGTGCTGACCTCAATCAGTCATACAAAAAGCAGGAACAGCTGTAGCAAAGTCAGTACCATTCTACCAATGCCCTCTAGTTTCACCAGTGAGAGAGTTAGCAGCCTTTTAAGGTCACTCCAGTCAAAGACTAGCTGAAAGACCAAGCAGAAGCATCACAGAAGTCATGCAGTGTTGCCTTCCCCACCTCTTGGCAGCATTTGAAAAAGAGACAGTTCACTTTTGGCTAGATACACCACTCTCCCCCCTACTTCTGATGTGGTAATCTATCTGGTTCTGCTTATTTTTAGTCTAGGCAGATGCTGAGGAGGAATCTCTGATGAATTCACACTCTTCAGCTGAGTGAATTTTCCAGGTATGCTCCCTTTGATGTTTATGCAGAGGGTGAGACTCTCACGGCTGGAAAAATGTCACTACATTTTCTGTGTATGTAGCACATCTGCCAAAAGGTGTGAAGATCTGCTATCTAGTCAAGACACTTCTTGTGGTTTCCATTCACTTGGCACAGTAGTTAGGAAGATCATCACAGGTTTTCCTTTTACTTTAATAAGTCTTATTGAGAAGAAGACATTGAAATGCTGGTGAAGTTCCTGGATAGAGTAGATGTAGAAGAGCAGCACAGACCCATCTGAATCTATGAGATCTGCATAAAAATACCAAGTCATTCCAGCCATTCTGGAAAACAAAACAAATGTACAATGTGTAACACTATTCACAGTCACAGCCTTAAAGTTCCGTGCCATAAAGATGACAGCACTGAATATGATGCTAAAATTTAACAAGTTGGAAAGAACAATAACCCCATTTTTACATAACAGTTACATGAAAACTCCCCAAAAATATTTGGCGTCTTGGCTGTAGCCTTCCCTTGTCTACAAGGGTAGCCACGTTCCAGCAGCCCCAGGGTTGATATGTTCCTCATTCCCACCAAAGTAGCTGTTGAAATAACTGAACTGTGTAAATACCGAGTGGCAGCCTGTGGAAGTCTGACTGAATTCGACCATAAGGTCTACTGCTACAAAACAAGGTCTTAGGAGCTGGTCTTTCAAACATCCTTGTGCTTCAGCACCATGATGTGCACAGAAGAAGAAAATAGTTATAAACAGAACTGGATTAAGAGGTGAGCACTCTTGGCAGTTGTCCAGGACTCCAAGTCAGCAGGGCCCTGCTTGGTCCAGTTTAGCAGAGAGGCATCCAGCAGGCAAGAGGGAGCAGCCCATGTTTCCAACCTTTGCACAGGCTCGCTATGGATCTGACACCACCTGTGGAGTAAATGTGCTGTGTTTGAAAACAGCCCTGTCAGCACAGATGCCCTCAGAAAAGATGACTTTAAAATCTTTGCTGACCATCCCATACATTGTACTGGATATGCTCATGACTGTAACCAAAAAGATTACTTTTCAGGTAACATCACCACCTCTTTCATGTAGATATTTTTACACTACTGATATAGACATGCCACCATGGTACATCACCGTCCTCACACCACCAATACCGTCCAAGAGGGCCAGTGCCACTTTCTTGTGTTCTTCAAGACCCACTTGAGTCTTTTTTCTAAGCATTTTGGGGAACATGGGACTACATGGGGCTATCTGGATTATCAGGTCAACACCTTGCAGTTGTGTACAGTGCACCATTCAGAAATGCCCAGGCTGACTTTCTCGGTATAACCTTTCGTTGCCCATCCAACTATAACAAACTCGTAACCTGTGCAAAGTCCAAGAAAAGCAAGGCTGGAAACGACACCTATCTCTTACTGCTGATCCCCACTCAGAAGAACCTGATGCTCCACATGGTCAAGCAGAGCCCTGGGCAGAGTGGATTGTGCAGCCCTCAGTGTCCAACACTGCAGTGGACAGTGCTGGTGTGGGGAAGAGGGGCTCCCACCTCCCACCACAGTACTTCCATTCCTGGTTTCTAACTACTCCAGCATAAAATCGTATTTCCTCCTTTCTGCCTTGCTGAGATGATGTCTTGATACAAAGAAAGAGCTGTACCTTCATATCTCTGCTTTTTAAAGGTGTTCTTAATTACATTAGGTCCCTGAGATATTAAAAGTAACAATTGAATTAATATCTGATTGGTTGTTTCTGGAAATAAAAATTATGGTGTCTTTTGACATTTCTTTCATGTTTCCTCCTTTCCAGTGGAGATTCAGCTGTTACCTTGCTCCATGGAGATCCTTTCTGAGTTTTGAATTCTTCCCCCTACCTCTCCCCCTTTGCATGTGTCAATCCTCTCATTTCTACGAAAAACCCAAGCAGCAGTCAAGTTTCACAGACTGTACCCAACAAGACCTGCATGAATTCCTGGTAGACCACCTGCACAAAGGCAGTCTTTCTCCACAGGTAGTGGTATTTCTTTGCAAGCTCTTAAATGCTGTGAGAATCACAATAAATAAATGCAATATGTGACATGCTAACATGCTCATGTGTCTGATATGTTCTTTGGCTAAAAGTTTCCTCTTTGCAGGAGGTTCAAGAGCCCATGCCTTTGGTCCATGAGTACCTTTCGATCCCTGCATCTCCAAGGTGCTATCTGTATTGTGGTGGGTTGCTACAGCTGCCACTGTAAGTGTTCACATAAAACCTCTGCTGAACCGAGTGCAAGTCAAAGCAGCCCCTGAGCAGGCTTAACTCATTCAGCAGCCTGCTGGAGAATAGCTCTCAACGTTTCTTTTTACAGCTCATCTTTCCCTGCACTTGCTCTGTACAATCTACAACTTTCCCTTATTCCTCCTGGCTCCACGTGGATCATGATTTGATTGACCGCTGATCCATGCAGACCTCCTGGAAATATCCTTCAATCCTATGTGCTTAGGGAGAAAGATGTCTAAAAGAAGCCATGTGTGCTCAGTACCAGGCTCCTGGGCTACTGGAGAACGTACAGCGAGGAGTCCACCGCCAAAAAAAACCATCCTTGTGCAAGAGCCTGTCCCACCATGCAGCCAGGGATGCAGGAGGAGACATGGATTTACATCAGGTGAACACCCCCTGTGCCAGGGCCCCGGAGAGCCCCTGGCTCTGCACATCTCTGCACGTTGTTCTCTCAGGCAACCAAGAGTGTCAGCAGTGGCAGAGGGTCCTCCAGCCTCGGTTATACTTTGGAGCAACATTTGTTAATTGCTTCTCAAGTTCAACTTAGACGAATGCCATTTTAGCATAGTTTTATTTTCACAGGGGACAGATTAAACCAATAATAATAATGACACATATTAGGTGCAGCTGTTCTATTTTGTTCCTCTAAGCAGGCCTGCAGCACTGTTTCCTAATGTAAACCTTCATCCTACAAATCTGAGGAAATTTTACACCTGGGAATATTTACTCTAGAGTTAGTTGAAGCTGCTCGGACGTGCAAAGCTGGGCTTTACTATAAGTATTTTCAGGACTGAGCCCATCGTTTCAGTGGCCCAGTTTAGCCTAGTTTTTGCCCATAGTTCAGAAAAAAAGAAATTACTGAACATTATTACAAAGAGGGCCAAGGAATTCTCTATTAGTTTCCTGACCAAATTCTGATTAATATCTTAATAGTAGTCATGGCAGTAAAATGACCTTCTTCACTTTGGAAATAGTCTGTTGATCATTGTTTTTTGTCTCATCTTAATGATGTACAAATCTTTTAAAATTTGTGCACTGAAGAGCAGCCACACTGAAACGGATCTGGGAGTCTTGGTTGACACCAAGATGAACATGAGCCAACAGTGTGCCCGGGCTGCCAGGAAGGCCAATCGTATCCTGGGGTGCATCAAGCACGGCATTGCCAGCAGGTCTAGGGATGTGATTGTCCCACCCTACA
>VWZZ01000402.1:326312-360317 GCA_013399095.1 Psophia crepitans
CAGGTGCTGATCTCCTCCCTCTGGTGACCAGTGATAGAACCTGAGGGAATGGCATGAAGCTGCGACAGGAGAGGTTTAGGATGGAGATCGTGAAAAGGTCCTTCACCGAGAGGGTGGTTGGGCACTGGAACAGGCTCCCCAGGGAAGTGGTCACCACACCGAGCTTGGCTGAGTTCAAGCAGTGTCTGGATAATGCTCTCAGTCATCTGCTCTGATTGGGCTGGTCCTGTGTGGAGCCAGGAGTTGGACTCAATGATCCTTATGAGTCCCTTTCCATTCAGGGTATTCTACGACTCTATGATTTAAAAAGAATGAAGTTGTTTGTTTGGTTTTTTTTTTCCTAGATCTAGAACGCAGTAGATGATTACCTAAAATAGGGAAACAAATGAGAGATAACCTCTCAGTCGACCTCCTTAATGTGAAGCTGAACATGGTGAATTTATATCCCATGAAGTAAGTGTCAGATTCCTCTCTATTTTTTTCATTTGTATCTATAATACATAAAAAGTAATACAGAACCTAAAATAAGAAAACAGAAATGAAGAGAAACTGAGGACTATCACAGGTAAACTATAAAAAGCCCTTTATCTCTTTTTATTTAAATGTATTTCCATTGTTATTTATAACTTATAGTACAAAAAGTATTTTAAAATAGTCTGGGTTTCTGCACATCTAAATACATTTTTCTGTACAGCAGAAATAATATTTGCTTCACAGAGGATCTGTGACATTGGACTTTATAAATCATGGAGAGGTCCACACACAGCAGGTATAATGTAAAACATTCTCCAGTAAGTGATTAATCTTTTCTTTAATCAGGCCTGAAGACTAAATAATTTAAGTTTCTAATACCTCAGGAAATTTTCAGGATGTTCCATAGACATTTCAGGACATGACCCTCAGCTGGATAACAGAGTTGTAGCTCATTGAGTCTCTTGTCTAGCGGTTGATGATGACTTCTATTATTTTTCCACATTTGTGATTTTTTTAATTCAATTTTCATATTTTCCTGTCATTGCATTGTTGGTTTTTTTCTTAGTTTCTGCCTCCTCTGACTATGATGGAAAAAAGCAGTGAGCTATTGTGGGCACTGGCAGACGGGGGTGGGGGGAGGGAGGCAAATTAATTCTGAACAGGACATTTGGCATTCTGAGTTTTACAGACTTGTCTTTCCCACTTAACAACATTCCCACTTAACAACATGAAAACATATTTGCATTTAATATAGGGGGAAAGCAGAGGAGAAAGTGAAGCAGATCTTGCTGTGACCTTAATAGATAGTGAAAAGAAAAAGGAAAAAAAAATTATTTCAATGCTTCGTGTAGCTGGAGGCCAAAGCCTCTGGCTGTTGTTACAAGAACAGTGTTAACAGTATTAATAACAGGAGATGAGACAGATGATGGAACTGGGAAGAACAATTTAAGGAAAAATGACCATCCTTCTATTAGACTCAGTCACATACAGGCACAGAATGGTGTCGCAATTCTTTTACAGCTGAATGGCAAGAAACTAGCTGTTGTTGGATCACTGTGGGTACATCAACAGCAAAACAACAAAAAAAGTGGCTAAATAGCGCAAAATATACTGTGAAAACAGGAAGAAAGATCATGTAGGTGGGACCATATGGCATAAGCTTCTTCAGTAACTATAGAACATTCCTCTTCCGAGAATGAAGAAATAGAGCTCAATATAGAAATGTTTTCCCATGCATTCAAAATACTCACTTAATATAGAACATGGAGGGAATCAAACTTGAGATTGTTGCTAGTATCTCTGTTTTTGATGGAGGTTTTTGGGCCACATTCCTTGAGAAGCATGAGCCAGGATGCAAAGTAAGTGATAAGCACATGAACTCGGTGCCTGACCAGAACAAACGCAAAGGAAATTCATACTTTTGGGCTAAGGTGGGGACCACTCCGTTTTTTCTGCTCAATGTTTTCTCCTGAGACATAGCATCACTTTTTGGAGGAGAAACTGTATAAAAGTTGATTTTATTTCTTCCTTCTTTTTCAGGAGAGACGAGGAAGGCAGCAATTCCATGCCATTTTATTTGTGGAGGAAACCTGAAATAGTCAACTCACAATAGAGAGGACAGGAGAAAAACTAAGAAGGTTGAGTGAGGAAACACAGATGGCCTTTGATATGAAAGAAGCAGCATGAACCCTGTGAAACTGTGAAGATACTGTGTGAAGGTTTCCTGGGGTATTGGGGTTGCAAAGCCTAAGATGTAGCCCTGAGGAGACATGAAGCAGGAATTATTTCCTGCTGGTTTGAGTGTTTTCAAGCATTTAGGGCCCGAGTTTGGGTGTTAGTTGAAGAGGAGCAAATTTAATCCTTGTGTTGTTGCAGGTCAATACATGGGAACCTCACCTTGGGCAAGAGGAAGGGCTCTGGATTCATGGAGGATATGTGGGAAGGAGAAGGGGGAGAGAAGAGAGCAGCTCAAAAAAGGAAGGATCTGGACAGAGTAAAAGGAAAAAGAGAATGGTAAGACACAGGATAACATTGTTACTCTCATTTGATTTTGGACTTCCATCTCCTAGAAGGGACGGAGGAGTATCTCAGTAATGGGTAGCCGGAACACTGGTCTCAGGCTTGCAATGGGTTAAGGGACTGAACAGCTTTAACTGGGAATGCCAGTGTTGGTACAAGGGGCATGTAGGCCAGAAAATGGATTGAAGTAGCAGAATACACAAAGTTGCATAAACGTAGGCTTCAGCTGTGGAAAAGGAAGCTAATTACACTTAATGATGCTAGTGTTGGAAGGGAGCGCTGCAGAAGGAGAAGGGAAAGTGGCCAGCCCAGGAAAAGACTATTCCAAGGGCATGTCAAGAGCATCACCCTGCTGAAGTGATTCAGCCATTTGACTCAGGAAAGGGAAACTTCACAAATGTGTCATTCCCAGACACATCTTCTCCCAGTTCTTTCCTCAAGAATATGTGGATACTGATACCTTGTGGTTAGCTGGACAACCTGCGCTGTGTTGTCTGGATGCAAACCTAGCTCTCAGTCTCTGATGGCAATCTTCCCAGCTAAAACAATAGTCTTTTTCATTTACCAGTGATGCAGACCTAGCAGACGTATCAGACCATAACTGTTTTCTCTTTTGTGTGTGTGTGTTGTTAATCACCAGCCAGTGGTTTTATTTTAAATGAGCATGACAAAGCTCATTTAAAAGGGGCCATGGTAGCAGGAGCACATTGGAGGAGCTCTGGCACAAATGCACTTGCGCTCTACCAGGCATCCATGCTCTTTGTAACCAGGGCTATTCCTGCATCAGCAAGGAGAGGAAATCTAAATGTAACCCCTGCACTTACATAGCAAGCCTTTCAGCTGACTAGTTTTTATGGGGCTGCTGCCTTCAGCAAGACCCAGGAATCTCAGGGAAAGCAAACGTTTATTGTCTTCTAATATTTCTTAGATCTGAATCTCTCTTACCTTTCCCTAAATTTCTGTTTTCTGCTCAAGAGATCAAGACCCCCAGTAGGCTTTTCCATTCCTCTGCCTGGTCCCAAAGACTGCTCACTGAGTTTGGAAAGAATGATAGAGGTGACTGATGGCTCTGGCAGGGACAATGCTAAGTCTATGTTCTCTATACCGTTGGCTCAAAGGAAGCTATTTCTTCTCCTCTGTACATAATAATTATAATACTGCCAAGCAAATTTGAATATGGAAGAAATTCCCGACTGCCTGAAAAGAAAAAGGAAATCTAACTCCATAATTTTTTTTTCATTCTAATGGTAGAAATATCGCCGTTTTCAATAGACAGGCACAATTTGTCCTCTGAGTACCACGATAAGGCTGTAGAGAAACATCCTCTGGCTATGTAAAATACAGCATGACCCAGAAGAGAAGATGTTTGAGTGCATCTCACGGCTCGTCACCATTAAAGTCTGTGTGAGTTTTTGGCTGGAGACATAGTTTTCGTTTTCCAACATTGGCCAAGGGAGTTGGTCACCCAGTCCCTCTGTTAAATTATTGCTAAGTACGTCAGGTGTGATGGTCATGGGAGAGAAGCCCCACTGCTGTGCATCCATCCTCCACAGGAAGTAGGTCTCTGAAACTGGCCAGATGAGTCATATTCTGAAGAACCTGCTTGTCTCTCATGACTCCAATGGGAGCTGACGGTGACCGGCTCAGATGCAGATGTCTCCTTCATGAGTGCACAATGTCAGGTGGGGTGAAGCGCACCACTGGGTCTTGCAATGTCCTTTGGTTTGGGGTGTTGGAGACAGCAGCTCCATGGAAGGCTGGACCCTGGGCAGAAAAGCAGGCACATGTCTACAGATGCCTGTAGGCCAGTCTGGGCATGGGTGGTTATTTGTGCCAGGACTGATTTTGGATCTGTGCGTGCAAAGTGCAGCTCTGCAAAGCCTTGCAAGCAGGAGAAAGCAAAAGTGTGTGGGAGGTTTGTGCCAGAGAACAATGGAACATCTTTCTTTCGAAACCTGGTTGCCATAGAACAAAAAGCAGTTATCTCAAGTGTTTGGAAAGCAGAGATTCTTCCTAATAAACACTTGGGATGGTGTTTATTCCCTGCTTAATAGAGTGTCTGTGAGACAGCAGACTTAATTGTAACAGTAGTCCTTCGAAATGGCATATATTTTCCTGCTCCGAGATCTCTAACATCTATTGAGACTGTCAGAGACTTAGAACATAACCAAATACAGCTGAAATTTTCCGCGAAGTGAAAACTGGAAACATCTGATGATTTGCAAAAGTTCGTTTCAGAAATTCTGTTTTAAAAAATTATTTTATTTCAGTCAACGTAATGTGGGTTTCATTTTTATAATCATTATTTACAGTATTTCACAATGTGTAATTAGTGATAACATGTAATTACTTAATTGAAGTATTCTGTTATTTTAATTGTCTTTAAAAATCATAGAGGCAAGTGTTATTTAGTGTGTTTAAAAGTTTGATCTTTTTTATTTCAAAGTGTCTCTTGCTTGTGATTTTTGATGCCGGGATAAATACCATGAAATTGTATAAAAATAATAAAATTAAAACTTAACATTAAATTCCTTCAAAACTGGATAATGAAATCCTGAAAATTCTGAAAATATCTTTTTCATGGTAAAAGTGATAGTAGGAAAACTTTTTGTCAGATATTGCAAAAATCTAGTTTTTTTCAACAAAGTTTAGATTTTTAAGAAAATTGCACTTTCAGACAGTACAAAAAGCAAGATTGGGAATAAATTCACACTGGTCTATTATAGAATGCTCTTCTCCAGAGTAGGTTTCATACTAATTTTGTTCAAACACATAGACCTATGACCTAGAGCTCTCCCTTCAGAGACAGGCTCATGTTCCCACTAAAACTAAGCGAAATGTGCGTGCCACTGCATGCATAAATCTGGATTGGGTCTAATGTCTGAACAAACAAAATGATCAGATAGCCAGCTAAATTACAGTGATGGAAGATGTGACTAGGCAGGGATGGCTAAATTAATTCGAATTGCCTCATGTTTGCCATAGGCAAACACATACCACAGGTTAACTCTGAAACTTGCTGCAATGCGAGTTTTCATGTGTTATAATTCTTTCCAGCTATATCTACTGAGAGAAAAGCTGTTTTAGAATTAAAATCTGTACTGATATTATTATGTTATAAGCATAAATATTGAATTGATTACATATTTTGATGTAACATACAATGAACCAGTGTAAAACACATCAGTATTTAAACAAACAAAATGTTCTACTTTGAAAGTTTGTGATGTTTTAATCTTGAGGGTAGCACCTGAGTGTACAGAAGAGCCAAGAGAAGTTGGACCTTCACGCATGTCACCATAACGAAGAAAAATAACCAGCTAATGGGGCTGAATGAGCCCTGCAAAAGTGGTGATCAAGCGATGGGCAAGGTGAAGATGAGTCAAGAGAGCCTGGTGAAGCTCCTGCACCTTTCAGATGTGGATCTCCTGGCTTTGGTGAATGCCATGAGAAGAAAAGGAGGAGGGGAGCACCAAGATTCGGGCACTACCCAGGATTCCTGTTGTCACCCCTACGCAAAATCAGCTTTATGGCTCCTGGGAGTTGGGACTCCATGGGGAATGTATAAGCCCCTAAACACAGCTCTGGCATTCAGATCTGTAAACCTTTCTCCCCAGACAAGATAACATCTGCTGCTGCTGCTGCTGCTGCTAGATGATGATATTAGTCAAGCAGTTCAAGTGGTAGCAGGCTGTGCAGAAGTAGAGAAAGTTCAAGTTTAAAGACAGCTGTCAGTGCATGACTGAACAGGGAGAGGGGGGAGAATTGTTACAGCTGCACATATTATTTCTAGGAGGCGGGGGTTGAGGGTTGGGGTTGTTGTTTTTTCGTTAAAATAAACCTGTAGAAATTAACTGCTGCCTGCAGTCAGGGCAGTGTGTTGGAGGGAGCCGATCAGGGAGCCTTTCTGGTGCAAAGAGGCCCCAGCGAGAAACACCGCAGACTGATCGTGGCCAGGAAACTTGCAAGTGTGTCAAAGCTGCCTCTTTTTCTGCACCACATTTCACGTCCGCAGCCTTACAGTGAAGAGAATGAAAAAGTGCTCTGACAGCACATAAAAACCCCAAAGTCACACCCCTCCCTCAAAGCATAGCCCAGCTCCACCACCCTGTCTCCATTCCATATGTGAGATAATTTGTATTCATCCAGATGCTGGGGAAGTTGTCGTATTTCCAAGATGTCTAGCACGTGGACTTAACAGGTTCTGGATCGCCTGTGTGATCCCGAGGGCAGGGGAAATGCAAACCCCTGAGTGCTGCTGTGGGCACCTGGTCCCTGTAAAAGACAGAAAGCAAAGCAGGACTGTGAGGGCAATCATTCGGCATCCAGATGTCTCAGGAACCAAGCACCCGGCCATGCAGCGTGGGCATCATGGGCTATCAGCAAGGTGTTGCAGCCACCCCCTGTATTTCACTGAGAAGATTTTATATATTAGCCCACCACCCAAATTTGGATATTTGGGCACCTTGCAAAACCTGCAAATCTGTTGCATCTCCTCCTTCAAGTGTTCTGCTTGTATCCAGTTTTGGGGAGCATTGGGGTTTTTTCCGTGTGGTTTTGGGAGTTTTTTGAAAGTCTAAGACAACAGAAAAACTCAGTGAAAAACATAGTGATGGCTAATTTCTAATGGAAGAAGTGTGCAGACTTTAGAGGAATATACAGCGAAACCCAGAAGGGCCTAGGGCTCATTTTCTACGAAAAGGGTTTTTTTCCCTCGACTTCTTGTAGTGTTCTGGGGGACGGGGAGGATCCAAAAGTCTTCATGTTTGTTATTTCCACCTTCCCTGTCTGTGGGAATTGTGATACGCGCAGACACCGATCCTTCTTTCACCAGCGTAAACCCACAATAAACTTAATGATTTTGAGCAAGCTGGTTAGATTTAGGAGCTGCCCCCTCCCCACACCACCCCGCCGTCCCCGCAGTGCCTGAGGAGCTGGGCGAAGCGTTCAGCTGAGGGCAGGAGGAGGGGAAAACTGAGAGGGCTCAGTGTTGCTGTGTTATGAAGTGACAGATAGAGCCAGCCAGGCAGTGCCCTGGCCCTGCGCGCGATGATATTCATTTCACACAGCCCCTGCCTGTTCCAGCTGGAACGATAGGAGATGCAAACTTTGACTTCTGCGTTTGAAAGAGATATTGTTTGATGGAAGTGTGTGGGTGGCGAGTAAAACAAGCAGCTAAGTGTCAGCACAAGAAGCAAACATTCTCCTTCCCCCCCTCCCCGATGTAGTTTTTGACGGAATGAGCATTGCTCCCAATTTTCCTTCCAAATAGGCATTGCACCCGTCCCCATGGCAACTGTCATGCTCAAAAGATGTCCTGTCAGGAGCCATGAAAGGCCCAGGGACATTTGTATTAGATGGTCACAACCGTGCTAGCTAATGCTTAACAAATACACTATGAGGCTGCATTCGTCAAAATGAAGAGCACAAACATTTGTATTCTATTAAACAGAAATTAATAAGATTTGAATAGGAAGAAACCAAACTGAACTGTTTTTTTGTGTATACAGCTGTGTTATGAAGTAATACAGGGAACGTTAGTATGAATAATGATTGCACATGTGCATTCAATTTATTTCTTCTACTTCTTGCACGGTCTCCTTTAACCCTTTTTCTCTATAGGTTTTTCAGAAATCAAACACAGGTTTAACAGCTGGGCAAGACAGGGATTTCAACCGCTCCTTTCACACTACCGAGGTCCAATAGCACTTCTTTATTTAAAGGCACTCTGGGTCATTGGGAAGTTGGGCTTTTGAAAAATGTTCACGTACTTGATGATTGAGCACATGAATGTGGTGGTCTGATTTTTACCGGGGAAAAGAAGCTCTCCGGTCTCTAAACAAGGCAGGTCATATCCTGAACTGCTGTGCATCCTCCTACCTTCCTCGGCTGCAGGGAAGCGAAGCTGATTTATCCCAGACGAGCATCTGGTCTCAGGTCCAGGCATTAAAAAAAAAAAAAAATAACAATAAGGAATCATGTTTCCAGCTCAGCTGAAAATCAAAAGTGAAAGTTCAGGAAGACAGCGGAGCCTCCTCCCACGACAGCTCTTCTCCTGGCTCCCCGTCACCCAACATAATTTAGAGCAGTTCCTTCCACCCGCTGCTGCAAGTAAACAACAAAAGTGGGCTGTGTTACACAGCCTTACAATGACAGTCTGTACTCGGCTTTACAGGCCACAAAAGGCTATGGTAGCTTTTCTTTCTCCGGTCAGCTTAACCTCCCTCCTTTTCTTCCAAGAAGGAAAAAAAAAAAAGGAAAATTGGCCAGGGTTCTGGCTCAGCATGGGCCCAGGCCAACTGCCCGGTGCATGTGTGTGTACCCGTGCCCGGACTGCCTCTGCCTTCGCTGCTCATAACTCTTCTTCACTTATCGTTTCCCTGTTTTAACCTCCTAGGTTCACAGGCAGCAGAAATAATCATCCCTGAGTCTGTACTTCCATCGCACAAGGCTTTTATTCCTACAAGGCCTAGTTTTGCAACTGTTTGAATGCTTAAATATTTGTGCCAGGACTCTGACCTCCTCCCCCTTCACCCTTGCTCTTCACACTCCTGTCTCTTTCTTTTTGTCTGTGAAACTCCTATTATTGCCCCAAACCTCCAACTGAATAAGACCCTTATCACAGGCAGGGCAAGTGGGAGGGGAGGCAACAAATGGAAAACATTTCTCTTTCTAGATGTAATTGCAAAACAGGAATTTGCTATTCCATTCAGCATGCACATGTCCAGACCTGGACTTCTGTAGAAAAGCCAACTTTCACTTAATCCTTTGGATAGGTAGCTTCTCACCATGCCACATTCCCATATCCTTGTCCTTCTTTTCCCCAAGCTTTCAGGACAGGACAACAACCGAAGGAGACTAACAGTCTTCCCCAAACCAAACCAATCTGCTAAAACACAAATGAGCTCCAGGCAGTTCTGGATGACTACAAAGAGGCCCTGGCTTGAGCTCATCCCTGTTGTTGCATCTCCTGTGTGTGCTGTGTGGTCCCCCTGAGATGACGGGCCCTCTCTACCTACATGGAGCACCTTCCACCTTCCTCAGCACCTCCAGGTTCTGAAGACACCCAGTCTTGGAGCCAGGCAGGAACTTTTGTCCACAGCACATGTTTTAAATTGGAAAATGCCTATTTGCTGAAACCAAAATCTTTCATATAACTAAGTCTTTTTTAGCAAAACTTTGGTTCAGAAACTCCTGAACAAGCTCCCCTCGAAAAAGAGAGGAGACAGCTCCCACAGAAGTGTCTCTTGGTGCAGCCACTCAGTTGGGGTTTCAGAGACTTGGTTCAAGTCCTGACCCCAAACCCTGAGAACAGGGATTTAAGCGATGTCTGCAATGTGCTAGGTTTGTGCTTGAAGAAATCATCAGCTATTCCAATGTGTGTTAAGCAGATAGTAAAATCTGTCTCTCCATCTGAATACTTCTGGAAAAAAAAAAAAAAGGTTTTGCAATGCACTGGAATCAGGATTTAAAAAACCAAAACCTTTTTAGTGAAACAAATTTTTCAGTTTATTTCCTTTCTTCATCCAGCAGCTTCAAGGAGAACAAACTAATATTCAGTATTCCCATACGGGGTTTGATTTTCCTCCTGATTAGTCTGCATACTTAATAACGTGTTATGAACAATTTGTGTCATATTCATGAGCTAAAGTCAGAACAATAGATGTCACTTTTAATGCCAAATCTTTTAGGAATAGTCCATATTTCCCAGCCTATATCCATATAAAATATTCTAACGTTTTGTGATCTTGTGTTTGATATATCACATGTATTCACTCAGCTCAGGCGATTGTTTTAGTCAAGCCTTGGAGTCCTTGCAGTCTCCAAGCCTGCATACAGAAGCATCTTTGAATGATGTTGCTGGGATAAAATCAGGTCTCAGTTTTTTACATCTTTGTCACTCTTCAGCCGGACAACATGCTAAATGACAGGAGCCATCAGCACTCAGGAAATGTGGTCCTTGAGCCTCTTCAGTGATGTGAACTACTGTAAGCTTGTCAGATCATTCCTTCCTCTCTACAATGTTTTCCTATAAAGTTTGAAAGAAGCTTGAAGTTTAAACTTTAAACTTTAATGAAAGAAGTAGAAGCAGAGACAGGTGATTCAGGAGGAATATGGAAGTACTGTCTGAGCATGCAGGATCGGGGTTAGGAAAGCCAGAGCCCTCCTGAAGGGTGATGAGGAAAGGCTTCTTCAGGTATTACCTATCAGCAGCTAAAGGAAGACCAGAGGAAGGGTGGACCCACCGCTGAATGGAGCAGGAAAGCTGGTGACAAAGGACATGGCAAAAGATCAAGGTACTCATATCTTTCCTTATTCTTTACTGGTTAAGATCTGCCTTCAGGAATCCCAGGCTCTTGAGACCGATGGAAAAAGCTGGATCAAGGAAGAACTTCCCTCAGGGGAGAAGGATCAGGTTTGGTAACATTTAAACAAACCAAATGTACCCAAACCCATGGGACCTGGCAAAATCCACCTATGTGTGATGAGGGAGCTGGTGGATGTCATTGTAAGGCTACTCCTGGTGATCTTTGAAAAGTCATAGGGATCATGGGAGGCTCCTTAGGACTGGAGGAATGCAAAATCCTATCTTCAAAAAGGGCATTACGGTGGTACCAGGGAACTAAAGGCCAGTCAGCCTCAACTCAATCACTAGGAAAGTGATAGAATGAGTCCTCCTGGAAGCCATTTCCAAACATATTAAGGACAAGACAGTGACTGGGAGTAGTCAGCACAGAGGAAAATGTGCCTGAGCAACCTGATAGTCTTCTGGAGGAGTTAGGTACCTAAAATGGAGCTTTGGCAGGATAGATACCAAACATAAAATTACCTTTTTGCCATTTCTTTCTTGAGATTTCTCCATAAGAGAGATGGTAAAATCTCTGGCAGGTCTCTGGTCTTCTCATTTCTGAGCAAACTTCTTTTTATGAGCAGGTAGTTGTGGCCAGAATGTCTGTAGTCAAGGCTGAAAAACCTGAACTGATAAAAGTCAAACTCAGAAAAGATATTGCTTTGGGTGTTTTAGCCAAAAATTCTACCCTTGTTTGCTTGAAATCTGTATTTTGTTTAGTTAGTCTACATGAATATGTGATTATGACTGCAGTGTGAAAATTTTGGTAATAGTCTTTATAACAATGAGTGCCCTGGCTCAAATATTTTCCTTTACATCAGTGAAATTTCGGATAATTAATTATGACAGCCTGTATTAAAATAAAAATACGGAACCCTTACAGAGCTTCTTGAGCCAAAAATGTAGCAAAACACTCAGAGAAGCTTGAAAAATTTCCAGAAGACAGGTTTTCTAACAGAAAAGGTTGTTTGGTTTGACAAAATGGAAATGTTTCACAAGTATCTTTTACTGAAACTTTGACACGTAATTGTAAATATAACATTTAATTTTAGTTTTATTGAGCTGTTCATAAATTATTCCATTCTGGTCTACACCATGAAAACCTCTAAGTTTTCAGTTGAATTGCAGATCTCTGAATTACAAAGGTGGAGAAGGTAAATGAGGACCCCTCTTTCATTCTCACCTGGGACAAGAACCGGAGGAGGAAGCGGAAAAGAGAGTCAAATGCATCTGGCAGGCATCAGGCTGAAAGCAAACAAAAGGAAGCCCTTTCATGTGTGATTAAGCTGAGGATGTCTTTCACACAAGAAATGATAATAGTTCAGGGGACAAATCTTATGAGAACTACTACATACAAAGACACCAAACCCAGCACAGAAAGTCTCTGAGCCATGACCCCTTGAAGACTACAAGAATATTCTGGTGAAGAATCACCATTTGTTTGCTGTTTGATATTTGGTATAGGATACCTGGTTCAGGGCAAAACGTGTCTTTGATCTTACATTCCCAGGGAGGTAGGAAGTGGGGCCTCTGACTAGTTGCAAAATTTTGTTTCCACCTCAGTATTTTCTGCCTGTTTGTTCTATTCTTATCTTTTTCAAGAGAAAAAAAAAAAACAAAACCCAACCCAACCCAACACCAAACATTCAGGATGGGGAGTGGTGTGTATTACAAAAGATTAATTTTTTTAGAGAAAAAAAAATTCCAACTTTATTAGATTTCAAGTTTGGCATTTAAAAAGCATAAAGGAGAAAAAAATGAAGCATAGGAGAGAAACTTCAAACTCCTTTAAGGCAGGCAGTAACAGGACGAAACACTCTTTTCTTTTCAGACTAACACTTTGTCCGTAATTCACTTAATTATTTATACAAAGTGTACCC
The DNA here is from genome assembly GCA_013399095.1 of Psophia crepitans. NCBI lineage: Eukaryota > Metazoa > Chordata > Aves > Gruiformes > Psophiidae > Psophia > Psophia crepitans. The sequence continues at coordinate 339,036 of VWZZ01000402.1, forward strand.
TGCCCTGTGTAACAACACAAACAGATGCCATTCAATAGCCAAGCATAACTTACAGACCAGGGTTTCTGCTCTTTAAGTCTGTAATCTGGAAGAACTTAGGTCAGGTGTACCATCAGCTTTTGGGAGAAGGGTTTCACCAAGAGAGGCCAAAAGCATGGAAATTACTTAGCTGGCATCAGAATCTAGATTGGAGGTGTCATCTTTAATTTTTGATGTCCTTGGCTTTTCCTGTTGGCATGAGAACCACAATGTTTTATTGTTTTGGAAAGTTTATTTCTTATTATTTTAACGTAAACTTTAAAAAATCAACATGATTAATCATTCTGGGACTACATATGAAAATTGTTAGAAGGTATCTTTGCAGTTTTTTGAAACATCGCTAACCACCATGTGAAGATATATATTTACTAGCCCTTTAAAGCTATGATTATTTTTCCAGGACACTGGAAGGCCTTTTAAGATCTGTTACAATCCAATACAAAATACTTGTTCAGGGAGATTTCATATCACAAAGTACTGAGCTATTTATCTTTATGCTATGCCTGGCACGTATATGTAGCAAGTTTGCAAGTTTTAGGCTGTCATGAATGTTTCTTGAGAAACAGCCTTGGACGGAAGTAATTTTTCTAAATCAAATAAATATGTTGTTTCTGATTTTCCAAAATACCCAAAGGAACTAGCTCACATTCTAGATCAATGGCCTTCAAAATTTCACTTTGAAATATGATGACATTTTTTACTTAGTGAAACACAAAATATCTCTGGAAACAAAGAAACTCTCTGCAAAGGATCTGATCCTGCAAACTTCACCCTCTCCAAGCAAGTTTTCCCATTGACTTTAACAGGACTTAGCTGAGTTTTCATGTTAGCTGAGTGTCAGGATGGAGCACTATGGCACAGGTGTCTGTACAATCAACATTATTTTGTACTTAAAGCACATAATTGATGCTTTCTAGGATACTTTGACTTAAAAAAACAAAAACAAAAACAAAAACAAAAACAAAAACAAAAACAAAAACACCCCAACTCCTGGCTGTTGTCTTGAGAAAAGAAAAATTCCAACCATCTAATGGATAAGGAATTTTGAGGGTCAAATTCTTAATCATTTTAGACATGATCCCCAAATCCTTTTCTGCACTGTCAGTCTGTGTTCAGGACTCCAGGTTAGGAAGCATAGGGTTAGGAAACAAAACCTTTTGAAGGCTCTGGCCTCTCTGAAGACAGTAACTCAAATTGTGCTGGAAGCTCTGGGTACAGCAAATCCCTATGGATGCAAATCCCTATGGACACAAACTCAGGCTGCGCAAGGTTGTGGTGGGTCCATTTCAAACACACTGACTAAAGCCTTTAGGAATTGATGGAGAGGATCCCACAGAGATACAGTTTTAAATTAGGTCTTAGAGATAATGGGTTCATTACAGAAGGAGGACAAGAGCATTACAGNCGCAAATACCTATGGACATAGGTATTAGAGATAATGGGTTCTTAGAGATAATGGGTTCAGTATAGAAGGAGGACAAGAGCATTACAGAGTTTTTATCTCCCCAATACCATGGAACATTAGAAATGCCAAGGCACAGATGTGGATATGGAGAGCAACAGCAGCCCTGAACAAATTCAATGGTCATTTAAAAAGATGCAACAGCAGTGAGGAACTGAAGGCAAGATGGGGTCCAGTGTGTTCATGACTTCACTGTTTGCTTGCAGTTGTACATCACTTTGGCTTAAATTTCTCTGCAAGCAGGGCTTTGTCTTGCATAACATACACTTCTTGTTAGCTTTGGCAAGAGCTAGATATCTATCTCGCCTCTCGGTTCTCTGCCAGAAAGGTAAATTGGATGTGCAGGAAGACTTGGGTCTGCTCCACAAAGTGTTATCCATACAAACAGAGTCAGAGAGTCATACAGATGTGCCCAGAAAGGCTATCAGATCACCAGGACGAATTTCCCAGAATAAAATAGGCCATGGTTTTGTTTGTTTGGTAGTTGTGGGGTTTTTTTTAAATCAAGTTACTTCCATATCATGTTGTCTACCTGGAGTTTCTCTGAATCACAATATTCCATGTAGACATCTAGTCTTGAGATGAAGACTTTTGGGCCAAAAGCTTAAATTACTTTGGCTTTCCAAAACTTTTGCTTTATTTCTCCTGTGAATTTGTTTTATTTTTACTCGCCATTGCTCATCACGGTAACTTTTTCCACTTTAGTACCAGAGAAGTGTCTTGTGATGAAAGCACTCATGACTTATTCAAGTTACCTTCTCTTCCTCTTTTTGATCAGCTCTTCAGGTCTTGCCCTGCACAGATATTTTTTTTACTTTTTTTTTTCAGCATTGGAATATTTTTCCTGGCTCATTGTCCTGGTTTCAGCTGGGAGAGAGTTAATTTTCTTCAAGAAAGTCAGTATGGGGCTGTGTTTTGGGTTTGTGCTGGAAGCAGCGGTGATAGTGGAGATGTTTTTGCTGTTGTTGGGCGATGTTTACACAGAGCCAAGGACTTTTCGGCTTCTCACACCGCCCCGCCGGTGGGTGGCTGGGGGTGTGCGGGGAGTTGGGAGGGGACAGACAGGACACCTGACCCAAACTGACCAAAGGCGTATTCCATACCATATGGCGTCATGCTTGGTTTATAAGGGGCTTGGGGGGAAGAGGAAGGGGGGGCAGCGGCGTTTGGAGTGATGGCGTTTGTCTTCCCAAGTCACCATTACGCGTGACGGAGCCCTGCTGTCCTGGGGATGGCTGAACCCCTGCCTGCCGTGGGGAGCGGTGCATTAATTCCTTGTTTTGCTTTGCTTGTGCACGCGGCTTTTGCTTCACTTATTAAACTGTCTTTATCTGAACCCAGGAGTTTTCTCACTTTCACCCTTCCGATTCTCTCCCCCTTTCTAATGAGGGGGACTGAGCACGTGTTTATGTGGTGCCCAGCCAACGGCTGGGGTAAAACCACAACACTCATTTTTTGCATCTTCAGTTTTTCAACATCTTTTTGTAAGTATGGGACAACTAGAACTGTACATAATGTTCCAACATCTGTGTCCCTGCAGCTATGTACAAATGTAAAATTATATCCGTGTTTCCACTGGTTGCTCCTCTCTTTTTACATTTAGGTTTTGTTTTAAGTACAGCACTGCACTAGGAACTCTAATGCAACTCCTTGCCCATGAGTTCCAAGTCCTTCTCAGAGGCACTGCCTTCCTGAGCCCCAGACTCAGTGGCCATCCTTGTCTTTCTCAGTCCTGCATGCAGATTTCTGGGGTTTGCCTGTAGTAAAACACATGCTCTTTGTATGTCAAGTCCATATTATTTTGTACATCTGCCCAGCCCTCACCATCACGTACCACACTATGAGGTTTCATGTTACTGAGACATTTTCAGTAGTAATTTATGTTCCCCTCTAGACTACCCACAGAAATACAGACTAGCATCATCACCAGTACAAATTCACACATTTCTATTGTTAACATCTGCATTATCACGTGATCTCATGATGAAAATGCTATTTTAGGATCTGCCAATTATACAGTTCTTCACCTACTCCAGAACTCCTTCACAGATTCTGTATTTTGCAATGTTACGTAGATACATGGTTTGATATTAAACAAGTATCACCTGGTGTTTTACATCTATATGGTGCCTTTCATCAATGAGCCATCATCAGACAATGAAACCTGTTTGTGTAACATGGTTTATTTTTCTGTATACCATCTTGACTGGCATTATTTTCTCACCTGTTATTTCCTTATTACAGTGGAGTGAAGAATTTCTTTAAACCTTCTTTTTTCCCACTGAGAAATGCAAATTGAAGTAGACCAATGTATTTTCTGAAATTGTGTTAATTTTCTCAAATTATTTCAGCTGAAAACAAGTGTATCTATATATGCAAGGGTACAAGGAGTACCTGAAAAAAAAATAGTTGAAAAGTAATGGGTTGACATTTTAAAAATAGAATATTTGAATTCTTAAGTCTGAAATATTTAATTTCAAAATTTTCTTCAGCTTTATTGTAGAATATTTTATACTTGAATACCAAATAAAATATTTATTTTGGGGTCAAATAAAGACATTTCTTCAATTTATTGTATTTATTTTTTTTAAAGTCTCATCAATCTAAAACAATTTAAAGAATGGAATTGCAAATGGCTTAGGAATGACATTTATTCACACATCTGCTTCCTTTATTGATGAATGCCACTTTAGTTTTTTTCTAAAACTTCTGTCAGACAGGAGAACCTCTCATTCATTTGTTTATAATTACCTATTTGCTTTCATGAATCCTGGCACAAAGTCAACATCTCCTCAGTTATCTGAAATTACCCTGGTACACTAAAACCTCTTACACACCTCATAAATATAAAGCCAATATGCCAAATGTCACCTCAGATATATTTTCCTCTGGGAGCAGGTGATTTTTGATAGCCTCTGTAGGTAAATTGCTCTGTAATACTTGTGAGACCAGCATGTGCCACCTTCCACTCATAGAATGATTTACTTTAAACGTCACTGGAAATGTCTTTATTAGGAATTTTGCCACCTCTAAAGACTAAAATTCCTATAGCACTCGTAGGCTTTCTCTTTCACAATCCATCTATACAGTTCTATAATGGAATGACAAGTATTTAATAGACATATTTATTTCCTTACGCCTTTACTTTCCTTATTGCTTTTCCACATTGCCATACTTTCTGCCTACATCATCTTTTTCCTGCCACATCTTATATATCGTCACTATTCTTGTTTTATTCCTAGTCACCTTCTCCCTCTACTTTCTTGTTTGCAGAATTGAAGTGCTTTGGTCCATGCAGTAAATGTCTTCTAAAAATCTTTGTTTCTCACTATGCCTTTTTTCTTCCCCCCGGCTTTTCTTTCTGATCTGTGAAGTCTGCAAGAACCTGTCTCCACACATAGTTAAAACTGTCCTAGTATTTATGTTGTGTAAAGTTATATTAAGCATCATTTTCCTGAAGACCCTATACCAAAGCTTTTTATCTTATACTGCTAGCATAACCGCATACAAGACACATAGAGTTCACAAATACAAAGTGTTCGAGATAAAAAGACAAGGTATGAGAAGGACATACTAGTTTCAAAGTTAACTCTTTTCATCATACCAGTTTTCAGTGGTCTTTGTTGTTTGCCTGAGCACAAATTATTTAAAGAACTCATCACAGTCATTTAGGACACCATCCCCGTTCTGCGCCCAGCCCTGTCCCCTTGCATTCTCATGCTGACTGGTGGGATTCACAGCCACAGCCATGGCTGTACAGCCCACGGTCACATCCATGCTTGGGTTTGGGCATTGCTTAACATGCCACTGGCATGGGAGGATGCAGCCGGCCTGAAAGCATGCGGTAAAAAGTGGGAGTGTTGCCTCTGAAGTGTGATTTAACTGCAGAGCACTCGAACAAAAGCTAACTTTATTGACACTGGTGGGGAAAGCCCTGTTCTGTGGAGCTGAGCGTGTAAATGGTGGTTAAAGTAACCTCTAACAAGGAGGATCTTAGTACTTAAATAATGGGATCATGGGGTCATATGAAATCCCCTCTAAGAAGGCAGACTCTTTATATAAATCATGGGAGCATAATCTCTCCAAAAAGCACAAATAACAAAGAGGGCTCAGTACATAGATGGTGGGACCACAGGTCACCCAAGTTTAAGTCCCCTCTAAAAAAGGGGAATTCAATACCTAAATACTGAGAGAACAGTGTCATTGTGTACCATCATGACAGTAAGGAAATTATTTTTAAGATGGAAAAGCAACCCCTTTCACTCCTCCATGGAAGTCTCTTGTTGATGCTGCAACATGCATTCCTAGGCATATGTACAGCAAAAACTGCCATGCCCACTCCGAGAGGCTGCCTGAAGCATTTCGATGTTATTAATTTCCTTCCATGTGAAGATAAACTCTTCTGCCTAGGACTTAAACCAGGCACACGGTGTACACACTGTCTCACTGCTCCCCTCCCTTTTGACGTTTTCCCTCCCTGGTCATATTGCACCCCTGTTCCACTGTACTCTGCTCACAACCTTTTACAAATGGTCTTGACTCCATCATGTGGCAGCTTTTATTTGGTCTGAAATATTGCTGGCTGCCCTGACCCAAGGCAGAGGGACTCTCAGAGCCTTCTCAGGACCATCTGGAGGCAACATGTGGCTTCCCGATGTGATGCATGGAGGCAGGCACTGCAACAAAAAACAGCAGCTGAATGGGACATGGAGGGATGTGTGGCCTTCCCACAACATTTGTTTAAAATTAGCCATCACTTCCCTAGACAGATGGTCAAAGATCAGGTGTGAAGGTGCCATTTCTAGAAGTGGAACACATTCTACGTAACTCACACACACTATGGGCCAAGCTGCAAGGTGGCATTAAGGGAAGCTTGTTCTTCCAGGGAGCCATGGACCACTGGGTGCTTGGTCTTGGGTCTTTCCTGAGTGATGCTATCAAGATCTTGTGGAGTGCTGTGCAAACCACTGAGCCCTGGGTCTGAACCCACCCAGTGCATTTCTTTGGAGAGCTCAAGCCTGTTTTCACATTGTATTCACAAGAGCAAAGGGCTCTTGTCTTATCCCGTCAATCATTCTGCTACGCAGACGATCATTTCAAAGTGAGAAAGCATTTATACTAAATTTGCAACGTGTTATAGTGTAAGAATCGGATTGCGCATTAAGATCCTCCCATAAAATGAAGCGTAAGTATTTTATTGCGTGTTCTCAGGCAAAACATTTTACTTCATTTTATTACATTTTATACATAATGCAGTCATGTCGACATCTGTATGTTGCACTTAGGGGGAGAAGAAAATACACCCTGTTATGAATGTATACACATACATCTTCAACTCAAACAGGCCCACTTATAGCGATATAAATCCCACATAGGAGCACAAGTTCTGACAAGTCTTTTACCTCTTCTGCTCAGAAGAAGTACATCTGCCTGGTTGTCATGGTTGAACATCAGGCACTCACTCATTCCCTGCCACCCCCGATGGGAAGAACAAGAGTGAGAAAATTCGTGAGTTGAGATAAAGAGAGTTTAGTAGGGAAAACAAAAGGCACACACACAAGAAAAACAAAACAAAGAATTAATTCACCACTTCCCATGTGCAGGCAGGTGTGCAGCCATCCCCAGGAAAGCAGGGCTCCATCACACATAACGGTTACTTGGGAAGATGAACACCGTCACTCCAAACGTCCCACTTCTTTCTTCTTCTTCCCCCAGCTTTACGTGCTGAGCATGATGTCATATGGTATGGAATATCCTTTTGGTCAGCTGGGGTCAGCTGTCCTGTCTGTCTCCTCCCAGCTCATTGTGGACCCACAGCCCACTCGCTGGTGGGATGGTGTGAGAAGCAGAAAAGGCCTTGGTTCTGTGTAAACACTGTTCAGCAATAACAAAAACATCCCTGAATTATCGACGCTGTTTCCAGCACAAATCCAAAACACAGCCCCGTACTAGCTACTGTGAAGAACATTAACTCTGTCCCAGCCAAAGCCAGCATGCTGGTGTAAGATCAGAAGAATGTCTTCTGTCTTGAACAGAAGGTACATTGGTATAAGTGAGAGTAAAATCCTTTTCTGTGCTTGACAAGGCTCTGTGTCATTTGGATGACATGTCTACATATATTTCTGACGAAAGTGTAAGTGTTGTTTTGGCTTAGTCCAACAAAGACAACTACAGAAAACCCCAAAGGTTTCCATCGTTAAAGTAATACTGGCTCATGCTTTGTTCAGTTACCAGGTTTGCAGAATTCTGGTGAAATAGTAATAATAATATACATATATGCATGTATGGAGCATGTATATGTACATATATAAATGGTATTGTACATGCTCTTCAAATCTGCATCTAAAAGGAGACTGATCTGGTAGTCCAAGATGCTGAGAAGCTCTGAAAAGCCAGGCCACACACATACTTAGTAGATTTCTAGTGCTTGCTGAGACCTGACCCTGAACACACTGAAATCAGGAGCAAAACTCTCAGTGACTCCCCAAGTACAGACTCAGACCTGCTCTGCAACCACAGCAGAAATATTTGAGTAAGCTTTGCTGGAGCAGGAAAAAAGAGTGTCAGGCTGTCTGTGTGTGGGGAAATTTCCAAGTTAACTCCACGGTCACAGGGAAAAGTACCATTTTGGTCCAGCATGCAAACGTGTGGGTAGCATCTCAGGGTGTCAGTCCTCACGGTGACTTTAGCAGAGATCTTCAGATACTCGGAATTAAGGTATGTGGTTAAGTAAGTACTTTTTTGGATGGGGACTAATTACTGCTGGTTTAAACCACATGAAATGTTTGTGGGTATAAGGGCTTAATCAATGATTAAAGAGACAATAAGGGGCACTCACTAACATCCTGGTTTTACTTCAACATCATTTTTCATTTTCATTATATTCCATGTTTTCTGTGGTTACGATCACTCCTTGAAAGCTTTTGAAAAAAACCCCAGACTTTCCATAGGTGTCATCAGTGTAGCTACGGGCTTTTCTATTCATCTGGAGCAGTTTAAGTTGATAAAACACCAGATAAGTCACAGAGTTGCCAGGATCAGGGTTGTGTGTTGCTAGAAACTTTTCTTTTTCCCCTTTAAAAGTAGCACAATTTTGGAGCTGGATTTGATTGTTTTGTCAGAAAAGTGAACCGATTCTGCTCATTTTTTCCCTATTTCTGCTCCTGGAACAGGCCATGATGTGAGAAGTTCTGCCCCACCAGTGATGGTTTTAGGGCGATGAGGTGCAAAAGCTGAGAGGATGCAGAGCTGAGTCTCTGATCCAGACAGCTACAGGTATTACTTCTGTAGCAGTGAGTTTAAAGTGTTTTTGTTGCCCATGTCTCCAACAGCTGACCAAGCTTATGAGCTTCCTTTTTGTTGTCCACCATAGGCTTAGTCTCTCGTCTCAACCTGAGAGTGCACGAAACACATCTCTTGGCAATCCAAAGCTGTGGAGTCCAACATCCCCCTCCACCCCAAAAAAAGTTTTTGTATCAAATACCCTCAGAAGTTTTAAAATGCTGTTTGAGTCTTTAAGTCTTCTGTTTTCAATAGTTGTATTTTTTTGGCATGTGGCACCTACATTGTTTCAAACTTACTTGTTATAAAGACCCACCTGTGATGTACAAAAAGGGCACTATACAACTTAATGTAGGACATAAATCATTTCAAGAAAACATTTGCTCTTTGAGGCCAAATAAAAAAAAAAACAAAAACAACACAGCGGGATGAGGGGAGAATCATATTCACCCCGTAGGAGGCCATAACCTGTTATCACCACCAGCCCGTGAGATACCAAGACCCACCAACCTTTTTTTACAAGCAGAGGAGCAACCACCTCCAACTTTGGGCTCCCAAACAACTTCTTGGCAGCACTCACAGGGTGTGAGTCAGGGGGACTGAAGGTACATGAAGGAGCCCAACCTTGGAAATGTTGGGAGAGAAGGAGCGTGTTGGCACAGGTCCTGCTGCCTCTACCAATTGGATGTGCAACTTTCAGGCATAAAACTATTGTTTTGCTTGCTGGGCCTTCCACTGCAGCCGGGCCAAGCTTCCCGCTAGGAGCCAGGATCTGCAACCTTATGAAAGTTGCAGGGCCCAGCAGGCTGTTGGTATTTTCAGCTGGATCAAGCCCAGAACAATTTTATTTTCATCAGAAATGTTCCCTGGCCCTACCACATGTGCAAGTCTCTATGAAACCACCAAGAAGGCTCCCTCCCCCAGCTATCTTATTTAGCTCAAATTCAGCTGCCCAGCTGAACTGTTTCTTATCCAAGCCCTTAGAGACAGGAGAGGAGTGCAGAGATTTAATTATAATCTTTCTCTCTCTCCACCTCCCACAGTACATTAATGCTTTTCATTAGCCAAAGCCAAAACCTTGCTTTATAAGCTGCGAGAGCTGTCTTTTAAAAATAGATCCAGCATTAAAAGAGTTCTGAATGGCAGTAACAGCAGCATAACCCCTCATCCACAGGTGTGGGAGATTCGCTGGAGGATTGCTGGTGGAGAGGCGAGTTTTATTTGAAAGACATCTGATTCCTATTTCTGTCCATTGGCTGATTACCCCTCACATTACAGCACTTCTGTGCCCACTGACAGTTTCACATACACGTCCAAATGAGTGAGGAAAAAGCCTCGACATCCAGGAGCTCTGGATGATTGTTCTAAGTATCCAGATGTTTAGACTTTTATCTGAAGCTTATCCAAAAAATATGAGGCCACTCCTAGCACCAGCCTGACAAATATCCACAGCCATTTATTCTTTGTGTAGGTCTAGAGCATACATTCATACGGATATCACTGGAGCAGGTACCTCTGTTGACTTCAGTGGTACAGAGATGCAGGTAAATCAAGAAAAAATAATTTTTGACTCACAATTACAATGTGATTTGAGTGGCAAAATTAAGTCAGTGTATTATATTGATGGAAAGGTTCTCAGGAAATATAAGACACTGACTTAATTGTCATTGCCTCACAGAACGCATAAAGCTGATTTTTCATCTTTGAAAAATTAGGGTTTATTTCCAGTACTTCCCCAGGAGACTACCCAGCGGTCAGAGAGCACTATGAGAAAGGTGAAGACTGGTTCCTCACAATGGCTGATTTTCTATTCTTTTTTTTTTTTTTTGAACAAAATATCACTTTTCTTCTCATCCCCTTGCCACCTGCCAGCTCTAATGATACAAACAGGCAAATGGATCTCTGAAAGTTAGTAGGGTGGCTTCAGGGATATTTGGTTTTGACCTTGGAAGCTTCAAGCAGGCAGCCCCGTTGTGCCAGCACTGTGCAAGCACGCAGAGTGGTAGGAAATCCTCGTGTGTGAAGAGCTGGCAGCCTGCTTGGAGGGAAGAACACAGCGAGCAGCATAACAAATATCTGCCTGGCTGATAAAGGGCAAGTGAAAGGGCTGTGGGATTACGTGGATTACAGTTGTCGGTTACACAGATTAACCAGGCAATTAAAGGCAGCAGGAATAATAAATATCCTTCCAAGAGAAGGAGCTGCTATTGGGCTGCAGGCTGAATGTAGCTGTTCCAACTGCAAACTGTTTTTGCCGTAAACACAACAGCACGAAAGCTGAAGGAGAGGGAGAAGGCCCTGGAAGCAGTCCCACAAACCGGACACGCTTTCCTTGATTCCTCAAGAAATTTTACACAGTTGACTGGGGTCTTTTTTATGTACATTTTGATGGTTTCTTATCTCACATTTTAATAGGAAATCTGCTGAATGTCTAAAATGCCTTTTGGCAGTCAGACCTTTTGTTGCTGATCTCTGCAACTTAAAAACAGTTTAACTTATCAAGAAGCTTCGGTGTAGATCTGGCGTAGTGGGTAGGTTCATTTGGTTTTTAAATGCTTTCTTTTGGATCACTTTTAATCATCACTTACATTGCATATGGCCATTTATGCACTGACAGGTTGATGGGGACTTTAATGTACATAAAACTTTCTCTGTCAGGACTTATGCCTCTCTGTCAGATTTTATCCTGCAGTAGAGAGGGTTCGTGTACAGTTGCTGACAGATAAAATAAGCTCCTCCAGCAGCTGCAGCTCTGCCTCCCACAGATTTTTTTTCTGCTCTGATCCTGTGTCCCCAGCTAAGCGCTGAGAAAGCACGGGCGGCACGACGGGGCTGCGCCGAGGCGGGTAAGAGCACGATGCCGGACCTGCAAGAGGGAGGATGAGTTAGTCTCACTACGGCCACCTCCTCCAGTCTGATACTAAGCCCTGCATTGGTTGGCGTCTGTCTTTAGCCTCGGCTGCAGGAGATGGGCAGTGACAAGAAAAACCTTGTTCTGTTCTAAATGAAAGTGACTTTCCAGCCTGGATTCCTGTGGACAAAAGCTGAAAGGCAAGAAACTTACTTTAAAAAAAAAAGTTTAAATTCACAAATCACATAAAAAAATGAAAAAGCTTGTGAATTTCAAGTCTGTCCCATGATCTTAAGGTCCATAATGCTGAATGTGAAACCCCTGTGTTTGAATACGGGGACCTGCCCTGTGCGGTTTGGAGGGCAAGCACTAAGGTTTTTCACAAGCCTGGTGCAACGACGGAGGTATGCAGATATTATATCTAATATGAAAAGGTGCCCAGCAGCTGTCATTCCCACAGAAGCCAATGGAAACTGCAAATACTCAGCTCTGAAGGATCGGGCCTTTAATCATTAATATGTTTCCAGTTCTATAAAAAAATGTTTCCTAAGATACTTTATTTCTTCAAGAAATTCCCTGTTGGCAAGAGAGTTTTCATAGCTCCTTAAAGACCTATAAGGAACTGTGGAAGAAATAAAGTGGGGCTTTACTTATGGAAATCAGACCTACTGGAGAGCAACTGGAAATGTTTTTTATGAGTCTTTATAATGGAACTACAGTAGCAGTTCCACGCTGATTTTTATTCTAAGACCCTATATTTTTTTCTTCTTTTTTAAGCCAAATTTTTCCCCACCTGAAACTTCATGTGTGGTCTCTTGGCAAAGAAGAATATTTTTGGAAAGTTTAAGGCTGATCTGATAAGCCTTTTTTAAGTACGGAGATTTGAAAACATAGAGATGTTTTATTTTTTTAAAATCTTCAAACCTTTCCTTCTTCATTTTAAAGTTGAAAACTGCTTACACTACAAAATTTCCATTTTGTTTTTATATTTGTCTTTAATGAGGTACAGCTTATGGACATATTTTAGTAATTTCAGTGGTACCAAAATTTAGAAATTTGCTTCATTTTCTGCAAATTTTTACTTTGAAAAGTAAAATAAAAATAACAAAATATGAAACAAATTATGTTGGTAGAAGAGTAAAATACTACACATAGATGTGTCAACCAGCATGAGGAAATCAAATGGTGGAGACAACAAAGTTTAATGTGTACTAGAGTCTTTGAAATAATTATGTTAATTTGTATTAAAGTTATCCTGACTTCCTTTTGTATTGATGATAAGCATTTTTGTAAATAATTTGCTCCAAGTCAATTTAACCCATACTACTGTTCGTGTCTAATAGCTGGTTTCCAGCAGTAGCTGAGAAGCTGGCATGTGCCCTCACTGACTTGGTACACCAGTAGCAGTTCTTGCAGGGCCAAGATAAGAAATAGGTAGTTTCAATGAGAGCATCACACTGAATTTTTACATGGACCTATCGAAGTGGACAGAAACTAAAGTGACCCATAGCTGACAAACACAGGTTTTTAGCAATACTTTGAGTTACTCTGGATATCTCTGAAGAGAGCTTTAGGGCAGAAAAACTTCCTTCCTGGACAACTCTGGAAACACGCACACTGTGGAGATGTCTTTGCTCTGTTTTAAAGTGCCTTTGAGTAAAGTTTTAGTGAACAAGTCATGGAGTTTTGATAATGGATATACTTTAACTTGTGAGTAGTCACATCAGGGTCTATTTTCATGTTTTCATAAACCTCTCGACAATATTCGATGCTTTGGGTGATTAGTTGACTCAGACTTCTGGAGATTCACCCTTCTTTGCTAATCACTGTTTCTGAAGTTTGATCTGTATACCTTGCCATAGACTGAGATGCCGTTTTTATACCATGCTGTTCATGGTGAGGCAATAGCATGCAATTCATTCCATACAGCCTCTCCTTTAATGCCCACAAATTTCACATGGTATTGATTTCAGTGAGCTTGCTATCAGGTCTTGGGCAAGGGTTTGGAAGGCAGCACTGAGTTTATAGCTAGATATGAGCTTAAGTTGTAATTTCTCCATGATTTTCTATGCAGGTTCCAGGGTGTGATGGTATGTAATAACTGGAGATAAAATGTCCTTGTGGGTTGTATTTTGGTACTGAAGTAATTCCTTATGTGGTTCTTGGATGGCTCCATCAAAAACATGACACGGCTGTCTCAAGCAGTATACTTGTTGAGAAACAGACCTTCTTAGATCATTAGGTTGTCCACAACAGTGTTATTCTCAAAGCAAATGTGGTGGTGGTAGTGGTATATGAGGGCTTGGCTGCATTACCAATTTTCTCAGATGTTTGATGGGTAGATTGAGTTGCTAAGCTGTTCTGAAAGTTTTATATATACATATTGTGTATAATGTGTGTATATACATAGACACACATTCTATTCTGGGGATTACCTTTTTTGATGTTAACCATAATGTCCAGGAAAATTATACTTTAATAGGCTATCCCAGAGACAGAACAGTAGCAGGGTAATGATTATCAAATTTGTGGTAGGAATTGATATGGAAATCCAGGTTTTCAGCTCAAGTGATGAATATGTCATCTTAGGTACAGATTGGGCTTGGTGACAGAATTCATAAACTTACTTAGAAACCCTTCTACAAGTGTCCCATTGTCCTAGTTTCAACTGAGAGTGAGTTAATTTTCTTCATAGTGGCTAGTATGGAGCTGTGTTTTGGATTTGTGCTGGGAACAGTGTTGATAATACAGGGATGTTTTTGTTATACAGAGATGGTTTTGCTGTTGCTGAGCGATGCTCACACAGAGCCAAGGCCTTTGCTGCTTTTCGCACCGCCCCGCCGGCGGGATGGCTGGGGGTGCCTGGGGAGCCGAGAGGAGACAGCAGACAGGACAGCTGACCGCAGCTGACGAAAGGGATATTCCATACCATATGATGTCATGCTCAATTTATAAGCAGCTCGGGGAAGAGGAAGTGGGGGGGATGGCAGCGTTCGGAGTGATGGCATTTGTCTTCCCAAGTACCCATTACGCATGACGGAGCCCTTCTGTCCTGGGGATGGCTGAACCCCTGCCTGCCATGGGGAGCGGTGAATGAATTCCTTGTCTCGCTTTGCTTGTGCGTGTGGCTTTTGCTTTCCCTATTAAACCGTCTTTATCTCAACCCATGAATTTTCTCACTTTTACTTTTCCGATTCTCTCCCTCATCCCTCTTGGGGGGAGTGAGTGAGCGGCTGCGTGGTGCTCATCTGTTGGCTGGAGTAAAACCATGACACCCATGAAAAGGCTGGCATGTTGCACATCATTTTAACTCTCGTGTCTCTACTCATATTCTGCAGGAAATGTGGGCTAGTGAAAGTAAAATTGTGAGGGAGGATAAAGTAAATGAGGTTATCACTGCCCTCAGGCCAAGATACTGTATATATGTCCCACTCGAGAATATTCAAGTTGAGTTTTGATGGTATTATGGTCTGGATTGTTGGTTTACAAGCTAGTGCTACACCCAATAGCCAGAGGAGTATTGATGTAGATGCAGAGGTGGTTTGTGTTATGTATTCTATGGCAGAAGTCTGTTGCAGCTTGCAGAAAGATATTACTAGAAGATATTTAGCTAACAAGGGGTGTTGGAGATGGTTCTGATGAACCGCTAATTCTTCAGTACCAAACCCCTTGTCAGATACCATCAGCCTGCCAGGATTCCCTAATTTGTGGCTCTTTTAATAAAAGGACAACATTGGAAGAGGTTCCAGGTTGTACAGCTTTTTTTTTATATACAGTTGCTTGGGAAGTAAGTTGTTTGAGGTTATTGTTGAACTCTAAGGTGATGAGTCACATAGGACCCTTCTTGACTTTCTCTTAGTCAGTAGCAGCAGAGAATTGTCCGTTGTCCTCATAGCTAGAAGCAGTTACTAAAGTTTAGGATTACTGTATCTCCTCCTCTGGATTATGACTTAATGACTGGTATTCTAGATCTGGGGGATCTAGTACTCAATGGCTGCCCCTCTTCAAGAAGAGAGTTCTGTTAACAGTATCATTTTAGGTATTTTGTGTGAGATTCATCTCACGAACTTTATCATAGAATGATAGAATGGTTTTGGTTGGAAGGGACCTCAAAGATCATCTAGTTCAAACCCCACTGCCATGGGCAGGGACACCCTCCACTAGACCACGTTGCCCAAAGCCCCATCTAACCTGGCCTTGAACGCTGTCAGGGATGGGGCCTCCACAGCTTCTCAGGGCAACCTGTTCAGTGCCTCACCACCCTCACAGTGAAGAATTTATTCCTGATACCTAATCTAAATCTCCCTTCTTTCAGTTTATAGCCATTCCCCCTTGTCCTATCACTACACTCCCTGATAAACTATCCATCAAAGAGTGTGAACTCTACCATTCCAAAACAAGTCAACAAAGTAGGAACATCTCCCTCCTTGTGAGAGTCTGCCTCTCTGGGTGACTCCAGAGGGAACCTAGAAAAGCAGCTGAGACCACCTTTTGGAAGTGTAGAGAGGATACCATTGTGTCCTTCAGGGCACAGACACGGCAAACTGTCAATTTGTTGTGGTTTAACAATTTATTCGTCATCTACCGAGCCACAGTAATTGATTGTGCCCATGTTCCCAGCCCACCTGAGTTAAGTGCTCACTTTAATTATTCTCTAGAGACGCTCATTACGCTGCAGTAACTTAATTGTTTGTCAGTGTGTATTCGGAACTTAATTTCTCAAAGTGCATGGTCATATTCACCAACTTTGTTCCAGAAAGCCGTCTAAATAGTGGCTAATACTATGCACATAGACTGAGACACTCAAAATTAGAAAAATGAGAGAAATAATAGGTCTCCATTTTTTCTTATAAGCAAACCTTCCAAATAAGGAACAACGCAAATGTACAAAAGTAACAGCATCTAACCCTCCTTTTGGTGTTGACTTTCTGCAGGAAGAAAGGCAATAAAGCTATTAAAAAAATTTAAAAACCGTAACAGTCACACGATGTTTTTATTTGTTTTCAAACAGGAGCTCTGTGGCTCGGGGAAGGGATAGACTGACCTTTCACTTCTGTGCTGTCCAGCTCCAGCGCTGCCGCGGGCCTTAAGTGAAAATGAGCCTATTGGTCTCATCCAGACCCCGGCGCATGTTAGCCCACATTACAAAACACCAGAGAATTTGGCACGATCAGCAGTTTCTGCTCAAGAGAGGCCCAGGACTGCAATAGCAGAGGTGTTAGAGATCACGACTCGGGAACGCTGGTTGAGTTATGTGGGAAAGCAAAATACTCGGTCTCTCACTTTCATTGGAGCTGCATTCACTTGCGCAAAATAAACACTGTATGTACAATACGAAAAAATATTTATATCACAGCAAATGATACTTATAAATAAGGCAAACAGCTCGTTACCACCATTCATCCAAAGGTCAAAGACTGCTTTTTAAGCAGAAATTTAGCTGCGCCGGTGGAAGCAGTGTAACATCATTCTTATTTTACAGATGGAAAAACTGAGGCACACAGACACCTTCCTATCCAAGACCGCACAGGAAATCTGTGGCAAGACCAGCACAGGCTCCTGATCACTGGAGTCTGCGTGTGTCGGGGTTTGGGGAGGACCACTGAGCTCACTTGCACTCCCTTGCCTGTGGCAGAGCAGGAGATGAAGAGCATGCGAGCAAAAGGTCGGTGGATCCGTCCCCTAAGACACAAAGCTTCATTCTGAAAACAAATATAAACACAATGAGACTTTTCTAAGTTTTTTTTTTTCAAATTTTCATGTTTTCTTGTTTCCTGGCCCCAGAAGTCAGTTTTACACCAAGAATTATATGTTACACACTGATATTTACATAACTTTGCACTGTCTCTAATCTGGAAGGTTTAATAGGAAGAAAACCGCAGAGCACTGGAGTCTCAGGCTGATGTTGTCCCCTCAGCACCATGTGATGACAAACCGTTCTAGCTGAAATGGGTGAATGTCCTCTTCAGTCTCTTTTTCCAGGTTATTGTTTTTTCCTGAACTGTTATCCACATTACTTCCCTCTTACATCCTCTGGGCTGTAAACTAAATTAGACATTGTTCTGGGTCCCAGACTTTTGGCTATAAATGCAGTTGCTTGGAGAAAAATCAAGCATTCAGGAGAAATCAACCCACACGAAACAATGCTTGTGTGCTGTGACAGAAGTGGCTTGAATGGGAGTAAACCTGGAGGAAAACCAGTTGCTCCATGGCTGGGGACTTTCCTGAGCCTTCTTGCAGGGCTGGGGACATTGCCGTACGTCCCCAGACTGTCACTCCTACGAACTATGCTCACACCTCATTCCTAGGTTCCTCAACAAATGCCCTGGGATGCTTTTGAGGACATCAGTCCTCTCCTCCACACATTTAGTGCTTTGAAAACTGTTTCCTAATCTGCTGTTTGATCTCTGCAGAAACACTGTGTTGTGAGTCATTAGATCCCATGAGAACTTCTCTGTGGATTCCTTAATTGAAAAGAATGACTTGGACGCTTGCCACCCAGTTACCATGCATCACGGTGAGCCCCATTAAGTGGGATTACTGGCTGAGGACACAGCCACGCTCACTAAACACTAATCTGGTGTTCACAGCAGCATGGAGCTGCAGGACTTCTCAGGGTTTCCAGAGTAACTCAACAGTCTTTGGCAAGGGGACCATCCACTGGGGGTCAGAAAGATGGGCTTTCCATTAGAAATTGCACTAGATGTCCTATTTCAATGGTGTCCCTCAGATGAGCTTTCTGCCTATGAGGAATGGGATGGGAAGCAAAAGGAAGTCAGAGAGGACTTGGTGCAGCAAACATCAGGCTGGCTGAGGAGCAGGTTCAGTCTCCAGCACGTCCAGCTAACAGTAGTATCTCTGGCTTGCGGTGTGAAGCACCCGCAGAAAATATTACAGGGAGGCCTCTAGAAACAAAGCAAACCAGAGAAAAGTCACTCCGTGATGAAGTTTCTTAGTGCTGAAACATCTTACTGA
This sequence comes from Psophia crepitans, assembly GCA_013399095.1. NCBI lineage: Eukaryota > Metazoa > Chordata > Aves > Gruiformes > Psophiidae > Psophia > Psophia crepitans. The sequence goes on from VWZZ01000402.1 coordinate 357,644, forward strand.
CATTTAAAGCCAAAGTGGTAGTGTTAATGCTGCTCAGGTTAAATATCCCACCTTCTTCAGACAGCCCTGGGGGAGTGAAATTCAGTCTGAAATGAGAAAAGTTTCCCGAAGGTGAGTTCATAGATCACAAAATGTGGAGATGGAAAGAATCTATTCAATCATCTATCCCATCTCTCTGCCAGTTCAGAATTACTCCCCATGATGTTTTTAACATAACTGCTTTTCTCATTTAAACAAAAAAAATAGAAGAAAAAGGGTGGGGGGAGAAATACCTAGAAATGGTCTATGAGATTTTATATCAGAAACTGTTTGATTCCTTGAATAATTCCAATGTCTGCTGTTGCTTTGTTCAGATGAGTTCAGTGTGTACCAGGACGCCAATATTTTCTGGAGGGACTCTTCCACCATCTGCAACATCCAGCAATTGGAAAAATCCTCCCAATATTTGGGTTGCATCTGCATTTTTTTTAACTGTGTTCAATTTTTCCTCCCTTTGCATGAGAGTGAGGAGTTGTTCTTCCATGGTACTATTGGATGTGGTTATGGGCTAGCCAACCTGTAAAGTGCTAGAAGTTGTTCCGCCCCCCCCCTCCCCCCCATTTCATATATTATGTGCAGATTGAGACACACCTTTGCTAAAATAATGGAAATAAGCCATGAATCTAAGAAGTGGTTTGGACGGTGCAGTTACGAAAGAAATCATCCTATTTCACTGTGGGGAAGAGGAGGACAAATACTGTTTTTCACCTCTAACTGAGGATTCCATGAGTCTAACCTTATTTTTTCCCCACTTTAACCTTTGTCCCTGTGTTGCAGAGTCTGGATCCCTTTTAAATGTCTAGTTCGACACTGTAGCCTGCTTCAGCCCTAGCACAAGTTTCCTATTGCACTGTCAGAGTCCAGATGTCCTTGCAGGGCTTGTTGATGATGCAGGTATTTGGGACAACACTGCCCACGCAAAAAAAGTTCCGGAAACTGAAGACAACACATGTATTACTCGGAATATCTTGTTAACACAGGTAAATGGTACCCTGTGCAGGGACGAAGACTTCTCCCTGCTCACTCTGACATTGATGCTGCCATGGGGTGGGTGTCAGCAAGAGCCTGGCTTTGTATGGAGTCCACCTGTGTCAGCTTTGGGACACCTCAGGCCTTGCTACAGGCACTGTAGCCACTTTCACACCACAGAGGTATGAAACGCTAATCTTCAGGGTAACATCAGAAGTGACAAAGCTGTATTTTGTCAACTTAGAGTAACAAAAATCAAAAGCTTCTTGCCCTGCTCCTCTCTTGCATTCCTCCCAGTGAAGCAGAAGAATGTGTACAGAGACAAGTCGTGCAACAAGCTGTCGCATCAGCTTCAAAAGCAATGGCCCACGCAAGCAAGTTTCCCTACTATACAGTCTTGGTATTTAAGATTATTTAATCAAAGGTGGGAGAAAGTAAAAGGATTATTTTTTTTCCCCCAAAGAAAGCACTTCAGCCACTTCCAGAATGGGCCTGAGTTTTGACAGCAGCGTCTACCCACAGACGCAAGGTATGAATTGCTTAATTATCTGTGAAGATTATGGGAGCCGTGTCATGCCTGACTCACCAGTAGTTATTTAAAAAGGAAAAACAAAAATGATTAGCAGCTCCTTTTGGAAAGTGGGTCATTCTAGCTTTCCTTGAGGTGCACATGGGTATCGCTGTGTGTCTCCTGGCAGTGCTGCGCCCATCCTCGCTGGCGTGCAGTGGGCCGGGAACAAAAAACCCCAGGGCTTGGGCACTGCAATGCTAACACCCTTCCAAGGGACAACGCAAGGAAATAGAAGAAAAGCTGGAAAATGTGATTTCCTGGAAAAAAAAATAAATAAAAGAAATACAAGCAAGTAAAGTCTTCGGGTTAAAGACTATTATTGCAGCACTAAGCATCTTTCCTTCATCTGATTTTACGCAGAAAACCTTCAGCATTTCCAGAACTGGAAACGAGCGTTAAAATGAGCAAGACCAAACGATACTCAATTTTGCGTAAGCTGATACTGCTGGTAGGTGTTGAGCCCATTAGTGTGACTTTGAACACAAAACTTACTAGTTTGATGTCATGGGACAGTAAAAGTGGCACAGTCTTGCTGACGAGCCTGGAGTTCTGCACCAGTTGTAAGGCTCTTCTGGGCTGCTGTCATTTTTTCGTCCTCAGGAGAGGTAGATGCTGTACCGGTACATGCTACCACTAGTGAAGGCAGGGCTACAGTTGTGGTGCCATCAAAGTAACTGTGTGATAAAAAATGAAACCCGTTTCTTGACAGAGTTATAGTGGTTAAAAAAAAATAAATCCTATTTATAGAGAGCGCATAATTCAGAAATTGGGCTGAAAGCCTCAGACATCTCCTTCTGAGATTTCCAGTGCTTTGGGAGTTTTGCAAATATTATATTTGAAAACAGCCTTCCCGTAGTACTTGAGTTCCTCCACTTTCAATCCCAGCAGATAGTGTGGAAGTGGGTGGAAATTTAATAGCAATAATAATAATAAAAAAGCAAGAGTTGACTTAATTATTTTGATCTTCTGAAAAAGTTGGGGGAAAAAAAAAGCAGAGAACTTTCTTTCTTTCTTTCTTTTCTTTCTTTCTTTCTTTCTCTCTTTCTTTCTTTCTTTCGTTCTTTCGTTCTTTCGTTCTTTCGTTCTTTCATTCTT
>VWZZ01000402.1:360491-459706 GCA_013399095.1 Psophia crepitans
CGCTGGGCGGCCGCCGGAACGGCAACCCCGCGCAACCCCGCGCAGCCTCCGCGGCCGGGCTCGGGCGGCGTCAGGGCACCAGACGGCCCAGAGGGGAGGAGGAGCGGCGCGGCGCCCTGGCGGGAGGCGCAGCGGAGCCCCTCCAGGGCAGGGCCTGGCTTACGAAGCCTGATACGCACCGATATTGCTGGTCATTCCTCCGCAGCCCTTGTTCGCCGCCACGGGGGACGTAGCCCCATGCTGCTCCCAGCTCCACAGCCTGGCGCAGTGGACACGGGAGAGACTCCTGGGCTGGCTGGGCTCTGTCACAAGTGCCTGCTGGTTTTCTTCTGGGGGAAACAAAGTTGCATCGGGCCATCAGAGGGCTGGAGCACCTCTCCTACGAGAAGAGGTGGAGAGAGTTGGGCTTGTTCAGCCTGGAGAAGGGAAGGCTCCTGGAAGAATCATAGAATCACTAAGGTTGGAAGAGACCTTGAGGATCATCCAGTCCAACCGTCCCCCAACCACCTATTACCCACTAACCCATGTCCCTAAGTACCACATCCAACCTTTCCTTAAACACCCGCAGGGACGGTGACTCCACCACCTCCCTGGGCAACCCGTTCCAATGCCCGACCACCCTTTCCCAGAAGAAATTTCTCCTCATCTCCAACCTGAACCTCCCCTGGCGCAACTTGCAGCCATTTCCCCTNCTCCCTTTCAGGTAGTTGTAGAGGGCAATAAGGTCTCCCCTCAGCCTCCTCTTCTCCAGACTAAACAGTCCCAGTTCCTTCAGCCGCTCCTCATAAGACCTGTGCTCCAGCCCCTTCACCAGTTTCGTTGCCCTTCTCTGGACACGCTCCAGGGCTTCGATGTCTTTCTTGTGGTGAGGGGCCCAAAACTGGACACAGTACTCGAGGTGCGGCCTCACCAGGGCTGAGTACAGGGGGACAATCACCTCCCTGCTCCTGCTGGCTACACTATTCCTGATACAGGCCAGGATTCCGTTGGCCTTCTTGGCCACCTGGGCACACTGCCAGCTCATGTCCAGGCGAGCATCAATCAGCACCCCCAGGTCCTTTTCCTCCGCAAAGAGGAGACTTTACAGCAGCCTTCCAGTACCTGAAGGGGCCTACAGGAAAGCTGGAGAGGGGCTGTTTATCAGGGAGTGCAGTGACAGGACAAGGGGTAATGGCTTTAAACTAAAAGAGGGGAGATTTAGATTAGGTGTTAAGAAGAAATTCTTCCCTGTGAGGGAACGTGGGCAACGTGGTCTAGTGGAGGGTGTCCCTGCCCATGGCAGGGGGGTTGGAACTAGAGGATCTTTGAGGTCCCTTCCAACCCAAACCATTCTGTGATTCTATGATTTAAGTTATGCACACACAAGTTACAGTACTGTGAGCTGGGCTGAAAAGTGAAAAGTTGGTAAATCCTGAGAAATCTTGTTTCAGTCCAGACTGGTGCACAGGCAGCTTCTGAGACCTCTCCTGGGTTGTCTGTTCCCATCCTGTGGCTGGGCCTGGGATCATGGGAGGAAGCAGCCCAGGGGATGCAGCAGAACTGTGGGCTCAGCGAGAAACCCAGGAGACACCAAGGACTCTGGAAGCTGAGGTGCTCTCCATCTGGGCCCACCAAATGGGTGGCAGCTCTCAGCTGTCATCTCTGCGTGCCACAACTCCTCCTCTGCAGAACAGCAATACCTCCCACTGCCTCCCTGACGCAGAGCAGCGGGCAGCACACTCAAAGCCGTGCGCTGAACTAAGTATCGCATAGCTGCTTGTTTGGTGAACGCTGTTTGTTCTGTGCACGCAGTGGAGCAAGAGCCTTCAGATAAAGAGTTCGTGATCATGGAATTAAAAACTTTCACATTATACTGTGCGAAAGGGAGCGAACGGGACCAGCAGGAAAACTCTGACGACTCTTCTTTCCATTGCCTGCTTGATGTTGCTGCCGTAACAGCCTCTTTGCACGTTGTCCTTCACATATTGTGGTGGGGGGCAATTATATAATAAGTTGTCCTAGAGCAGTTTTGGACGCTTTACATGACATATTTGCAGAACATACAAATTTGCACATAACTAAACACAAATTTAGCAACCTCTGAATTGTCTGGGCAGGCTCAAAGTGACAGCCACTTCTAAGCAGTGGGATATTCAGCTTAAAATTGTTAAAAGTACTCAACTTCTAGCTGTGGTGGCCCGTCAGATACTGCACGTTGAGCCTGGCATTGATCAGGGTCCAAGTATTGGGAGTTGCCTGTGAAGGAAACATGCTTTCGTGTTCGACAAACAAGCAGCTGTACTTGTTTGAAGCTGGTCAGCAATTTGGAAGGCTAAAGCAGTCCCAGAACAGGGATTCCCGAGCCCAGGTGTGCTGCTCAAAGGTGAATGACAGACGAAATTTATTACAGGGATATAAAAAGGTTACCTAGAGGATAGGATTGGTCAAAGCAAAAACTAACACCTGGGAAAAAAAATGTTCCAAGCATCTTTTCTGATTTAAATCTCAAACTATTTCAAGAAGCTAAAATAAAAAGCAGGGCAGTTAGCATGGCGTTTATTTAGGAAAAAATATTTACTGAAAAATCATCAAGTTTTTTCTCTAATTTGTTTTTTCAGTCTTGAATTTTCATCAGTATTTAGATTTTGGAACTAAAAGTCAGGTAGTTCTACGTATGCAATAAAGAGGCTGCGTACGTACCTTTTTTTATTGTGTTACTATATACATTTTCTATTTTCCTGGACTACTTTGCCCCATCTGTTAACCTGAGCCTCATGTGCTGAGTATAACAGGAAAATACTTTTATCAGATAGAATCTTTGATATAGTCATGCTCAGGGTTTCTCTGCCAGTTCAACTCCTTATTCACTAATTTCCTGATGTAATCAGTGTGTCTTGTGCTTGAAACCTGGCATGCTGGTGGGAAACATCCTGATCTTTTAGATGCTGCTGTAGAAAGACCCAGTTGAAACGACAGAGTACCTGTTCAAGCAAGGGCTGCTCACGTGAGTAAGGATCTGAGTCACCAAAGCCCAAAAGGACTGGTAAGGAGGAAGAAGCTGTTTCGTCAGATGCCTGGTAGCAGGAGATGTAAATACATAACCCAGACGAACAGACTGATTTTGTGGATCATATGCACAGCAGTTGCGCTAAATCGGGTGGTGTTATTTGGAAAGCACAACAGAAAAAAGAAGGCGCATACAGAGAACTCCGAAACACAGATGCTCCGGAGCAGGATGTTGGGGTGGATGTATGAAATCACAGAGGTGCAAACAGCGTTCATTCTCCATCTGAACCCTAAGTGGAGCATCTAAGCATAAAAAAGTGAGCTTTTTTAGGTGTGGCAGCAGTGTGCGTGACGCACGAGCTGGCGACATAGCCACAGTTGAGTGAGGGCAGCTACTTCTGGGCAGCAGGTTGCCTTGCACCATCCTTGCTCCCCGTGTCGGAGGCAGGAAGGCACGTTGCAGGCTATTCTCTCTGGTGCTCTGATTTTCACCTGCTGCACAGCAAACACGACACACTGCAGAGTGCAGATCGCACCCCGTCTCAAGGGCTGCTCACCATGAGGGGGGTGCACCAGCCGCCGAGGCCATGAGGCCGGGTGAGCTGCAAATCCCCACCCCAGGGGCATGTCGGATGCTTATATCTCCTACCAAGCTTCACCTGGATTAAGGTGTGATAAAACAGGGCTTTGAACCTCAGACATGCCAAGGGATAACTCGATATAAACGTGCAGCTGCACTGATCTCCTGAAAGGGGGTGAGTTGCACATTTTGCAGTTAGGGTGAGCTAATTGTACCTGCACAGGCAGTTGCCACAGCTCAGCTGATGGGTGGTAGCTTATTAAACCACAGTAATGTGAGCACTCTGAGTCACAAAACCATACACAAAGTGTTTGCAGACTTGGGGCCTGAGAACCCATTGCCCTCCCGTTCCATTGCACCTTCATCTCAAGGACAAGGAGAGGAATTGAAAACCTGTGCTGTATAGTCCGATGCAAAGTGAAGTTTCCCAAGGGATTCTTAAATTTCTAGTCAGAATTTCAAATAATTTAACAATGTTTTCTTTTTAAATGACCTTGAATCAAAATATTCATGTGAAGTGGGAATGTTTGGGAAAGAAAGAGTTCTGGAAATTTTCAGCACAAACACTAATTCTTGTAAAAAAACATGAATAGTCATATTCAGAAGGCCTAAATTTCCCCTAAGTCTCTGGGTCTTGTGTTTCTTACCTGCTAGGGATCTCTGCAGGCCTAAAGCCATGCAGAAGGGAACCTGTCCAATTTGGTGGAACTGTGGCTGGAGTATTTTTTTTAATGAAATGTACTTTTGATGTGGTTTAACCCCAGCCAGCAGCTGAGCACGACACAACCGCACACTCACCCCTCCCTGGGAGAGAATCAGAAGAGTAAAGGCGAGAAAAGCAATGGGTTGAGATACAGACAGTTTAATAAGTGAAGCAAAAGCCACGTGCACAAGCAAAGCAAAACAAGGAATTCATTCCCCACTGCCCATGGCAGGCAGGTGGTCAGTCATCTCCAGCACAGCCGGGCTCCATCACGCGTAATGGGTACTTGGGAAGACGAATGCCATCACTCCGAACAGTCCCCCCCTTCCTCCTTGTTCCCCCAGCTTTACATGCTGAGCATGACGCCATATGGTATGGAATGTCCCTTTGGTCAGTTGGGGTCAGCTGCCTTGTCTGTCCCCTCCCAACTCCCCACACACCCCCAGCCATCCCGCTGGCGGGGCGGTGTGAGAAGCAGCAAAGGCCTTGGCTCTGTGTGAGCATCGCTCAGCAACAGCAAAAACATCTCTGCACTATCAGCGCTGCTTCCAGCACAAACCCAAACACAGCCCCATACTAGCTACTCTGAAGAACAGTAACTCTGTCCCAGCCAAAACCAGCGCAACTTTTAATCTGTAGTGCTTGCTCGTTTCTTACAAGCTTGAAGAGAAAACGACCTGTCAAATGCTTTTGTTCCTCTGTACTTGGTCATTAATTTTGTGCGCACATGCATGTGACTGGGCAAAAGAGTTGAAATCAGACTGGGCTGTTTGTTGTTTTATTTTTTTTTCGGAGCCTTCCCGGTGCCAACCGTGTTAGCAATGCTGATGATGTGAGCTTTGACCTGGAAAGCATAGCTCAGATTCTGGCTCTGGTGAAGTCAACGGGATCTTGCTATTGCTCTTCAGATCAGGATTTCAGCGCGCTGAGCTGGATACACATGATGGTCCTTGGGGAAGCTTTTATTTTAAATGTCATTTGAATGAAACTGAAGATAACACCATTTGTGCTGCCCTGCTGAAGGAACTGGGACACAGCCCCTGTAATGGGGTGCTTGAGTGAACTCAGAGAAACAACTATAGAAAGCCAGGGAGTGACCTGTCTAAATGTTGGGAAATAAGGAAACAGTCCCTCATGTCCAGGGCAAGAGGGGTCTGGGCTCCAGCTCTTGGCTGTTAGACCAAAGGATGGGGGGCAATGGCACCACTTTACACCCTCTAAAGTGGGGAGACCTCGGGGCTGCCCAGATTTCCTCCTCTGGCCTCTCTGCTGCCTGTGTATCCCTTCTCCAAGGGATAACATTAGAAAAATAGCTAGAAGACTCAATTCATAGAACTTCTTCAGGCCTCTGTTCCTTCACTATGAAGGGTGGTGCCAAAGACCGTAGATAGGCACTCACGGATACCTGTACAGGGATTTGTGTGCATTCCCTCTGTTTGTTTGCTGCCTGCTGTTACGCTCAGCATTGCCCTGGAGACCACAACATTCCGGCTACCACCACCATGTTCTGCTCCCAACAGAGCCTTTTTCCCCTCTTCCCTTGATGGAGGGAGTCACATTTAAAAGACAAAAGAAAAAAAGAGGAGATATCTGCTGCTGGCCTGACCTTCATGTTTTTTCGTCCCATTTCTAAATGAATTCTAAACTGAGACATTCCATGAAAAACTTCAACCCAGGGCAGTTGTCTGCATTCACACTGAGAACCAGTGAATAAGTGTTTTGAGGTAGCCTTAATTATAGCTGTGAGAATGACACCAGTGTAACATTTAAAGTGTGAACATAAAATATGGCAAATCAATCAGAGTATGGAACCACACTCGGAAAGTATTCAGCTGATGATGTTCACGATCACACATTGAAAAAAAAAAAAAGAAAGAAAGAAAAAAATCGCATGTGGAAATTCACTCCTCCAGCCAATGGAAAGAGATACTTTTCTATCTCATAGTCCACAAAATTCCCTCACCTACTACCCCAATCACAGTTAAAAGGAGCTTAATTTATCCCTCTGAAAAAAAAAAAAAGTTTTACAAGCCGTTATTCCTGCTCCGCAATCACACAGACATTAAATCTTATTGCAAAAAGAGGGGGGGGATGCCTCTTCTCAGCATTACAGCTGCAGCTGTTTGACAGAAGTAAGTGACTTCATAAACCCTCCTGATTTGGCAGTGGGAGAGCGGAGTTTTATGCTGTCTGCTGCACAGTCACAGGGGCTGAGAAAGCTTTGCAAAGCAATCTTCACAAATGTTTCACCTCAGTTTATAAATACCTTTGCTTCACCATGTTAATGCCTCTTTTGCTTTGCTTTCCATTCACCTCTACTGGATCATCTACCAAGACCTTTTATTGCTTTAAAGTGATTGATCCCACTGGTCCAACATTTTTATTTTTTTTTCTTTTCTCAGTGGAAGACACCGCATCTTCACCTTTCCATTCCTTTGCTGGCTTATTAGGGTAGAACGCACTAAAGATTTTTCAGGCTGTCTTTATTTGCAGCGTAATCAGGTAATACCTTCTCGTGAAAGAGTCCATGCTTAAGCACTGTATTTTCTCTGTCTCTCTCAAGTGTCCACTCCATAAAGAACTACTTGAAAACACATTTTCCTGAGCTGTGATGAAAATAGATGTCTGGTGGTTGTCTTCTCAGCTTCCACTTTTCTGTGTTCATTTTGAGACCTTATTATTTAAGAATGAATTCCTATTCCTCCAGAGCAACTTCTGGAGTTGTTCCCAGCTCCCATTAACATGAGTTTGATATGAGGAGGCTATTTAGTACTTTGCAGGAACACCATCTGCATTGGGAAGTCTTCACTGATGTAAAGTCAGCAGGAACTCCTGCTACAATAAAATCTCCAGGATTCACCTTTCAAGTTATCTGTTATTTTTATAGGACCATTTCAGCTCACAGGCCTTGCTCGTTCCTTGGCCAAGCAGCCTGCTGTTTCACATTGCCCGGAGATTTTGCAGGGTTTATCTCAGAGCAGGTCGGGCAGGGATATAAGAATCTGAGAGGAAAACTGCCAATGAACAAATTAATTTCTCAGTGATGGTCTTCAAACACTGGTGGGCTTCATGTAAGTGTCTCTCAAATTGTTGTCCCTCTCTTTGAAAAGCCATATGACTATGGATGTTTCTAAACTGAATGCTATTCTAAAAGAAAAAGCAAAAAGAAGTGAGTGAAAAATAATGATCCTCAAATTTTCTATGCGTGATTTTCTAAGCAGAAACTTCCGAATTATGAAAGTTCATCTCTGACTTGGTGTGAAACATCTTCAGATTTGAGATACATGTAGTGCAATCATTAAATACTGCTGCAAGCTGTCTTGGCAGGAAGCCTTTGGTAGCACTTTCACCTACTCACTTTTAAGGGGCACATTCTTCCCCAATTAATTTTTTTTTTTTTTAAATTCTGTTTGTACCAAGCAGACCTTTTGTAGCTGTCCTCAAGCAATTCAGCTCCCCCTACTCTGTTAAGGGTAGGACCTCAAGGAAATGTTATATCCAGAAGTCTCTGGAGAGCTCCCAATGGTTGCCAAGAGGACTTTGTGACAGGAGCCCTCACTGAAGCATCACTTCCATGCAGTGTCCCTCATCTGTGAGGCAACTGGGATCACCAGTGAGGCAGGTGACCTCGACAACTCTGCCAGTTGCACACCATAACAAATTATGAAGACTTTCCAGTCCCTCAGAAGTGGCATGGCCCACAGCATAAGTGCTGCTCTAACACCTGCCTGTGCTAGGGAAATGCTCCACAAGGGGCAAATACACTCCTTAATCTAGTCAAACCGTGTTTGCAGCTCATGGAAACCCCTGCCTGCTGTGTTTAGAAAATAGCTAAGTGGAGCTAGTTTTCCCCTAAGGACCTGTAGCGCTGCTGGCTGTAGGACATTGCCTACGGCAAGGGCAACAACCTTCTGCCTGCCGTTAAGCTGGGTCAGCAGATATAAGGGTGTGCATGTCTACTATCCACATTTCCACAACTACTAAAATAAAACATTCCCCTCTACCTACACCTGCTCCTACCCCTCCCTAAAAGAGAAATAGGAACAGATGGTAGAAGCAGAGCTTTAACTTGCAATGGTTCTCCAGCCTGGTTTGCCTTCTCGAGGTCTTCATGGGCAATAAAGGCTTCAGGACCAGCTGTAGGGGATGGGGGAACCTTCTCCTGTAGCATGAGGTACACACCAGATTTTGGCACCTCCCACCTCCTTCACTTGATGTATTTACTCTTTTAGTTAGTAGCAGCCTGTGCTTTTAGCTGAGAGGAAATTGAGTTTAAATGTTATCCTTAAAAGCCTGAAGGTTCAGACTTACTGTGGGTTTTACCTTTGTTATTAAAAACAACAAAGAAACCAGTTTTAAAAACTCCATTTCACCTATACAATCCCAGCTTCATAATGGTAACAGAAAAAAGGATTTGCAGTTTAAGGATTAAAATGCGGGTTAACATCAAAACCAGTGCTGAGTGACTGCCCCAGCCAGCAAATAGAAGGCATTCCTTATGGAAATACCGAAAGTAGCCATCCAACACCATCCTTGGGCCCTTAGGTACTGTACAGTAGCGGCTGTGGGTCTGCTGTGGGCAAGGTGAACTCGTTGCTCTGTTACGCCCCTGCGCCGAAAAGCCAGGGAGTCCTGAGTCAGGAGGTTAGCTGAAAAGCAGCCTTTTTCACATATATTTCCAAAGTTTCCTTTTTCAGAAAGGTTTTGATGTTTCCTTTGAAGGTCACCTTTCAAATCTGTTCTGTAAAGTTGCCTTAGGTATAAAATCCTTACTCAAATATATTAAAAGGTCAAATAAATTGCGCTAAGTAAACAAGCTAACTCTGCTAGCTTTTGCAGGTGCCTAGCACATGGGAGCTTTAGGATACATGACAGAGAATAAAAACTTGACTTATCTCTCTCCTTTCAGCAAAAGTGGGCAGTAACTGACTGAAGGAAAAGAAAATGTTTCAGACTAAAAATTTTTTCCATCTTAACTTCAGGAAATAGGGCCCTTGTGAGCTGAACTGATAGAGAGCAGCAGCTCCTGCAGTACTTTGCCATTTAAGAGAAGGTAACAGAAATATTTGCAGTGATTTTATTTTAAGTGTTTTCAATTGCAGGACAGGAGCAGATCCTCCCTTGCAGCTTTCATTTGTCAAGATCCATATGTTTAGACAGATGAGTTAATAGAGAACCTCCCCCAGAATAAAAACAGCATGGCCTACTAGTTTCAAGGCTCTCTAATTTATGGCTCAAAATTTTCCACTGCTCTGGGTCTGTTTCTTGCAGTTGTCACTCAGTGGTAGGCTGAAGTTTCAGGATGTTTCTGATGGCCCAGCTTTTATTTTTGAACCTTAACATAAAATTGATACTATCCACCAAGTTGCTTTGCATTTATGAAGAGGCCACTTTTATAAAGGCTTCCTTAGAGAAGATACAAACTGCTTTCTTCCATCTTTTATTTTACTCAGAGATGCCAGCCTGACCCATCAAACAGATTCCTACAGCTGGCCGTTACAGACAGCTGCCTTTTTCTTTAGCATGCTCAAATTTTAGACCCCGGTCCTCTGCCAACCCTCAACATTTTTTCTTAATCTCCATGCGCCCTGGTAGACAAAATTTCCACTGAAGGCAGAGTGGCAGTGGTGGTGCCCTGGTCCAGATGCTGGATGCTCTCCATGATCAGCAGGCCAAAATCTGGGAGTCGGCGCTGGGCTGCCAGAGCTTCCAATGTCCATTCCTGGTAACTCAGCGCCTCCACCCCCACTGACCTATTTTATATTTTTCCAGTATAAATTCTCAGGATAGCTCAGCTTCTGGAGGAACAAAATGGTCATTTTAGAAAGTGATTCCTGTGGCATTCCTTGGGTGTGTGAAAGTCTAAGCCGGAGCCTTTTCCCAAAGGCTCTGCGTGTGGTCAGTGAGGAGGAATAGGAACAGTGTCTCTGACCCGTCTTAGATGGCTGTCATGGGGTGAACTAAATCTGGAGCGCCTCTTTCTCCCTGATGACCCTAAAGGGAACATGTCTTGAGCAGCTCAGTCTTTGGGAAACCTCTGTGGGGCAGATAAGCCCCACCTCCCCACCTCAAGTCTGTATCCACCTCTCACCTGCTGTGTGCTAAAGCAGTTGCATTTGGAAGTTATCTCCTAAGACATACATCACTGGGAGTGCTGGAGTTGTTAATAATTTCTTGTAAAGTTACTATTCCTGTGGAAAAAAACCCAATCCCCCAAGCCCCTAGTGTCGTTCATTCTGTGGTCTGCTGCTGCAAAGCCTCTTTCTAGCACAGCAGGTGCAGATGCATGCGGAGTGCAGTGCTATGGTGTTAATAAAATGGAACTGCCTAAGCATATTTCCTCCGAGCTTCCAGAAAGATCTTAGAAGGCAATTCCTCACCTGAAGAACTTCAAATCGTCCGTTTGTCAGTATTTAAAAAAATATCCACACAAACGAGTATTGATGCCTACAGCTTGCAAATAACTTTATGGAGGGTAAGGCAATTATTTTTCCAGGATCACACTTCATATTAATTACTTTAAAAAATGAACATTCAAGGCTATTAGGTCCCGGAACAACTCCATAATATGAGTGGCTGCAGAATGAAAAACGTGCATGCTGGCACATTTGTTCAATCCGTGGTGGCAAGCAGGGACTCTGCTGCTGTTTTATGAGAATTCTAATGAAAGCAATTTGTCTCGTTTCCGTCACCCCTGAGCCATTATTTATGAATCAGTCTGCAGATCTCTCGCATAAGGAAGAACAAGCCACTTCGGTACTGAGAACCGATCTCTGATTTGTGTCAGGAAATCAGCAACCAGAAAACAAGCTTATTAACTACCATTAGAAATGTCATCCAGCAACAGCCACCCTTTCCCTATTCCTCCCCCCAAAATGTGCAGATCCCCCGGGGTGAAGACCCCTGAGTTTATACTGTGCTGAGCAGCTGGCAGAGATACCTGGTGGCACCAGCCCTCGCTGCGCTTCTCCTGAGGAGTAGGGCATCTCCGGGTCTTCAGTTCGCCTGTGGCCAAAGCCAGCGATGCCTGATGCCGTGCTGCCGTTTGGCCTGCAACGAACTTGTGGTTTCTGTTTTGTTCCCCAGGGACGGGTCTCAATCTAGCAGGAAAACACAGTCTGCGGCTGGCACCGCTGCGGGCAGGCTTAGCAGAGACAATGCGCCGTCCCCCTGCCTGCCTGCCCGCGGGAAGCCCGGCCGGGCTGCCTTCGTGCCGTCACTTGACTCACGGTGATGTGACTCGCTCCCAGTACAAATTAAGCGCCACTGGGCTGATTTCACAGCAACTGCACTGCTTCGCCCCGACGGGAGATCCAGGGCGAGGGGACTACAGGTGGATGTGCAGGTCTGCTGATGCTGCTCCTTTTGGCTAGGAACGCCGAACCCGACGCCCTGACCTTCTTCCTCCACATCGTGCAGAGCAGTAGCACCGTAGCACAGGGGTAGGAGAAACTCGCACAGTCAGAAGTTTTTTTATTATCCCGCCCTGCCAATCTGGCATCTTTTAAGGACACTATTTTCTTTTCCCCCTTAAAGAAAATACCATGACTGTTTTGCAAATGGGATGGCTATTTTAACTTCTTAGCGTGATTTATATTCCATTCCCCGCTGGCTGCCGTCGAGATTGGCCCAGTCCAAGGCGCTACACATTTCTGATTTAGTACCGTCCTCGCGACCCCTCGGTAACTCCAGCGCAGGAGACAGGATGTTATCAAAGAGCCGGAGTAACGCAGAGCTGCACCTGAGCACAGCCAGGGCAAGCCGCACACTGCTATTTCGGGAAGCTTTTATACCTGGTATTTTTCCTTTCCAAATGCACTCATGTTGCTGCTTAAAATACAGAATCTCTGTTAAAAAAAAAAAAAAAGGTCGCTCTGTTCACCTTGGCAGTGTGTAATTACGGGAGGGAGAAAGTGTGGACACTACTACAGGGCGTCTTTGTGGAGGCAGAAGGCGCGAGGAGTTTGCCTGTGGGTGCGGTACCTGGGAACAGCTGGTTAGGCAGCAGGGCGACGCGGTCGCCTGGGTGTCGGGACAGGGAACGTGGCCCCTCGCCCTTCCTCATCTTCACGCAGACCCTTTGGGTCAGCAGTCTCTTTGCAGGCATACTGCAGGCAAAATCGGTAACAACGCGCTTGCCGTTGCTAGCAAAGGGTTTGCTCCGAATTCTTGTGAGGATGTCGCTTTTCATCAGAATTTAACATCCACCTTTTAATTATTGGGGATTAGTACTGTCTAACGGGCACTGGGCCGCAGCAGAAAGCGTTGTTCCCAGTTCCTACAGGGGGTGGGCTACTTCAGCGTTGTCCTTCCTGTTCCTTGAATCTATTTGTTCTTCAAGCCTATGTCTATCTGTTCTGTGACCATTTTATAGAGTGATTTTTTGAACCAGTTGAGCTGATAAACCAACACTGATACCATAAACCAATAAAAGGAAAACAAGGAACAACCCCAAAACAAATGGAAAACAGGAAAGTCAAGATTGTCAAGAAGGAATTGAGAGAAACATAACCATAGCAATAAATGAGAAGTACCAAATACTGACTACTAACATAAGTGAGTGTCTTTGAGGCATAAACCCAGAGCTTTCCTTCAAAAACAGTGAGTGAAAGGACATGCTCCCAAGAGCTGCTATTTTGAAGGGACTTTGGCCAACTCATTGGCTTATTTTTAAGGGCTTGTTCATTTGAATTTATGAACAGATAATGTAAATGGATCCCTTGGAATCCAATTTACTTCAAAATTAAATCTGCAGCAGTGAAACCACTCACAAATATAGTTGGTTATCTGTGACTCAGGGTCTGAGGAAACCTAGTGCAGAATTTATGTGACCTCATTGTAGAAGGGAAGGGGGGAAAGTCCCAGAGCTCAGTGGGTCATAATAATGGGGGTTTAGTGAAAAAAAGACATAGCTTAGCTTCAGCTAGAATAGGAAAATCAGAATCCAAAGTAAACTGTATTCCCATCAGAATCTAAAGTTAACTGTATTCCTAGTGGTATCTAAACATGTGCCTTCATACAAGTAGATATTAAAGTAGTTCTGGGAAAGAAGAGGAAGAAAATAAAACCTTTGTTGAGGGGGCTGTATTTCATCAAGCTATCATTTGTTGCCAGATTGGTACAAAAACCAAATTGTCATTAGCCTTGTTTATTTTAATTTATGAGCAACTAAGAAGTCTTACTGGAAAACTGATATTGCAGAAGTCCAACCTGTCCCTGTACTCTCTTTTTTGAAGAATAATTTCTAAAAATTTCATTCAATTTTTAAGACACCCTTTTTATATCATGCGTAACTTCCAATATCGTCCCTTCCATCTTTAGGTATATTTATTATTAGTGGACGCTTAGATGAATATTCCTGCAGATTGAAAATATTTGAATGCAGATGTTCAAAGGTTGCTTTTGATTCTTGGGGACTGAATTTATGAATGAGTTGTATTTTGACTTGAGATAGCTTGTATTTGATTTTTAACAAATTGCAAACAATCACAGAGCCAGCTGGGCTCAGTACATTGATCTAGCACATGTGAAAACAGTATCTTGCAGTACCTCAAATTCGTCACCAAGATACTGAGACACAGAGCTCATAGCAAGATTTTGCTCGCGAGTATTTATCCACCAGATGAGACTTTAAGCGGTTACATCTTTGCTGCTTCTGTATCCCCTGGTTTCCCACATCGTGCTGGTCTGTGCTGGGAAGTTTGGCATAGAAGTAAAAGAGCAGATTCTAGTTTCAGCTCAGCTGGCCCAAAAATTGGTGTCTACTACTAACGGGATTTCTGTGGCACGCACCTTTGGCGCTAGAAATTGGACAGGAACTTGCCATCTTGTTCTAGATGGTACACCCAAGGTTCATCATAAGGTAAAGACCTTTTGGGCAATGCCAAAGTAAACTGACTTGGAAGAGGACATAGGAGACATGTTGGACTCCAAAAACTAAACCCATTAATTGCAAACCCATACCTAGGCTTTTTATTAGACTTTTTCCTAGCATGCATAACCATGCATAATCTTCCTAATATGCATAACCATTGTATTTATCAGAAAATTGAGGATTTTTTTCAGATGTATCATAGAATCATAGAATCATTAAGAGTGGAAGAGACATATGTTCATTGGATCTCATATGCTGGATATATAGTGTGTCAATCTGGAACAGGCACGGGTTCTGTGGGTCAGTCATGTTTGACTTGCAGGTTATTGGTCATCTCTGCATCTTGTGTTGGTTTTTGGCTCTTTTAGAACTGGAGGATAGCTTTATAGTTTAAGACTTTACATGCATTTATATAAATTTAGACACATAAAGTTGACTTCTGAAAAAGCTCTAAACAATCTTCCAGGCTGCTCAGCATGTCAGTAAGCCTACATTCTGCCAAAAAGTGTTTTTATCCCCTGAACCCCTGCGATGCAACTACACCGAACTGCCAGTAGCTTTCTGTTTTGCAGGCTGTAGGCTTAAATTTCTTAACTGAAAATTCATGTAAATGAAACTCCTCCAGTCCGCATGGCAAGACCCAGCGCATGCAATCATGGGGGCAGTCCACTGCCCCTCTGCCAAAAGCCTGAGATGTGTACTTCTGTTTCTCTCTTGCTTACTTCTGGGTGGAGAGGAAGAGGATGCTGCTGTAGCAGAGGGAGGAGGAGAGTCTGTTCTACTTGCGCAAGCTGGGAAGTTGCTTCTAGTAGTCGGGACACCTTGTTGCACAGAGCCATCTCTCAAAGCATGTCACGCGTCACCAGCCGTGTCTGGGCCAGCCTGTCTGCCCTGGGCTCACCTGGGCTGAGAGGAGACAGGTCTTCACTCCCTCCTCTTTCCGTAAGGCTTTTCCCTGGGGCTTTTCTCTCTTCCTCCAGCTCCTGAGCCCCACCAGGCTCAGACACTCCCGACTTCTCTCCTGGGCTGTGCCAAGCTGGGCCAGACCTGTTGGCACTGAAGGTCTGGGTGTGGGAAGACTGTGGGGGGTTGTGGGGAAGGTGGGGGCCGACAGCAGCCCAGAGGGTGTGGACACCCCCTGCCTGGTGTCCGATGGACAGAAGCAGAGTGGCCAGACCAATCATCAGCCTTCCCACCTCCCTTCCCACTCCAGACATGGGTGAAGCTTTTTAAACACAGTTTGTCCCCTTCCCTCCCTCTTCCCTCTTATCTCTGGCCCCACGGTGGGTGGACACCTGCCCCACCTGCTTCTTCAGCCCCCCCAGGATGGCTTCAGCAGTTTGAAACCTGTGGGTCCCCGGGACAGATGGGCAGGTGGGTACAGAGCTTGGGGCCACCGAGCCTGTTGCACGAGGTGGTGTAAATTCTCCTGTGGTCCCTGCTGGGAGCGGGCTTGCCAAGGCTGGCCCATTCGAGGGGGTGGGGTGCGTGCGGAGTCAGCCCTCCGGAGGCTGCATTATAAAGCTTGGTGCTGAAGGATTTTACAATGTGCTTCAATCTGTAATTTAAAAGGAGAGTAAAGGCCAGGAGTGAAACCTCTCATTTCAAACCCCTCCCAGTTTTGGGGATATTTGGCTCAGATCTGGTTGGTGCTCCTGCATCCCACACCAGGTGCCTCCCAGTGTCGCCCAGACCAAGAGGCAGAGACCCCTGGAAAGACCTGAACAGGTCTGGCCATCTGGGTTTCCACCAAGAAGCTACGACTTCTCAGTCTACCCTCAATTTTATTAGTTATTATTATTCACAACCCCAAAATGCATCAAATGCATCCAAAGCTGTCAAGCTGACAGTACCACGTTTGGAGCATGGAAAAAAGAAAAAAAAAAAAAATCTCAAGTAGGAAAACAGTGGGTTGGAAACCGGAAGGCTGAATGAGCCCCACCTGAAATAACTCCAAAAAAAGACATTTCTGGCTTTGGCAAGTCAGCCAGAAGGATCCTATATGTTTTTGTATATGGTTCCCAGAGGATTTAAAACTGTAAGATTTGATGCTAAACCTATTTCTGTGCTGTGAAACCAGGGACAGCTGTACAAATATTTGCTGTTTTTAATTAAACCTAACATTGCTACTTCCTTCATTTAAGTTAGGTCAAAGGACTGGCAATTTTATGCTTTGATAGATGAAGAAAAACAGTTGTGGGTGTTGTGTTTTAGAAATATGTTATAAAATAAGAAATCTGAGGGAAAAGGCCTTGGAAGCTATAATAGCTCTGCCCTTGTGCTTTCTTCTCAGAGATGTTTTCCTTGTCAAATATTTTGCCTTATCCATATAGCAACTGTTTCTACTGTAATTCTGCTCATTATTTTTCCTTGAAAGACTTTTATCTAAACTTTCCATTTGCTCCCTAGTTAAACTTCAGGTAGCATTTTCTTGGCTTTGTGTTTCTTTATGAATGCAGATAAATCTGTTTTGTTAGGGGGAAGTGAGGAGGGACATGCCTGGTCCCACCCTTTTTGGACCCCCCTACATTGACTCAGTCACTTGGCAGAACATCTCACAGCAGTTCCCTCTGGAGAAGTGCTGATCTTTCTCCTGCTCCTCAGAGCAGGGCTTTACTGTCACCTTCTCTTCCAAAACCAGGTGTATCAATCCCATCTCAGGGCTGGAGATAAACCGTCAGTTCAGAGATCCATTTTTTGGTCACACAGCAAACATTAAAGAGCACCAAGCCTTGATTAGCAGGGGAAAGTTCTTATTCCAGCTCCATGCCTGGTCTGGTCCTTGTCCTGGGGCAAGTCCCTCAGTCTTCTGCTGTGGGAAAGGAAGATAATGATGCTGATTCCCACAGCGATGTGTTTTAGGACCCATCCAGTGAAAGCCAGGTAATAGGGTTCCTCAGGCTTTTAGCGAAGGGCAAGGATGACTTAGAATAAAGCAGGAATTGCCCCCAACTGTCTTTTTGTCAAAAATTCTGGGGTCATGAACACGCACTGTCTGTCGGAGAACATCCATTTTCATAATTTTTTTTGTTTAAAAGTCAGGGAAAAAATGTTTAGAAAGTCAGAATTATGCCTTAAACACCTAAACCTGTATTTCAAAGTTTTATTTTTTAATGACATTTTTTCAGTGTGCTTTTAAAACAAGATATAGACAAAACGACACCAAGGAGGACCAAAGTAAGTGTTTTGCTTGTGTTCATTCACATTTAGTGGTTTGGATTGTTTTAGATTTTAATTTGCAGAAATTTTTGAGATTTCAACTTTTAATCCTCAGTAAAAAATCTCAGATTTTCTGAGGTAAAAAAAGGCCCATTTCTTCTCCTTTGGTAAATACAATGGAAAGAATGGAGTGATTGTCCCTTCTACCTAGTTTGTTATTTCTGCTTTGAAAATTACACGTCTCACTGTGTTAAATGAAATCAGAATTATTGGATTTAAAGACCTTCAGTATGTTCTCAGTGAAGTTCTCTGTTATTATTATCAATGTTAGCATTAGCTTACTACTACCAGCAGTGTTATTGTGGCTGTTGTTGTGGTGCTGAGCATTGGTATTGATTTGAAAACAAAAAAACCTTTTTTTCCTATAGGTGTAAACCTCATCCGTTGGTTGATAGACATCTGTCAGCAGATAAACCTCTGTTCCTTCCTATCGGTGACTATCAGACCAGCCTGACATCAGTGCAGGACCCGTGCCGGGCGCTCAAACCAAAAGGCAAATGAGGTAAAAGAGCAGAGAAGTGGATACAGGAGCGTGGCGAAGAACACCCAGATTGCAGTTTATCAGCTTGCTCACTTTCTAAGTGCCAGAAATACGTCCTCTTAGGTGGTCTGAAATTTTGGGGTGGATTAACATTTTAGAAAACGTTTTTAATACAAAAATATAAAAACCTCCAAACCCTCTAACAAACTCTTATCAGTGATTTTCTTAGAGAAATATTATACACGGGCAATTGCAAAAGACGAGAAGTAGAAGCCTGTCTTTAATTCCAACATCTGCCCCCCTGCCTGCTCATTGTTTATTTATGTACCATGTGGACCCCTGAAGATATCGAGCCATTGGTCAAGCAGAGAGTAAACCAAGAGAAGATATACCATGACTTAATGCTAAAGAAATCATAAGTTGTGACATCTACCTTCGTTACTGACAGTACCTCTCACCTCATAACTAAAACCACAGCAGAATGGGTCTGTTAACTGTTTTTAGCAGGGTTCTGCTGTGTATCCATAAACCCAGAGGCTCTCTTCCTGACACTGCTGCTCTCCCATCTGCTTTGCTGAATATGTCTGAAGGGGCAAAAATGGGTGTAGGAGCGTTTACCCCCCGCTCCAGGATGTATAAGGAAAAGCCCAGTTTGTTCCTACCGTACTTCTGCTGTAACTGACTGTATTTTTGCAGTCAATGAGTTTTTCTCAATGAGCTAACCATCTTTGCAGAAAAGTGAGATGAATAGCTGCTTATTTTAATCTGGCAGCACTTTGAGCAAATACAGCATTTTTTCTGTCTCATGTAGCTCAAGGCTAAAAACCCAAAGAGCAAGAAAACTCCTCTTCCCCCCGCCTCCTTCCAAAATGAAAGTCAAGGTTTTGTGGGATTCAGCACAATCTGCGGGATTTATGTTGCACCTGTTGAATTCTCACAAGAAATATCAATTAAAATATTGTGACTTTGGAAGGAACATAGGAAATCTGTGGGGAGACTCGAGCTCCGCGGCTTTTCTGCACCTGCAGCGGTCTGTCGTCCCAGGCCGGTGCCTCTCGGGTAAGGAGGGGCTGCCGGGCTGGTGCCACGCGCCGCTCCATCTCCATCGGTGCACGGGGAGAAGGCCATTTCCCCC
Source organism: Psophia crepitans (assembly GCA_013399095.1). Lineage (NCBI taxonomy): Eukaryota > Metazoa > Chordata > Aves > Gruiformes > Psophiidae > Psophia > Psophia crepitans. Next base: position 379,469 of record VWZZ01000402.1, read on the forward strand.
ATCTGTGCCACGCTCACTGTTTTTTGTTTGAGTTGGCACTCAACGACAGCCTTGGGAGGGTGAGGCCTTGCAGACACAGCTCTAGAGCATTCGGTGGCGCAGATTTGGGATGCTCTCACTGCCCTTGAGTGTCTGGACTGTGAGAGGTGAAGGGGAGGCTGAGATCTTGTAGCACTTAGCTCCAAAGCCCAATCAAACCTTGTAATCATTTTTAAAGAGCTTGAGTGGCCATGAGTCTGTAAGCCTTTGTCCCCAGCTGGTGATAGTGGATTTACTGGGAGTGGTTGGGTTCTGCACTGCTGCCTGTTGCCGCTGTTGCTGTTTGCATGTTACAGTGCTGGTGGGACGGTCCTGGTGGAGCAGGACCTGAGGTAGCACCCAGGCTCGGGAGAGTCCCCACTTGTCCAGGAAACATGCTATTGTCCAGGAAACGTGCTATGTGTGTTGCCTGAATGTGTTGATCTAATTTGAACTTGATTAGATTCTCCTAATCACGTGTTTGTATTTTTTTTTTAATGTGAATGCTATTAAGGAGATCTCTGGACTGTTGTGGAGATAGAATAAACCCTTCTAAAAGATACAAGTCCTTCAGCTTCAAGGTAAAACCCAACCAGGAACTGATGAGGATTAGGAAGAAATTTGTCTCTGGGGTGGAGGCAGTTGCAGTGTCCCTTCATCGTACACCCTGCACTTTTCTTGGGACAGCTTTGTCATTTGGTCTGGGCAGAGGACGGATGAATAATCTGATCCACCAGACCCACTGAATGATCTTGGTTTATAAAATTCACTGCCACCGGAGGTAGTTCTTAGGGCAACCTCTGCTGTTAACCACCATAGTGGAGGATGGGTCTCAGCTCTCCTCTCTCACAGGTCTGGCCTCAGTGTGAGCTGAGAAGTTCTTTGGGGAAATGTTGTACCCCACGTCCTCAAGCTGTGCTAGAAGAGGAATCAGTGACTCAGCGGGGAAAGACCCTGCAGAGAGGAGCATCATTTTGTAGCCCTGCCATTCTGGGAAAAGCAGGTGCTGGGCTCCCATGGCCACGTCCCAGGGCTGGTTTGGCTTGGAGCAAAAAATAAAGTATAGTCTGTATGGTGCAATGGAACACAAATTTGGAGCCTGCCTATGTACTGCCCTTCCTCTACTCTAGCTGACTACCACAAACAATTATTTGCTTTCTATTTATAGTAGTTTCTGGATTGGCAAAATATTTCCAGCAATGTGGCAGCAGGAGAGGGAAGGACTGTGGAGTGGTGCAGAGAGCACGCTCCCTGGTGCCCTCACAAGGACAAAGCAAGTGGGACATTCCTGCTTGCCAGGGGCAAATATGCTTGTGCTGTTCTGCTGCCACGTGGGAAGGTGGGCGGTGGGAATAAGCATTTCACTTATCCACGTACTTTGGGAAACAGGACTAAAATGCCCTCACCCACAGGTACTCAGACCTTGGTTCTTCCCTTTCCTGATTGGGAATATTAACTACCAAACTAATTAACAAGGCAGAGCAGGAGCCATGGGGATGAGCTCCACTGAATAAAAGAGGGCCAAGGTGGAGCTTGAGCACTGGTCCCTCATCACCCACACTGCTAAACTGCTAAATTCCTGCTTGGTTCTTCCTCACTAGCTGCTCTGTTGTAAAACCACCCAAAAAGCTAATGGTTTTCTACTGGTAGCTACCATCATTATACAAAGGAGGGTGGAAGCTGCTGCTGCCCCAGCATGGAACTGCTGAGTGGTGCTTTGCTGCTGTGCAAAAGCCCACGGAGATGGCCCCAATGGGTATATAGGCAGAGAAATACCCAGATAGTGGATGTTAATGGAGCTTCGGTGCTGAGCAATTACAGGTGCTCAAGAAACTTTCAGAGACACCTGCAAAATACTCGCAGATAACAAGCAGAGGCTTTCAGGAGCGTAGTTTTGAGTGCAGGTATGTGATTTCTGCCCTTTAATTGTCCATCGCATCAGCTGGATGTTGAACCTAAGGACAGCTGTCCTGGTTTAGATCAGAGTACCCTGAGCCCGTATTCTGACTCCAAAAGTGGCAGTGGATGCTCCTGGTGTTTTCCCTGGCTGAGGCTCATCCCCAGCATTTTGGGCATACTAACCTTGCAACTGTCCCCGAAACAGTCAACTCATCTGCCTGAATTGTGGCAATGGGGGACCATATTTGTGGTCTCCTCCAGGGAAAAGAAAGACAGTGGCTGCTATGGGATGCCTGTTGACAAATGAGAACAGGCAAGTAAGCTGTACAGTGTTTCACAGCCTGTGACCATTCTCAGCTTGGGGCATTTTTTTTTGTCCCTGTGGATTTGTTAGGTTTTTTTGCTTAGTAACCCAGCACATCCCTCTCCAACTGCTTGTCCACTCTCCCTTTAAACCCACGCAGCCACAGTGTCTCTTGGCAGCAATGTCCGGCCCTACTGGCTGCTTGAAGAATCACTTCCTTACCTTTGTTTGCAATCTGGCTCCCTTGTAGCCCATCGGTCTTGCACTGGAAGGGACAATCAAGTAGTCAGTCTTTCTCCACAGCAGCCAGCATTTTTCATAACTCTATCATATTTTCCCTACTGCTCCTTTACAGACTCTTCCCATTCTTCTGCTACAGGTTAGTGTCCCCATGGAGGGTCAGAAGGGATTGTCCCTTGTCCTGAACCCCAGTTCACTTACAAAATGATGAACAGCTGAATTAGCGTGGGTGGCTTAGCGCTGGCGTGGTGGAGACAACCCACGTGGCTGGTTCTGCTGGCTCAGCTCTGGGGTCAGGCGCAGCAGCTGGGCGCTGCAGCCTCTTCCACCACTGTGGCTCTTCCTGCGGCAAACGTTTGACCAGGCTTAGGTGTATGTTCCTAGGATACAAATACAAAAAACATTCTCCCTCTCGTACGTGTCATTCTGGAGAGACGTTTTGCCCTCAGAGCCGACCTTTTTATATAACACCAACTAAATACACATTGCACCTAAGTGGAGATACTCTGTTAGAAATAAATGTGCTTATAAGCATTTGGAAGTGTAAAGGTGATATTTATAAAGTGACCAGAACACCCACCATGCGCTTCTTAAGCCAGTGAAAATAACAGCTGCTGAGTTTTATCAGCTTTAGAGCACCACAGGAGCAGCGCAGAGAGCGGTTCATCTGCGATGTGTCAGTGCCGAGTGCAGCTGACTAATGCGCTGCTGCGGCTAAAGACAGGGTAATCATATAGAGACTGTAAGTAGATGATAAAACGAGTAGCAGTTTTATGGCTTTTCAAATGCTTTCTCCTAATATCCACATCTGTACTGTATTTGTGAGAGTAAAAGCAGTGAAAATTCCTGCAGGTCAAAATAACTTTATTCTTAAGAGTATACCAAGGGTGTTGTCTTCCCTCCAGCCCAGGGGTAAACATGTTGATGTTGGAGTAAAGAAAGGGCTGGTATTTTTCCTGGATGAGTGAAGTACAACTTTATCATTCCGCATTAACTGTTTCAGATGCTGTATGCACTTTTTTTAACTACTGTCTTCTGATGGTTTTTAAGTCCCAAAAGCTTTTTTTAAAAAATTCTGAAACTGCTAAGACCTCCACATAAAATCTGGGGAGTAAAATCTGACAGAAACTGAAGAACGTGTAATTACCTGAAGTGACAGTTTTGCTCGTAGAACAGTTTGCACCACAGAATGGCATTATTTTTTTAAGTTTTTCTGGGTCTCTGAAAGGCATTCCATTTGCATTTTCCTTAGGGACGACGCCAGGTAAACTAATTGAAGCTGCAGTTCAATGGATGCTGAAAGTTTGTATAAAGTGACATCAGCACAGAACAACACAGTCCCTGCTTCTCGCAGTCTCACCTTGCATTCCTGCTTCTCCACCACCTGCTCCTTTGCAGTTGTGCAGAGAACTGGAGTGAGAAGCTGATCCGGGTTTAAACTTACCCAGTCTGGGTTTAAATTCATCCAACAAAACCACAGTCTTCAGACGGATTCCCTCCCCAGGGAAGCTTGTTTTGCAGATATGCAGGCTGCTGTGCTCACGCAGGGAGGGATGCTGTGAGGCCAGAACAAGTGATGGGAGATCGGGGAGTACTTTTTTTAGCCATACTTTTGCCAATTTACCGTGTTCATCAGAATGCTACCACAACTAACCTAACAGTAGTAATATTGATATTAGCCAGAAATAAGTGGGACTAGTTATTTACTTATTAAAAACCACAAATAAATGTAGTCCTGTGTCTTTAGAAGCTGGGGTATAAGAATGGTTTACTTTTTTCTGAAGGTCTAAATACACGTTCTTTGGCATGGAAGGGAGTTGCTACAGGCTCAGTCTCACCTGTGCTAGCTACAGTTCACTTTGCAGATGTGCCGAAGGATGGTTCACGTGTTAAGAGCAAGTGACTCATAACTGGATCTTCTGGGAAATCTTAAGGATCACCTAAATTCAGCAAGGAGTTCAGAGAGAGGAAATCGAGCTTAAAAGAGCTGAGGGACTTGTGCTTGTTCTGCACACAGGATATCAGGTGGCAGGAGGAGGAACTGACTCTGACCAGAGGGGCCTGGAAAGGAGCCTGGCTGGGTAGGGACAGACCTGCAAGGCTCCTAGCGAGGATGTGAGCTGGCTAGGAAGGTGGGAGGGAGTCTCTGGATAATTTTGAACTTTGCATTAATGAAGCTGGCTTCCAAAGGGGGAATGTTCTTGGGAAAACAGGAAGAGAAAGAGGTTGAAGCAGGGCCAAAAATTAGGCTGGGTGAACAGCAGGATTCATAAATCCGTGCGCAGTTTTTACCCGCTCTCGCAGGATCCCAGTCGTCATAGAAAACCAAACTTTCACATTTGGAATCTGCAACATGTGATTAGTTTATACGGGTGAACGCTCAGCTGAGCAGCCGAAGGAGAGCTCCGTTAAGAGTTAGTGGTTGCAAACAGACGGCTTTTTATGTTCACAGGAGAAAAATGGCATACAAATATCCTACTGTTAAAGAAACAAAGTCGGGTCCGGTGAATAAGATGGATAAGACACATTGTTCGTCTAAGGAAAGAGGCTGAGTTAGGCCTTCAAAGCGAGGTATGGATAAACAGACCCATGAATAAATCTGCTCTCAGTATTGTACGCTTGCTGGCTGTTCACGCATATGGGCTGGGTAAGGGGTCTACTGAGTACACATTTCGCAGTAAATTCCTGATTTTAGCTGCGTAAAACTTAAGTGTACCACTCTAAATGGAGTCCTGTATATTTTCCCTTTTGTCAATGGAAAAAGAAGCAACCTCACAGGCGACATATTCCATTCTCACACTGCCACGAAGCTCCCTATAAGTGATGTTTCTAGATGGATGGCTCAGACCAGGTAGCTCTTTTCTAGATGGCTGAGGTCAGGTGAGTGATTCCCAATCACAGCAACTACTTTTCCTTGGAGTCATTGTGGAGTTTTCAAAATGCAAAACTAATGCCTGAGAAGCTGGACGTAGCTTCCAGTCGCTAACATTGATCTGCAAGCACATTTCCATCTCCCCAAAATTATTTACTTCTGCATCTACACATCTTCCACATCTATGATGGCAGCTCCCGCTAGATTTGACCAGGGAGGTATTGTTTTGCCATTGATGCTCCCACGATACATGAGTTCATCCGAGTCTGGTGTTTGAAACAAGCATACGAGGGGCCAATTCGTTGAGTACAATTTATTCCAGATCTCTGCAGAAATATACGATGCTCTTGAGCCCGTACAGATGTGTAGCCAATAGGGAGCTGTCTGGCTACGCAAGTTTTTTATGTATTTTTCAACTAAATCAGAAATCCAAATGCAAAAGTCAGCACTTGGGGATGTCTATATGGATTTGTGACTCTCCTGCCTGAGTTGTAAGGTTATAAACCAACGAAGGGATTAAACTCATGTGTACATTTTTTTTCTTTATGTGACAGACCTAAGATGAATAACATTGCTCATTTGCAGAATCAGAGAACAGTTAAATGGGAAAGGTTTGTTCAAATTGCTGAGGTAAAATCCTGGCCCTTTTGAAGGTGGTTTTTGGCTGGTTTTGATAGCACTCAGTGTCACCATTTTTCACAGGAAGACATCTCTTCTGCCAACTCTGATGGTTTCCTTTGTGTATTTTATAGGCCCCCTCCAATCCAGCTTAAAAATATCCAGAAATGGGACATATGCTGGCAATCCTGAGCCATACACTAACATAAAACAAAGTTATTTAATAAAACTGTAATATAATTCATTTTATTCTGTCCTTTTGGAAAACCATGTGTGAAAGAAATGGAAGACAGTAGAAAAGTGATGCTGTTGGCAATGAGTGCAGAAACGCTGTGCAGAACCCACAGAAATGAGTTCAAGGAACATTATAGTTCCGTATACGTACGCATTAAGCTCCTGAATCCTGTCATGCCCATCCCTCTGACCCTAGCACTGCCCTCATCAGAGGTGAAAACCACCAACAGCTAATCAGGTGCTCAGCCAAACACATGTGGGTTGTGTCACACTTGAAGCGGAGCCCTTGTGCCAGAAAGAGGGGTCCAGGCTCTCTGCAAGCGCGTCCTGGGGAACCAGGAGCCTGAACTTCTGGTCCTGGGGAATGTGGACCAGTGGGATCCTGGTGGATAATAACTGTCCCTACTCGCTATCACAGTTTCAGGCAGAGGGAAATGCTAAATTACTGTGTCCCCCTCCACCCCTGCTGCTGCTGCTGGAGGACTGCTCTGAGCTGGGAGGGTAGCTCAGGGCACTCAGCAGGCAGCGTAAGTTCTCCTCATATCTGTGTACATGCAGGACAGCTTAAATTTAGCAGTGACGTGGCACATTTGGCCCAGTGTGACTTGCAGGCAGACTGTGCTTGCCTGAGGTTGTGAACTGCGGGCAGCAGATATAAGCTGTGCAATGCCATCTCTGAATATTTCTGTGGTGCTAAGGAAAGGAGGACCAGGAGTGAGCTCCAGTACTGGACCCTCTATTACTCACACTACTTACTGGTTTATTTTCTCCCTGGCTCTATCTTGAACCTTTCCAAATAGCTCTGTCCAAGAGAATGCCTAAGCATAGTTTTGCTCAAGCCCGTGCCAGCTTTGCTTCTCTCCATCTTCTACCATTCCCTAATGCTATTCCAGCAGGTTTTCATCTTCAGAATCCCTATATGCTTTTAAAGAATCATAGAATCTTTAAGGTTGGAAAAGACCTCCAGGATCAATCAAGTCCAACTATCAACCCACTACCATCATGCCTACTAAACCATGATGTCTACATGCTTTTTGAACACCTTCAAGGACAGTGACTCCACCACCTCCCTGGGCAGCCTGTTCCAATGCCTGACCACTCTTTCAGTGAAGTACTTTTTTCCTAATATCCAATGTAAACCTCCCCTGGAACATTTGAGGACATTTCCTCTTGCCCTATCACTTGTTCCTTGGGAGGAGAGACCAACACCCATTGCACCACACCCTCCTTTCAGGTTGTTGTAGAGAGCAATAAGGTCTCCCCTCAGCCTCCTCTTCTCCCTACTAAACAACCCCAGTTCCCTCAGCCGCTCCTCATAAGACTTGTGCTCCAATGTCACTTGTGCTTTCATGTCACAGTCTAGAGCATAAAACATGGACCCAGCAGTTTTGCTGTAAAAACATTAACTCTGGTAGGCTGCAGCCTTGGCCTGCATTATTTTAGAAACTTTGAACTGAAGAGGTTACACAGAATAATGATGACACCTGAGAGCAAGGCGTACGTGAGAACTGCAGGAGATCTTGAGCCAGGGTGGTACAGATGCAGTTTCCTCAGGCAGAGGCTTGTCCCATGCAGTGTAGATGAAAGCCAGGTGGTGCCAGCTAAATGGGCACTATTCATCCAGTTAGACCTTGTGCTGGTATCCGGAATGACAGAAATTGGAAAATACTATATCTGCTCCAACTTTCAGATGATGCCCTGACTTCCCTTTAGCCTAGGGTGCTTTTCAAGTGAACCCCAGGTTTTCTTGGAACAGTGGTTGTAGTGTGGGAGTGTATCACAGATTCTACAGCTGGGACAATGCTGGTGACTACCATGGAGGTTGACCAGCCTGTGCTGGTGAAGCTCCAGAAAAAAGCAGTCCCTGAACCCCAGGGTCTCACCATTGCCAGGAAGGCTGTATCTTTTACAAATGTCTGGAATAATCCAGGGTGAGGATGCAAGGCAAAAATAGGGTCAACCTGGGAGAAAAGTCTTATATTTGCAGTTAGTTTTTCAGGGTAGGAAAAAGTGATGACAGCCTGTTCACTTCCATCCAAATCCCTCTGTCATCCAGTCCTGGGAGAGAACCAGGGTCTCTACATGGGGCACACTATATTTTTAATCCAATTATAATATGGCTCAGTCCCTTTCCTACAGCTCAAGCTGAAGCATGAATACAATTAGACAGCAACTGAGTTTAACAGCCATGCCATAAACTTGATGGTTTGCATAATTTAGGTGGGAGTTTCCTTTGAGATTTGCTAGAAATACTGAAGTTCAAGTTTTATTTTTGTTTTTACTTCCAACGGTAAAAATGAAGACTACAGTTCTTTTGCAAAGGCCATAAATACAAAGCTAATTTTTCTAGAAAGAGGGGCCTGTGCAGGGCATGGTCGTATCTTACAAACGTTAAGGTTAGTGTGGCTTTGGATCTTGAGTAAGAGCCTGCAGTTGGCAGGATTTCACCTAGATCCATGGCAGTGTGTGCAAACCCTTCCCCAAATCTAGCATTACCGGTTTTAACAAAGCATTTTTCAATCAAATGTGTGACAATCAAATGTGCAATTTCTACAGACAAATTGAAGAATGTGAATTAAAAAAAGAAAACAAACAAAAAAACCCCAACAAACATACAAACAAAAAAACCCCAACCCAAAACACCACAACCCCAAACCATTGAACTATTTGATGGCAGGAGTCAGGCATGTGCTTACAAGGAAGGGTAAAGATGATATGTCTGTCCTGCTACCAGTGACACTGGCCAGAGGAGCAGCATGACATGGGAGCATTGGTGTAACTACATTGCTGCTCCCACCCAGATCAGAGCTATATGAGACCCTGAAAATACCACAATATAGTCACAGAATCACAGAATCACAGAGTCGTAGAAGTTGGAAGGGACCTCGAAAGGTCATCTAGTCCAACCACCCCGACAAGGCAGGGCCACCTAGAGCACATCACTCAGGAACACATCCAGTCGGGTTTTGAATGTCTCCAGAGAAGGAGACTCCACAACCTCTCTGGGCAGCCTGTTCCAGTGCTCTGTCACCCTCACAGTGACAAAGTTTTTCCTTATGTTAACCCGGAACCACCTATGCTCCAGTTTGCACCCATTGCCCCTTGTTCTATCACTTAATGAGACCGAGAAGAGCCTGGCTCCATCTTGAAGTCCTTGAAATGGGGAAAAAAAATCTCAGTTACTGACAACTTCCTGGCGTTTGCTGTAGGCGATTTGCTTTTTAATGTCATTATAAATTAACATCTCATTACTATAATATGAAAATTAACTCAAATTTAATTTTCTTTTTGCTGCTCTGTTAATTTAATATATGTGTTTGGGACAGGTAAGCATTTAAAATGATAATTCAACTAAACTGCCACAGTTACGGTAAAGTCCCTGACCAATGAGCACAGAGATCCTTACTGTGGAAACTTAGGCAAAACACAATGTCTCACTATTATTCTATGATTCTATGATTCAATTAAGGCAATGTGCCTAAGAAACAATCAGGTTCTACTAGATGTGGTAACGGGGTTGTAAAACATATGCATGTTTTGGTCCTGTCCATATAGGCAAGATGTTATCATTTTCTTTAATAGTTGGAGGAAGTGGTTAATTTTCCTGTGCAGATATTCATTCACACAAGTTTGAAGTCGTAATGGGCTATTGGACCTTTTACAATGAATCCTCTGTATCTTCACTAACCTGATGCCCCATGGTCAAACCGAAAGTTAGTTGGAAGAAGTAAAAATTCCAGGGGCGTAATTTTCTACTTTACATTGGGGGGGGGGGGTTGAAAGAAGGAAACTCTAGGTTCTGGCAGACGTCATTTGAACCATTTCTAATTTTATTTACCTATAGATTCATACCATGTGGCGGGTTATTTAGAGTGTATGTTATGGATGGTTATACTTACTTAACGCAAGAACATTTGTAAAAAACATGTGCACTGGATACAATATCCAGTCTATCTCTTCCCAAGTAGAAAAAACTTGCAGAGATCTTTCCCCCCTCCCATCCCTCCTGCGCCTCCTGCCCCCCCAAAAAAGATCGGTGACTCTGTCCAGGTATCTGTCTGCTTTTGCTCTGAATTTTCCATCCAGAGCTTGTGAAATGCGTGTAAAGTTAATTCTGTAGGTCATTCTTATGGCAAAGCTAGAGCTAGTTACAAAGGGCTCCCAAACCAGGCTGGGCAGTTAGCTCAGCAGGTAAATGGGAAGGCGGACAGAACAGCCAGATGGATGCCAGATTTCTCTGACTTCACCTCGGACTTCCACATTGGTGAATGAGTTTCAGTTCTGGGCCTCAAAAAGGGGGCAAGGAAGAAATGGCCTGGGTCAGCTGCAGCCTCATGGAGCATGGGGTGCTGTAAAGCATCCAAAGATATCCACAGAGGGCTGACAGGTGAGACACAGGGCGATGGCAGACCAGTGCCTGTCTGGGGCAGCAGCTGGAAACCAGGTGAGATACAGCAGCACATCTCAGACAACATGGCATGGTTATGTTTAAGCAACGACGTGGACTCCTTACTATTTTCTTACGGTGACTTACAATTAAATTTTCCAAATGAGTTTAAATAACTCTTAACTAGCTAAATAAAAAAACTAAATTACATATTTAATTACAATTTCCCAAACAGAAAATGTTCTTTTTTTTTTCTTCTTTTTTTACAAAACCAGTTATTTCCAAGTGTTGGTTTTACAGAGAGTACCTTTTCTTGTCTGGAAGGTCAACCCAAGTAGAAAATTCCCAACAAGCTCTAGGTTTAAAAAGTGGTGGAGTTTTTTCAACCTCTGAGACCCTGAAAAGCACAGGCTGGAGCTGCCGTGGCTTTTCGCAGCATTTCATACTGGCACATTCGTCTCACTGTTTATGTAGACAGGGGGCTGCTAAGAAGGTTTTTCTGGACCTTCCCATCTCAGAAGTCTGGGACACTTTTTACTCCCTCATTTTGAAATCAGAGTGAAAGGATCTTTTCTGCTCTCTTTTCAGTTCTTATCATCATGCCAAAAGCTGTCTTGAATTATGCAGCTTTTGTAAAACTCCTTGAAACATGTTTATATAAGAACAAACCGTAAAAATTGACGTGAAAGGAACAAATCCTGCGCTGCACTTATTCTCCATTGATGAGGTACTCAGGGAAAGCCTGAATGGCAGCCTGTGAATAAGGGTAGAACAGAGATTAAATTATTCTCTAGGGGAGTTGAGGCACCATGGGCAGGCAATGCAGATTCCTGACACACTCCCCTGTGGATCCCATGTGTAATGGTAGAAAGACAGTTCATTCAGGACACTGACACTAAATAAAGATTGACCTTCTGACCCACTTTGCATGACAAACTCCTGAGGTGCCTGACAGTCATTTTTGTAGCAGTTGTACTTGGAAAATTTGTATACTGGTAAACAAAGCACAGTTCACCTTCTCTTTAACAACTGTTTCCTCATGGCTGTTGCATTAGTACTGCCCAGTACGTCATGCATGCTGGGTCATGGCTGGGGAAGACACTATGGGAGAGAGTGGTCCCCTGTGTAGGGGCTATATCCTCCTGGGACAAAAAAACACACAGCCTCGTGAGTGCCCTCCACAGCTATAAGTCTTGAAGGTCACCAGAGTACTTTTTCTCTAATGCCCTTTGGCACTGTAATTGCCAACCAAGTTATAATCATATTTTAGTATTTTTTAAATTAAAATAAAATCACTAGAATCTCCTTATTGCAAACACTGCCTTCTGACTACAGCCACTGAGACCCCTCCCTTTTTACTGGGACATGACAAAGAATCCGTAAGTGTTGAAAATGTATAAAACCCAGGGACTTAGGATCTCCCCAGAGATGACAGATATTCTAATTGCTCCACAATTAAAACTTATCTTTTAAAACACCAGGGTCAGATCCACAATTTATGGAAGCAGACATGCTTGTATAAGTAAGTATCTGTGGGGATTCATGACAGAGGAGAGACTGGGTACAGAATATGAGCCATTTTAAAGAGATCCTTGACAAAACAGATCTCAGCTTATGCTTCTGGGCATGAAAAAACACGTACATGAAAGTTCAGATATTCATTTTATAAAATATTTAATTTATTATCATATCAGAATTCATCAGGTAACATTTTGGGGGGGTTGGGTTTTAGTTACATTTGATGTTCTGTTTATTCCAAAGAAACTGAGAGGTCATCTGTGTAGGAGACAGTCTACTGGAAAGCATAAATGTGCCACAGCAGAATTAATGAGGCTGGAATAGCCCATCCTCTGAATCTTCCCGATGAAATGACATCTCCTTCATGCTATTTACATAGTTCCCAGGGTGTCCGGCCATTTTTGAGACAAGATGTAAGTCTGTCTCTCACTTTCTACAGCATAAAATTAAGTGGCACTAGCCACTAGCTCCATGTGGGAGCTGTACTCTTGGGGGGACCAAAGACCTCGCTGGCTCTCAGAGCCTCCCTTGCAGAAATCTTAAAGGGTACCTGGAAGACACCGCACTCTCCAGCCACTCCTGACCCTCCACTCTTACCCCAAGACCACTGTATGGAGATTATAAGGGATCTCAGCCTTCTGCTGGGAAAGAGACTGGAACAGAAAAGGGTTGCACGACTTTCTTGCCATCCCACATATTTGTTCACCCCCACTACATCACCACAACACCGCAGCAGCACAGGACTGACCCTCTCTGGGACCTCTCCTCTCCCATGCAGAGCTGCTCTGTCCAGTGATAAGAAGCTTCCCTACTCCTTACTGTCTTATAAACAGAGGATAAAGCTTCACTTTATGAATGTGACTTTCCCTGATTTTTGTGATAGAGACACAATGCGTATTTGCAAAGACTCTTCCTTCCTCTGGCCATCTGAGTACAGTGTTTGAGAGAATATTTATATTTGGATACATGACATCAAAGATTTAGGTGAACAAAGGCTTCAACAGAAAAATAATAAATAGGAGACCCTTGTAAGAACGGAACGCAGTTGAAAGCACAATGGATATGAGGATAAATACTGGTTCCTGTGCAGCTGCATACTCGAAGGAAGAGACCAGAGAGAGATGCAGCAGTCAAACCCAAAGGCAGCATGCTACAACGAGTTTACAAACCTATGTTTGTCAGGGAGTGCGTGAAGTAGGATCTGAACCGGGTACTGTAAAAATCGATGCATAGATGATCGCAGACAGCACTCAGAAAAAGCAGTGAAAGTTCCTACTGAACTTTGGATGGACCTAGAACAAGCCCCAAAGACCAGAGGTGATGTTTTCCCAACCTGTCAGGTCTTGCATACAGTTACCACACGTGGTTTCCCAATCTGCTGGGTCAGCACAGCCTCTCCTCTCCTGTACCAAGGGACCTGTCAACCTGTCTTTGACTGAGAGGCAAGAGATTTTAAAGGACCACTTTTCTGCAGGGCCAGAGAGCGCACAGTTACTGAGAGGTGACGTGTCAGTGGATTTGCAGCTAATATTTACATGCTGGCTCTTCCCCGTGGTAGTTTACCTCTGTCTCAGCAGAGTCGAGTTGCAATGCAAAGCTGCAATGCAATTAAACATAAAATCACTTAGAGGAAAAATCCCTCCCAAATCTCTGCACATATTACACTGTCCCTCAGCTACCTCTTAACTTAAGACTACTTTCTGAAAAAAAAAAAATAGGTCAGCAGTTTGATTCTCACATTTTGTTTCCTGCTAAACCTTCTGATTCATTTACCCCAGAAAAGAAAAACTCTTTTGCTTTAGCTGTAAATAAATATTTGCCATGTACACGCACCCTAGACCAATCCTCTGAAATCTCTACTGATGTATCTGGTAAATGCTAGTCAATACCTCAATTTGGCATTAAACTTAAAAAAAAGGGTAGAGAAATGCCTGAATTCATGCACTTTGAAGCTCATAAAGAACAGGGACAAAGAGTGCTACCAGAACTTGTATGGCAAACAGCAGTAACTAGGTTCACAGAGCAAAATAAAGTGGAAATAAAGGAACTAGGTACACACGCAAACTGAGAACTGATTACTTAAACTAATGCAGAGCACAGAAAACAAGGCATCTTGAAGTAAGATATACACAAAAATTTAAGATGAGCAGAAAACAGAGGAACTGACATATTGCAGGAATTGTGTATTTTCCAGTGCAGGATCCCATGCAGGTCACGTACCTAGGGGCTACGTGCTTTACAGGAATCTGTTGGTTTAGTGCCTTGATGCTGGTGGTTCTTATCTAGACACTGCCGGAGCGCCTGGTGGTTCTGGTTTGCATTTCATAAAAGCAGTAATGCTGAGAGCAACGTTTTCTTTGTGACCCATTGTGTTCCCATTTTCCCACCAAAAAAACCCAAAAATACATTATATCATGTTTGTGGAGGAAATTGTAATAGCTCTTCCCTTTTTTTTTCTGGCATGTTCATTATCTTTTCTTACTGTTTCTCTCAGGAATCTTCTGTTAGATGAAAAAAAAAACCACAAACCCAAGAGAATACAATTGAACAAATACCATTAAATATTCAAATAAAAAATACAATAATTATATAGTTAAGTGTTACTTAGATAGCACAGAAAGCCTGAAGAATATATGGGAGAAGCTTAAATTCTGATGCTTTAGGCTGAGTAATGCTGGTTTACTGCATAGAGAGAGTCCGGGCTCATACACCATGGCTTCCTAATCATTTCCTTTGAAACATTAAGGGTATGGGCTATGCATCCACACTATAAAGGTGAGTGATGAACACATTGTTCTTCTAAACAGCATTCAAAACTCCTTTTCTTCCAAAAACATCCTGATTTGCCACTCAGGGTAGGATTTGGCTCCTATAGGTGTCTATACGCTGGTGTTGATCTGTGAGCATGTTGTGTAAGCTCCTGTTGTAGTCAGCTGAAATCTGTTTAGTTCAGTCAATGGAGCTCATTCAGGCTCCGAAATATAGGTGTCTATTTGAGATTCCCTAGTACCATAAGGAGGCATCTATCCAGGGCTGGCAGATATGACAGACAGTTATGAAGGGACTTACGGCAAACCAGAACCCTGCTGCTGCAGCAGCGGGATGTTACACTGATACCCTTTATTATCTAAAATGACTCTTGACTCAATCAAGCCCAACGACTTCTGGTTTTGGCTTAACTCTGATGTTAATAATTGCACTTTTTAATATTCAGTGCCTTTATTGAGTCACATGGGCCCGATCCTGACCTGCAGGATAATTCTGGAGAAGCTCTATGTAAGATTTTTAAAGGGTAATGATACTCTGTGATGCACACCAATGAAAAAAAAAATCACAGCGTTCCTTCAGACTAAAGGCTAAAGACTCTAGCACTGATGGCAGTCCTCTTTCAAGAGGGAGGTTGGACTGGGTGACCAGGTGACCTCCAGACATTTCTTGCAACCAACACTTCTATGACTCTATGGGCCTGGCTTATTCAGTCCTACACAACAGAGCATCTTTCTAATCCCCTAATGAGGTCTGCTCCATTCTTGAGTTGAAACAGAAGCCAGTATTTATGTTTTTCATGGCTTTTCTGTGTGAGTCTGAGTTGGTTCAACAATTCCCCAGGCTGTGGGGTGTGTCTCTATTTACATTTTTAAAGAGTCAAGCACACACTCTGTGCCATGCAAAAACCAGGGTCTCAGGAGACTGCAGCTGCTCTTCAACTGTGTCTAATTACGTGGAGGTCTTACACCAAGCAATATCTCACTGAATTAAGAAAAAGCTAAGTGTGAACTTAGAGCTGATCATATATTTAAGTGTTTTTTAGAACACAGATAATAAAGAAAAGAGCAAGTATTGATTTTAGCCAGATTGTTGTTTGATGAGCAGCAAAGCCTTCCTGATTGCGACAATTCATTGAATTTATATAATCTTATGACATGTTTGAGCTGCTGGAAATTGGAATTGAAGGTGGGCTGTAAGTAATGGGAGGAGAGAGGAATGTGAGCTTGAGTGCAATGTCTCCGTTGTCCACACTCCTTCACTGTTAACTCCTTTCCCTCCTTAGCTCCAAATAGCTCTTCCCAAAGCAAACCTATGAGAGAGAGAGAAAGAAAGACAAGAGCTGTAAGCAGGGTAAATGGGGGCACTGATTGTTCCTAACTCTCTTTTACTTTGTCGTAGAAACAGTCTAAGAGAACAACACCGGTGAGAGAAGCCTAGAGTTCCTTGGGCTAAGAGATATCACAGTGGTTGTACCCAGAAACTGCAAGCAGCAGTGGAAGGGGGGAAGGAAGGGATGGATAATACCAGTTCGGTAGGTGTCCGAGGAAGAAAGCACCCCAGGGGTGTCCAGCTTTGGGGGGCCGTATTGCAGTGTCATGGAGAATACCGGTATGGCTAGAACGGCTGCATCAGGAGTAATGTGACAAAAAGGCCCAGAATAGGACATTCATATGTCATTTATCCTTTTCATGTGAGAAATTAATTTCAGAACAATATGAACTGGGCTGCATCTACAAAAGTGGCCAGCAGGTCGAGGGAGGTGATTCTCCCCCTCTACTCCACTCTGGTGAGAGCCCACCTGGAGTACTGCATCCAGCTCTGGGGTCCCCAGGACAGAAAAGACACAGAGCTGCTGGAATAGGTCCAGAGGAGTCCACGAAAATGATCAGAGGGCTGGAGCACATCTCCTACGAAGACAGACTGAGGGAGTTGAGCTTGTTCAAGAGGTGGCTCTGGGGAGACCTGATTGCTGTCTTCCTGTACCTAAAGGGGCCTACAGAAAAGCTGGAGAGGGGCTGTTCATCAGGGAGTGCAGTGACAGGACAAGGGGGAATGGGTTTAAGCTGAAAGAGGGGAGACTTAGATAAGATATTAGGAAGACATTTTCCCTGTGAGGGAGGTGAGGCACTGGCACAGGTTGCCCAGAGAAGCTGTGGAGGCCCCATCCCTGGCAGTGTTCAAGTCCAGGTTGGATGGGTCTTTGGGCAACGTGGTCTAGTGGAGGGTGTCCCTGCCCATGGCAGGGGGATTGGAACTAGATGATCTTTGAGGTCCCTTCCAACCCAAACCATTCTGTCATTCTATGACTCTATGAAATAACTGGATGTAATTGAACAGCATCCAGCCTAATCCTTGTCTTTATAATATCTGATAACTATATATTTTTTTGAGAACACTGTGTTGGATTCTCTGTTGATTCATTGATTGTGCACGTATCTATTAGGTTTTGAATCACTGAGGTTTATTTCTGTTCATTAAAGGTCCACGTTATTATTTACATGGTCAAAAGCATAAGTAATGTTGGAAAAAATAAGTATTAAAGTCTAAGAAAAAATATTCAGGTCAATAATAACAGAAGAAAAGAAAAATATGTAGTACATATTAAAAATGAAAACAATTGTTATAAATATAATGGCCTTAAATGTTTGCTTTTATGTGACAGATGTTTTTAACAAAATGTCTGTGTTGGCAGTTTGAGCACACTTATGATTTTAATTTGTGTAATATTCCCTTTTAGTATTGATGTCTATTTACAACATCTGTGAAGGGTCTGTAACCTGAATGTGACAGGGAAAAACTAACAGACTGCTATTGGAATCTTTCCACCGGGTCCATGTAACAGACTATTAACAAAAATCTTAAATAGCTATTCTCATCATCAACAGCAATCTTACGCAAATTATATCAGACCCAAAGGACCCGATTAACTTTAAAATGCCTTACAGACCTGAAACATAAATTTTGCTCCTCCTGCTTTTCTCTGTAGAGTCGAAATCAGATCATATCACAGGCACCGGATTTAGCTAGGCACACACAGAATCAGTATGCAAGGCAGGCAGCAGACACGCAGGCAGGGTTCCACTTTCTTGACAATAAAAGCACATCTCTGAGCATTGAAATTAGATGTAATCCTCTTTTTTTTTTTTCTTTCTTCTCCCCCTCGCCCCCGTTGTTCTTCTATAAATCTCCAAGTGGAATTCCCATTCCATAACAACTCTTTTAACCAGCTGGAACTTGGACAACATCCTGGCACAGGGAGGCATTAATATGTCGATGAAGTACTGCTGTTAAAGTCATACCACTGATAGAGGTAGATACAGGATTTCTGCTTGAGGAAAGCCAAGTCTTACTTATCAAGATGGTTTCAGAGCATAGGAGAGTGTGAATGAGGGAACATGAGCTGTCCTTTGCTATTAATTGCTTAATGTTTGCACCAAAATTTGAAATGTTGACTATTACTGTTATGTCCCAGAGGTCTTCTCCACAGAGTTCTTGCTTGTTCACGCCTTCTAAATCAGGAGCCAAGATTCCCCCCAACTTTTGTCACATAGGCCCTCTCTTCCCTTCCCCTCCCACACATACCCTTTGTTTGACCCCATCTATACTACAATAACTATTTAATTAACAACAGTTGTTAAATTTGTTTATGGCCTGACCTTATAACACAGTTTGACTGGCCAGTTAGGATGGAGCCAAACTGTTTTATATCTAGGTTAAGAAAAAGGCCTAGGTAGAGACTTAAGCTAAAGAGCTTTTTTTTTTTCCCTTATAAAAGCTAAAAACCAAAACACAACCAAAAAAAAGTCATTCCATTGGTATCACCCTTTGACCCCATCCGCCATGGCTGTCCAAGCTGCATTATAACCAAGTCCTGGAGAACAGAGCCCAATAGCCGTTGCTAAAGTTTGCTACTTTTTATACAGCAGAGGAGAAAGGGGGACAGTCCTCTGAAAGCTTTTATTTAAGGCAAAAAACTCCCTTCATCTCTACCCTTGTTTTCCTTGCCATTTGGCAGGTGGGTCTGGTTTCTGACAAGAGAGCCCCAGGGTCCCCGACAAATCTGGGTCTCTGCTGGGTACAGCTGCTTTATTTTGAGCCACTGATACAGTCCCACAGGTAGGAAATGTCTAGTGTTCCCTGCAGTTACTTTTTGTTGCTCTCTCACTAGACATATTCCGCTTCTCTTTTTCTTTCTACATCTTTTCATCTTCCTTTGCCAAAGTCCCTCTTGTTTCTTGTATTTTTATTTCCAATTACTTTTTCCTTCTTTTGTGTTTTGCCTCTCAGTATTTCCACTTTAAATCACTTAAAAGTAGAGCATAAAAGTCTTTGTTTAACCAGAAAAAAAAAAAAGATGTTAGGTTTTGTTTACCGCTCTACTATTAAGTGCATTGAACATGGAAATCCTGTGAGGCAGAACTAGGACATCCTCCTAGGATTGACACTGTTCTAGATGTGTTCTATAGAATTCACAAATTCTATGTTGCACAAATAAATACAGGATTATTTTTCCATATTACTTAGGTTTTCTTTTTCAGAAATGCACAGGTAATGGTTTTAGTACTTTAATATCTTTAATACCTCCATGGAAATACCCCTCTCTGTGTCCAAGAGGGTTCCCCAAGCATTCTGCTGCTTAAGCAAAACTGACTTGGCAAATTTTATTGCATCTCTGTGAAGAAAAATGTGACTGCGGATGGGTCTAGAGCCAGACCATGGCAGACTCTGAGTGTATTTGCACATCAGAGAAGAGAAGAAGCAAGATCTCACTGTGTGTGAATGGACGAAGCCAAAGGAAGTCACCCACTTGCCCTCTGAAACGAGGTTGGTTATTGGTAGCAGGGAGAACTGTTCTTTGTTATGCCAATGTTACTGCTCATAGAAGAGGATTCAGCACTGAGGATGCTGTCTCTGAGCTACAGCCAGCCCGAGTGACTAGAGATTCATTTGCACTTTTTGTGAGTGCATATCCTAGCCAAACCGACACTCGATATTAAAAAAAAAAAAAAAAAGAAAAGGAAAAAAGAAAGTTTTTCCGCAGGTAGACAAGCAGGCAAACATTTCTTACTGTGAATTTCAGGATGTTATAGTAACGTGTTCAGAAAGAAGGAGAAAACTAGGTACACTCGCTCCTAAACAGCTCATCACTTCTGTCTGTGCAACTGAGCTTGAAATGGGCTTCCTGGAAGACTTCATCCACTTCCCAGTCACATTTGCGGTCAAGCTAGCACAGCAGTGGAGGTGCTATCAGAGCATCTCCTCATTCCAGCTTCACCCCAACAGAGTGAGAAGGCACAAAACTTAATTTCATTGTGTATTCTTTGTTTATCCAAATGTGAAAAATATTTCAGCTTGAAATCGGTCAGATTTTTTGGATACAGGCACAGCCTGTTTCTTATTTTATTCAAACTGACTTATTTAAAGTTCTGTTACTGTCCTTTTGAACTAGCTGTTCTCCCAATCTCTTCCTGTAATGAGCTGTACATGTGCCAAAACAGTTGAGTGAAGTTAAATCATAAAACAATGGATGTCTGCTGAACCTGAGTGTCAAAGAAGAATTAAAAACATATTTTGGAGAAGGGTTAAGGAATCACATCAGCAACCAGTTTAGGTACATTCAGAAGACTCAGGAATATTAATAAACCAGAGTTCAACTGGTAATGCATGGCTTTTGTACAGAAGTTTATGTTCAAAAAGTTTTAGTTTTCTGTTCAACTCACTTATGATGTACATAGCAGAATCATTTCCCTTACGCGAAATGAAATCTTGGACTGAACTCTTCTGTGTTTCTTGAATTAAATTGTTCCAGGTAGACACAAATTTTGGACGGGTATTCACCTATTCATAAAAAGTTTTAAAGGAACTAAATGAAAATTTATTGCATTCTTAGCAATATTTTTTGACATTATCTATAGCAATTTTAAAGCAGATAAATCACTATATTAAACACACATGTTCCCTAATTGCTATTACTTTTAGCCTGGTTTCCCGTAATTCCTGCAATGGGGCAGTCTGTCTGTCCTCCTCTCCCGACCTCCGTGGCCAGTTTCAATCAAATTAAAAAGAGTGAGGCTCAAACTGGAATCTTATCTTAGGTTCTTAACTTGAACGAACATTTTAGGGAACAGAAGAAGCCCTCCTGGAGCAGAGTTTCCCTCTACAGTCAGTGGAGACAGGTAAATGCCTCTCGATGTCTCTGAAGTCAGACCTTGCCTGTGAAATTTAGATGAAATTTAGTCTCAGAAATGCAGCGACGTTCTGTTGCTTGTGGTAGGAGTTGAAACACTAAAAGAAGGCTGGCCTCCTAGCTTTCTTGAATTTAAGCTCAACTTAGGTCCCTCAGTTAGTTGGGCTTGATTCCGTCTTAGGCATCTATAGATCAATGAAGATCTTCTGGAGGATAGCGGTCCTCAGGCAATTTGCCCTCCACACTGAGCTCAGCTATTGCGTGGTCTGTTTATGACCAGCCAGCACACCCACAGCTCCAGATAAGCTGCAGCATATGATGCATCTCAGCTGGTTGAAATGGTGAAGAGGACCTGTACAGGGGAGCTGGGGTTATGACGGGGGAGGTTGAAGAACAAAGAGAGACATCCAGAAGAAATGATTTGTTCCTTTTAGAATTTGTTTGCATTCATTAGTTCTGCTGCTCACAAAATAAGTTATTCAAGTATGTCATTTGCTTTTGTTTACTCTCGTAAATGCCAAATGCATTCCAAATTCAATGCATGGAGTAATGGGTAAGCCTGTCCTTACCGTACCGATTGCTTTTCCAGGACATCAAAAGGAAACCCTGTCTTGTAGGAATATATCTTTTGTGGGAGGATTTGCTGATATTGCAGTCCAAATGCCTAACTATTGCAGGAACAACCATTGCACTGACTCTTGCTTACATTTTTAATCTTTCTTTGGCCTCTGGCCACTTTCTAAATAAATGAAACATGCCTGTATTGTTCCGTCCAGCAGACAGATGATAAAAAGACTGTTTCAAACTATAGGCAAGTCAGTCTTCAGCCAATCACTTCTAAAGATGTGGAACAAGTACAGCAGTCTTTAAGTTTAATACTACCCTTTCACATTTTAAATCAATTTACAATCTTTCTTTGTAATCAGTTTGGTTGCTTCCCAAATCCAGTACAGGGGATGTTTTATTGCCAATTCTTCATTTCTGGTCTGATGTTCTGGATAAGGGTTATGTCAAAGACAACACTTCTTGATCTGTACAGAATCTTTGATACAGCATCTCACACAGGCCCTTTGTTTCAACAAAGCTATGGATGGTACATATACCTTAACAAGTCATTTTTCTAACGATCTGCTTTGAAGGTCACAAAATACTGTTAATAATGTTCCAAATAACAATGACCCTTCGCCTTCTAGAATTCCCCTTGAGAACACACTTGGCTGAAATCAATTTTTATGTGTGTTAACAATATAATCTCTTTGCAGTGTTCACAAAATAATAGACTTACTTGCATAAATGAAGACACAACACCTCATAAGCCAATATGTAATTCAACTGAGAAATCTGATTTTCAGCCTGATTTAAAAGTAACCTTAAAAATATAGCTAGTTTCAACATGATTAACACATGCAGCAAGCTGAGAATTCAGCAAATACCTGATTACCAGTAAGATTTGTTTTGCACATGAATTCAGAAGATTTAAAAGATAAAAGAAAATTAAATTAAAAGTTTTAGGTAGCACGGGAGCCGAAACCGTTAGCTCAGAAGCAATTGAAAATCTTAAATTCTTAGATATAAAAAAACCCCTTAGATATAACTGCACATTTCTACAGAAAAGACCCCTTTTTCCACCTCAGAATTTTGTATTGTCAGAAAAAGAAAAACATGGACATTTGCTGAGCATTCCTGTATGTCTGGCTATTTCAAACCATGGCAATAGCTTTGCCCGGGCTATCAGTTCTAGACAAATGGCCACCGTGCATGCACCTGTACCCGCACTCGCCTGCAGTCATTATACAGGCATACGCACACAGTCCAGCTGCAGATACGCAGCATGTGTCCTGCATAGAATCACAGAGCCATAGAATGGTTAGGGTTGGAAGGGACCTCAAAGATCATCTCCTCCACTACATCTCCACTAGATCAGGCTGCCCAAAGCCCAGTCTAGCCTGGCCTTCAACACTTCTAGGGATGTGGCCTCCACAGCTTCTCTGGGCAACCTGTTCCAGTGCCCCACCATCCTCACAGGGAAGAATTTCTTCCTTATATCTAATCTAAATCTCTCCTCTTTCAGTTTAAAGCCATTACCCCTTGTCCTGTCACTTCCTGCCCTTGTAAACAGTCCCTCTCCATGTGCATGTGCAATAAGACCTATACTTCCAGAAATGTCAGGGTCACGTGCATGAACTGCTCATCTCTGCGCAACCCACAACTCCTAGAAACAGATGAGCCTTATAAGATTTATTTGAGTATTGACATCTTCTGCCTGCTTGCAGTAGATGTGTTTGGCAAAAGAATTCTCACTGGCCACTTTGTGAGCCGTACTGAAGCGTGGCTGTGTCCACACTAGTAAATAAACCAGGCCAGGGTGCCTTCCATGACCCCGTGGGAAGAAGTGTGATGTTGACACTGCATTTTTTCCACAAAACAGGGTGACCCTGTTCATGCATGCTTATGTTGTCCCTTACATTGTGCTGAGGCAGTGTCTGGGAGCTTACTAGTTGGCACAGGACTATGTCAGGAGTTGCTACTGGTTAGACAATATGGATAGTTTGTTGGCAGTGTTTGAGGCCATGCTCTAACCCTGTTTACTTCTCACAGTTACAGCAAAGAAGCCACAACCAGGACTTACAGAAGAGGCAGGTGAAGCAGTCTGTGTCCTGGGGGACTGGGCCACTCTAACAGCGGAAATATTGGATCCTGGCCTCAGAATTGCATGGAACCAAATGAGGAACTAATAACTTGTTTTAAATACATTCAGTAGTCTGTGAGGGCAGTGTTTGTGTCCTGCTTTACATTAGGCTCCTTGCATTCAAAACTCAGGTGTCCCAAACTGCTATAGACCCGGTTGTTCTTTCTAAATGCACTCATAAAAGTGCCCTCTGCCTGCAGATCAACCCTGCTTCCACCTACAGGCAATGTTTAGCTCTCCCACAATCACTACACAGCCCACATTTCTGGCCCTGTGAAGGATTTTTTTATGCGTAACCACAGATGGAATGCAAGTAGAGAGTAGGCAGATCATCACTTCTAATATATTTGGCTTTTAGAATAACAACAACAGAACAATAATTCCAAATTCACCAGTGAAGCCTGGTTCCTAATGAATTTGTGTCCCATAGCTGATGAAACTTTCCTTTGAATTGTGGCATGAGCTCAAGTTCTTATTACAGATGAGATAATCCATGCAGATGCATTTTATGAATGCTATCATTCACAGATGGGAAGCCTTCAAGAATATTCACACCTAGTTTGACATGAAAGAATTCTTAGAGGAGAGAAATCTTGGCTATGATGTTGATACTCTATTGCCTTGGGGGCATGAACACCAAAATACACATGGCTAAGGCATTTAGAAACCATGTTTCTTCATCTCACAATCCTCTTCCCCACCAGAAATGTCACCAATGGCACCTAAGATACCTTAAGATACCTCACAAGTGCATATGGAGCTAGAGGATATGATGAAAGACCTGTGGGAGGCCAGTGCCCTGCTGAACTAGAAGTGGGTGGCCAGGTGTTCCCACTCTGCAACCAAATCAAGGCTGCAGTCAACAAATGCCATAGATTTCAGAGAGCTGTTGGGCTGTCCAGTGATGGACATCTGCTTTAGGAGAAGCTGAATATCACCTGAAGGGTGTTTCTCTCCTCAATCTGTGTGTTCTTATAAAATATGAACCTGTATCAAAAGTAGCTGAAGTCAGTGACCACTTACTGAGAGAGATCTCAGACATGAATACATCCATACCACATGCTTCCCTGAGCCCTGCTTCCTTCGGTGACTGGGCTATAAACACCACTCAGAGCTTCCATAATGATTTTTCTGTTGCTGTAAGTTCCCTATCCCATTCTTCCCATGGTTGAGTACAGAGACCTTCTACCTTATCTAGAGAAGGACTTTTATGCCAGCCTCAGTGACAGAAATTCAGTGGGTCTGCTGGGGGATTAGGTCTGGGTTTGAAACATGTGAATGACCATCTTTGGTGACAATTGTGCTTGGCAGATTGACATGCGGTGTTTGCTAGAAAAGAAACTGAGCCTGTATGAAAGGATCTGTCTGAGGACAGCACTATAAACAGTTCTGCCCTTTGAGATCTCACCTGGAGGGTTTTTGGCGAGAGGATAAGTCTGTTGGTTTACACTTGTGTAACCAGAAGCAGAAGTTAACTATTCAAGTTTCATACTAGCCGTGATGGATCTGTGACGCTTTCTGAACATGGAATGCTGTCTTAGTTATTGCTGGATAATAGAATTATGAATGTGTTGCTTTAGTAATAGGATTCCTGTTAGTAAAAAGCAGGGAGGGTAAAAAATGGCAGAAATTAAACCATTAAACACACAGAGGTTTTTCAGAGAGAACTCCTCAAAGGGGAAAAATGGGGACAAGAAGATCAAAGGGCATCATAGCTCTTTAAAGATGGATAAGGAGAAGAAGAGGAGGCATTTTCTGGGCTATACAGATAGCATTCTAGGATAAATAGTATTGATTTGTCTGAGAAATCTAGGCTTCTATTCTGCAACATCAAAGGAATGAAGCCTCAGGTCCAATAGGCTAGCACACAGACTTCCAAAACATTTCAGTGCATGCAAACACACACAGACAGACATATACATACACACATACACATGCATATTTTATATGACAATTATCTAGTACATAAATTTTAAATGGTTGTGTCTGTGTACACAGATATATAAGTATATGTATCCATGTGCATGAAGTGTGGCAGAAAGATATTGTTTCTGGGTTTTTTTACCTGACAGATACTACATTTCTAACCACTGATATGTGGAAGGAAAGGGCAGCATTAAGACTGCCAAAGTACTATGGGCTTATAATAATGATGGTAATACCATCACGTGGCACTGAAGAGCTTCACTGTTAACATTCAGATTCAAGTATTTTCTTCATTCTTACCGGCCTGGGCATTTTGTTTGCATAGGTTTTTTTCATGCTTTGCTTTTCAAGTCAATAATTGTTTTCTGGGACTCTTCTGATGGGGCTGAGAAATCTCTTGAAATCCACAGTACAAGAAGGCAGGGTTAATATGGCCACTATAACACTTCTGGTGCAACAATTTGTAATCTGAAAATGTCCAGAAAAGTCTCCATATTTTGTGAATTTTTTTCTTCCCCCCCCCCCAATGTCTGAGTCATAATCTGGAGGATATTTAGCACTAACTTACTGTTGTGGATGAATATGTCATGCACATTAAACAAGTGTTGCTACTGTTCACTTTAAGCCAGCTCACAATCTGTATACTCATTCAACTTTTTTCTCCAAACAGTATACATCATTCTGAGCAGCTTCTATAAACAGACCAAGTTCTGCTTGCTATAGCAACACACCTCCAATAACTGAATTTTCTAGTTGATTAAAAAGAGGAAAAATAATCTTTCTTAGGTGCTTTGAAAGAAATTTAGGAGATCCAGCATACTTGGGTCAACAAATATCTGTTTGCGCTAACCCCACAATAAGGTCCTTATCCATCCTTAGGGTGTGATGGATGCACAGAAGACAGGGAAAAATAGTAAGAGATAATGATAAGAACTATATGTAAAATGGGGCCTGTCCCAGTACAGAAAAACATAATGGAGAAAGGGTCTTACCTGCTGATCTGAGGTATTTGCAGTTTGGATATCTATCTATAGATAGATGGGCAAACTCAGAGATAAACTTATAAGGGAGGTCAGATGAATGCTACTCTGTTTCTTTCCATTAACTATAAAAAGACACTAAATAATCAGCTTGAAGCTAGACATTCACGGTATAAAATTAGGCAATATGAATCCCATGGTTTCTGTGGGTGTTTCCCCATCTAATTCAGATTTCTTTCCTTTTCTCTCTCTTACTCCTGTTTGACCTGACATGCAGGCAGACTTCGGAACCCAGTAGGTTATTTCTGTTCAGGCAAAAATTGGTAAGTGTTAGCTACAAATGTGACAGAACATTGGTTAGTGCAAAGAACAAAGTTATTTCTGCTCAGAGGTCATTAGAATCTTTTTTATCATTGTTTGACTCTTTTTAAATTAGTACTGTTATGTTTCTTAAAATGGACTATTTTCAATAAGAGAATCATAGAATCACTAAGGTTGGAAAGGACCTCATCAAGTCCAACCATCAACCTAACACCACCATGTCTACTAGAACATGTCCTGGAGCGCCACGTCTACACGTTTTTTTAATGTCTCCAGGGACGGCGATTCAACCACCTCTCTGGGCAGTCTGTTCCAACACCTCACTACTCTTTCCATGATGAAGTTTTTCCTAATATCCAACCTAAACCTCCCCTGACGCAACTTGAGGCCATTCCCTCTTGTCCTGTCGCTTGCTACTTGGGAGAAGAGACCAACACCCACCTGGCTACAACTTCCTTTCAGGTAGTTATAGAGAGTGATCAGGTCTCCCCTCAGCCTCCTCTTCTCCAGATTAAACAACCCCAGTTCCCTCAGCCGCTCCTCATAAGATTAGTTTTCCAGTCCCTTCACCAGTTTTGTTGCCTTTCTCTGGACCCGCTCCAGCAGCTCAATGTCCTCCTTGTAGTGAGGGGCCCAAAACTGGACACAGTACTCGAGATGTAGCCTCACCAGTGCCGAGTGCAGGGGGACAATCACTTCCCTACTCCTGCTGGCCAGGCCATTCCTGATGCAGGCCAGGATGCCATTGGCTTTGTTGGCCACCTGGGCACACTGCTGGCTCATGTTGAGTCGACTGTCAACCAGTACCCCCAGGGTCTTCTCTGCCAGGCAGCTTTCCAACCACTGCGCCCCAAGCCTGCAGCGCTGCCTGGGGCTGTCGCGACCAAAGTGCAGGACCCAGCACTTGGCCTTGTAAAACAAGAAGTACTTGCTTAGATGAATACTGGCATGAAAAGCTACGTAAAATAACTACTTTTCAGCTTGAAAAAATTGACTTGGAATTTCAGTCAGAAATTCAAACATGGTTTTGAGAGTTGTTTTATAGATTTGTAGTGCCTGTATGTGTTCTTTCTGGCCAATGTCATCTCTACGTTAGGCCTTCATATGTCCTTTTGAGTCACAGCAAAACCTTCTAAGGTCACTAGGATTTAAACTTAGGGATTAACCACCTCTTAAGTATTTTTCACAGAATCAAAGAATGGTAGGGGTTGGAAGGGAGGGGCCTCTGGAGATCATCTAGTCCAGTCCCCCTGGTAGACCAGGATCACCTAGAGCAGGTTGCACAGGTTCGCATCCAGGCGGGTTTTGAATATCTCCAGAGAACGAGATGCCACAGTCTCTCTGGGCAGCCTGTCCCAGTGCTTCGTCACTCTCACAATGAAGAATTCTCCCTTATAAAAGTCCCTTGGTTTGCTCAGCCTGGAGAAGAGGAGACTGAGGGGAGACCTCATGGTGGCCTACAGCTTCCTCACGAGGGGGAGTGAAGGGACAGGTGCTGATCTCCTCCCTCTGGTGACCAGCGGTAGAACCTGAGGGAATGGCATGAAGCTTCGACGGGAGGGTTAGGTTGGAGATCAGGGAAAGGTTCTTCACAGAGAGGGTGGTTGGGCCCACCCAACCACCTTTCCTCATACAAGAGATGCTCCATCCCCCTAATCATCTTTGTAGCCCTCTGCTGGACTGTCTCCAGCAGTTCCCTGTCTTTCTTCAACTGGAGATCCCAGAACTGGACACAGTACTCCAGATGTGGCCTCACCAGGGCAGAGTAGGTGGGGATAACCTCCCTCAACCTGCTGTCCATGCTCTTCTCAATATACCCCAGGATACCATTGGCCTTCTTGGCCACGAGGGCACACTGCTGGCTCATGGGTAACTCCTTGGCCACTAGGACGCCCAGGTCCTTCTCCACAGAGCTGCTTCCCAGCAGGTCAATCCCTAACCTGCACTGGTGCCTGGAGTTATTCCTCCCTAGGTGCAGGACCCTACACTTGCCCTTGTTGAATTTCATTTGGTTCCTTTCCACCCAACTCTCTGGCCTGTTCAGGTCTCGCTGAATGGCAGCGCAGCCTTCTGGTGTGTTGGCCGCTCCTCTCAGTTTCGTATCACCAGCAAACTTGCTGAGGGAACAGTTTGTCCCCTTGTCCAGGTCACTGATGAATATGTTGAATAAGACTGAACCCAGTACTGGGTGGGGCACACCACTAGCTTCTGACCTCCAGCTAGACTCTGCTTCACTGATCACAACCCTCTGGGCTCTGCCATTCAGTCAGTTCTCAACCCACCTCACTGTCCACTCATCCAACCCACGTTTCCTAAGTTTGCCTACAAATTAATTTTTGAATTTTAAAAAAAAGAGATTGGGAAACAGTTCTGTGAGGCAAGTACATCTATTCTGGAGAACAGAACAACTGCGTGCCTGGACCTGTTCCCTCCTACGTGCCAGCACGTGTGTGTCTCATGTGACCCAAATGGCGATTTTCCCTGCCACAGAATGAGACTGTACCAAGGCACATGTGGCGAGATGATCCCGTGGCGCAAACTGAAGGAGACGGACGTCACATTTCAGTCAAATCAGGAAGTATTTTTGGTCACACAATGAGGAAGCACCATGATTTGCTTTGGTCAGAGCACAGATACTTCATCACCAGTTTATGTTCTGTTAAAGTATGCTAAGAATATACCATTTGTCATTTAAATGAGCTTATTTGAATGTATAATGAAGCATGATTCATGTTTCCTTATACAGTTTTATTAGGCTTTTCAGTTTTCATATTTAGCTGTTGTTTTTCTTTTTGCATGTGTATCCACCACTAGTCATGAGGATAAAGGGGTGTGATTCTTGTCTCATGGGAAGAAAAATAAGGAGAAAAAAAACCCGAATAAAATATTTTCAATGTTCAAGTGCGACACATATTTTGGTTTGAATTAAACCAAACAAAGCAATAATTTGACCTGTGATGAAAAGAACAGTATTTCAAACTACACAACTTGAAATGAATCATAATTATGCTGGTGCATCAGCTGACATTACATGTATCAATAGGCCTTTTACTGGGATGAAATGTAACGCACACATACAGCTGACCCTTAAATGTGCAGATCAACGGATTTCAAGTTATGCATGTAAATGTTTCAACCACTGAAGCGTAAAATAGATAAAATTGGCCCATAAATATAATTTGTTTGTTGAAACAGTGTAAAATGAAACATAATCATAAGTGGAAACATTTTTGTCTTTTAAGTGACCACCTTGACTCGACAATGAATTAATTACAGTGAATGTTCCTTGCTAACACTGTTTTGCTTCTTGCTCCCAGCAAGATTTAAGAGTTGCTTCATTCAACGCTGGCGTAGCGGGGGAGGAAGGGGCAAATCCCACAGCCGAAGGCGGACAGAGATAGTGTTTCTTTGGCACCAGAAGATAAGTAATTTTTGTTTGGCAAAAAAAGGGATGCTTGCATTTGCACAGACATTTGGATTATGGGAAGCAGGCCAAGCAGAAACGAATGAATGGGCAGGGTGCAGGTGAAGTCTGAATGCACATCAAATGGCTCTGAAATGTGTAAAATGACTGTCCTCTGCCGTCCCATCTTGCATGCATTTAGCTCTCCGGACATAATGAGTCATATGGACCCAAATGAGAATACCCATGTGTGTAAAATTAAGATTTGAGTATTTACAATGATATCACCACAGCAGTTCAGAGCAGTCTAGTGTTTTAAAGTTCAGCATTTTCTTTCTGGGAGATATCACCAAGGTTTAGAAGTGTTGGCAAGCCTGGAGGGAAAGTGTTTACTTCTTAAGCAAATAAGGTTTTAGTATCATCAGCTCCTGACAGAAATCCCTAATTAGTATATCTTTTGTTTATAATGATATAGTATATCCTCTGTTTATAAAGATAGATAATATATCTCAAATGTGCATGAGTAACAACATCAAGTGTTAAATATTTAATATGTATAAACGACTGCATTATTTTTATTCCAAAACTGATGTCATTCTGGAGCCTTATTCAGGCCCATTTGAGAATTTCCACTTGGGGCATTTTGAAGTATCTGAGAAAAACATTTCTACCTGGGAAAGGGTATTTGTGATCCCAGGGCCAATATGCATCTGGAGATTGTGGGAGATGGTCATAGACCAAAAGAAACAAACCCATTCAGTTCAACTGATGCTACGAGTGATCAGCACCTCTGAAAATTAGCTTGCTTACCAGGTGCCTAAAGAAGGATGGATCGATGCTTTGACAAATGTGAGCTTAATAGGTCGGTTTTGTAAATGTACAGCAATGTTTGCTGTAACATTTCCACCACAGTCAGGGAGGAAATAGGATGTCTGGAACAACCATGGGTTGTCTCTAGACTTGACCCTGACACATACTGCAGCCGGAGGCTTGCAGGGACGGATTCCTGGCTTTCCCAGAGCTTTGTTAAGCTCAGCAGTGCACAATAGCCTGTGACTTGTCATCATTTTCAGGACTGGAGGCAAAATCCCTGTTGTTATATACGGAGAACCTTTTCTCGATATGGAAGGCTTTCCTTCTAGGAAGGTTTCAAACACAGCAGCCGGCTCTGTTCTGCTCTTCCAGTGCTCTTGTACAGATTACAGCGGAACCGTTGGGAGACTCTTTCTCTCTTTGCTCACACGAGTACTGAGGAGGGTTTCACAAGACCCGTCAGTGAATGTTGCAATCCAGGCACATGCTATGGCAAATTGCAATTGCTTTGAAAGCAACTGATTTCAGCGGGGACTTCTTCAAAACACATGGTGCAGTGTGGTCTTTGGCACTTACATCTTGCCCTACTTCAAGCAGGGGAAAAGAATCAGGAAAATTAAAATAAAACAAATTTAGATTAATGTAATCTCAGAGCTATGAATGTATATGCTCAAACTTCAGGAAATATTTTTTTTCAGCCTTACATCAACTCAGCTGTTTTGCATATGTTGGCCTTGCTTAGTTCTGCTCTGTTTTGGGGCATACATGTTAATATGTTTTCAATATTTGTTTCATATCTCTGAGATTTACACTTGATATGTATACTTTAATACTTTTGATAACCTATAGTATTTGCCTCCTAAATCTCTGGGGCAGTGGCCATCAACCCATTCGTGTGTCAGTAAAGCTAAGTTTATGTACGTATGTACATGTGTATGAAAAAATGCCTAAGTGATCTTATTTTGTGACTATGGCTCCTCAGTGTGATCTGCAGGTATGGGACTTATTTAACAGAATTATATTATACCCCGTGGAGGATGGCTGTTACAAGAGGGTTGCGGCTCTGCCCATGCCCAGCCTTGGAGGACCGAAGTTCCACAGAATGGTGGAGGCTGCCAGGCACCTCTGGAGAGGGTCTGGTCCAGCTTCTGCTGGGGGCTGGGCCAGCTACAGCAGGTGCTGAGGGCAATGTCCAGGCAAGTATTTAATATTGCCGTGAATGGAGACTCCACGGTTGTTCAGGGCACCTGCTCCAGCGTTTGACCACTCAGTCAGCACCACTGAGAAGAGCCTGGCTCCATCCTCTTTACTCCCCCCGTAAGGTATTTATTTACATGGATTAAGGTATCATCCTCTCTACCCCCACGAAGCTTCTCCGTGCTGAACAAATGCAGCTTTTGGCCTTTCCTCACATTAGATGTCCAAATCTGTTAATCACCTCCGCGGCCCTGCATTTCTGCCTTTAGGTACAAACTCATCAGGTCTAATCGAAGCTACGTCAAAGGACAAAGCTTTTGGCAGGGGTTGGGGGCAATGGGGGCAGTGATCGGAGCTGCTCATTCGTGGCCTCTGGAGCGTCTGCCACAGATCTCTGCAAAACGGTCACCTCCCAGGCTGCGATGGGACAGGGTTAAAAAGCTTTTGCCTGCCTCAGGGTGTGAGGGGGCAGACGTGTATGGGACAGCAGCCCTACTGCCTGCCCGCTCCTGGGCCGAGAGCAGCTGCGAAGGGTTCCTCAACGCTGCCAGCCTCCTCATCGCTGCCCGCCCCACACGCCCAAAGGCCGGCAGCCCACTGGCGAAGTGAGAGGAGAGGAGAGGCTTCGCCGCTCTCCGTCCCGCCCGCAATGGCTTGTACCATCTCTCCATGTGAGAGGGGGGAGAAGAGGAAGGGCGGCAGCCCAGCCCGTTCATCTCAGTGCCTTTCTGCCGCCCGCACCCCTCTCCCGTCTGCGGTGTGGCGCCGTCNGGGCGGCGGCCGGGGCGCACGGAGCATGCACAGCGCGAAGCAGCGTCCCGCGGACGCGCACCCTGGCCAGTGGGTGCTCATTGCACCAGGTAACCCGGCGGGGCTCCGAGGTGGGACAGGCTCTGCCGCAGCGCCGATCGCTCATTCTCCACCGCGCCCCGCTGACTGGCCTTGGCGGTGCTTACCCGCATCGCGGCGGGGCTGGGCCGTCTCTCGGACAGGAGACGGGTGCCTTTCTCCGAGGAATGCGGCTGGTGTCTGGGCTGCTGTGTGCAGCCAGCGCCAGTCCTGGTGTGTTAAGGACGTTTTGAGACACAGCCTTTACACAAGGCCCTACAGAGTAACCCCCCCTTCTCCTCTCCAGGGACCGTGTTCCCCTCACTGCATCTATGCTTTTTATTTTTGTGTGTCGTTAAGGTTTTCCAAAGGTCAGCTCGCCCCTGGTTTTCAAACAGCGTTGTGAGCCCTGGGTAGAGGAGCTGTAGAAGAGAGGTCTTGTCACGGAGGTCCCTGATGGAGCCTGCTGCTGGCAGCCCGCCTTGCCTCGGTCCCCTTACCCCATTCCTGCATTTTTTTGAAGGAAAAGATTCAGTGCCCTAAGCCTCAGCTTTAAAACAGTAAGTCCTAAGCCAGAGTGAAATCTCCTCAGCTCTTCCTCTCTATAGGCTAAAGAAGCAGACCTCTGCATGGCAGCTCTGCAGATGCAATATTCACAAGGCCTTAAATGCTGTGCAGGCTTAGTTTCTCTCACTTCGCACTGAATAAATGGGAAGATGCCATTCCCTCTTTGCATTTGTTTCTGCATACCATCAGGTTTTAAAATTTTACATTCACAGATCACAGAAGGGTTTTGTGTTAAAGAGCGTTAGCGAAACAGGATGTGCTCAAAGACATGAACAGGAAGGAGGCATTTCATAAGTGCTTTTTTTTAGTTTGCTTTCCTAAGGTAATGAAACATCCACAGTTGTCTGTGAGTCAACTTTCTACTGTGCCTATTTCTTACCCGACCTAAAACTTTTGAGCATTAATTTCAACCAAAGCTGATAAAAAGGAGGAGCTTTTTGGAGTAATTTTATGAGCTTTGCAAAAATGATTGTGGTGGTGTGAGAAATGCTATAAATGACACCACTGAAGGGAATGTATAGGAATAGCTTAGTTCAGCAAAGGTTGAAAACAAGGCAGGAGCTCAGTCGTGAGACATGCATCTGTAAGAAACCAGGCTTCTCTTAGTTACGTGAGAAACAGAACCAGTCGTTATGATTTCAGTGATTCCTCTCTTCCTCTGGTTTTAACTTTCAGTTCCACCCTTTGGTATCTGATATGCTTGATGCCTAAGAAAGGAGTTTATAAGTGAGGAATTCCTTTTTTTTGTTTTTTAATATATTGACTCTCTGCAGGCTAGGATTTAAAGCTGAATCTTGTATCAGATGACTGGCTATGCCAACAGATGTCCATACTGTGCAAATATTTACAAATATGCTTAACTTATGCATGAGTAGTCAGTTCTGTGCAGTAAGTTAAATTCTTCAGTAAGTGTTTGCAGGATTGGAGCCAGAGCTTGTAACTTTCATGAAGCCAGACAGTTTGTATTACCAATTATGCCAGCACAGCTCTGACAAAATTTATATAGTACTCCAGACCTGTAAGAAAGTTTATTAAGCCTTAGTAGAACCTCAAACCAAATAGTGATTTTAAAAAAAAGTCTGTGGTTGATAATCTCAGAACTTCATGGCTGATGAGATTTGCCAGTCATATCAATAGGACTGCTGAAATGAAATTGATTTATTGACTTAAGTTTGCTTTTAAAGTTTTTGGGGTTTTTTTTTTCAGAAAAGAGATTTTAAAAATTAACATCTATCACTTTTCAAAGTTTCGCATTTCTTAACTACTTTGTTGAGTGGATCTGAGAATTTCTTCGCTGGCCATTTAGCACAATTTGTAGCAGGAAGACCTGATTACTTTTAGGAATGAAAATGGATGTAGTTGGATTTACAATAAAAAATGCCTTTTCTTTGACTGTGTTAAATTTTATTCATATGACAATCCACATCTTCATAATACCTGCCTGGCATTATGCTGCCTACGTGCATAAAAAAAACTGTTGTAGCTAATTGCAGGATCTGGTTCTGGATGTGAGTGTAATACCATTTGTTGATAACTCTACTAACAACTTCTAGGTGTAAATAGCCTATTTATCTTTTTTTTGTATCTGGTGCCATTATCCTGTGCATAGTGGAGTGAAGGAGCAAGGTATATTTTAATGCTATGCAAGAAGCTCCAAACCTTTCAATGTAATAAAGGCACTTTCTGAGGTCCTGATTTCAAGTGCTTAAGTTAGTTTGAACTATTTACCTGGGTATTCTGCCTCCTAGAACAGCTTGTAAGGTTAATAATGTATACCATCCCACACTACCTAATAGCATCTCCACTTGGATATATGCTATTCATCTTGCTTTGATTGTGACATCTTAAAAGTTCCTTTATGGATGGAGTTCTGCAAAGAGGGTAGATATCTCAGTCTAAAAAAGAATGAGGTCTGTCAAAAGTATAGAAGAAAAACAATGAGAACTGAAATTTGATTTCTTAAGTAACAGTATTTTTCAGTCATTCAGAATAATAGAGATTCAACTGTAGCTTCGTAGAACCGAGGCAAAGATGGCTGGAGTTCTGAACAATGAGGCATGTTTTGCTCTGATTCCTTAGTTATTATGTTCTGAGAATCTCTCTCATTTTGCACAATTCTCTGACTGTGATTTTGGTGATTATGTGTCGTGTAGAAACACTTAACTGTCTAAAAAGCACATGTAAGAGGTGAGATTTTTTTTTTCTTATTTGGACTTCAGCAACTTACAACATCGGGTTGATATCTGGAACACAGCAGCTAAAAAAGCAGGCAGATTTGATTTTTCAGTATTCATAAAAAGTGAGCAGAGTATGCTTGTCTGCTTTAGTGTTGAAGGCTATAAAATTATTACTGATTTCCTTGTTTCAGTACACACACACTGTTATATTGCATAGACAGTAAATTGCTGCTCTGCTGTTCAGAGTGTGTTTGATCAGTGTGGAGATAAATTTCAATTTTGTTTCTGATTTCTTAAATTGTATATTGATTTCAGTGTTCTGGAAACAGCTCAGAAACAGGAAATCTCTTCTGTCGGGTAGAACTGCCCATGTTCTTTGTTGAAGTCATGGTTATAGCTGGAGTTTGAGTGTTGAAGTTTGAGTGGTTGTTTTACCAAAGATGATGTGTGGTTAACTCTTACCATTATATTTTTGGTACTGTAAAACTTTGATCGTGAGTGTCCATCTCATGCCTACACATCATAGGACAGGGCTACAAACCACACAGCTCAGCAGGTATTTTTCATGGATTGTAGACATGGGTGAAGATGGGAAGGGGTAGCAGAGCTGCCTGAGCTGAGAGGCAGAGTTGGTGTTCCGTCAGCAGGCCAGTCACCCGTGCTTCGTTTCAGTCGGTCTTTTCTACCTGTAACGGTCTTTTCCTCGGACACTGTTGTTAGCAGCAGCCTGATGACAGCCTTTGCTCTCACCAGCCCCTTGCCACACCGAATCATTTGGGCTGTTTGGCATGGGAGCTGCGCAAGGGAAGTCCGAGTAGGAAGGGGAAAGGAGAGCCTCAGATAGTCATAACTGGTCTGGCTGGTAAGCAACTTTTAGGTGCGGTAGCAAATTTTGCCTTTAGAAATGGTAGCCTGTCCTTGTCCTGGTGAGACCTCTTGTGATGGTGTTTCTGCTGATATTTACTTTTTTCCATGGTGGCAGGATGATTTGATATGCCAATATAATAATCTTTTTGGTTTTTATAAGCATAATTGTTCATGTGTTTGGGATTGAAACACAAGGGCAAGACAAAGGGGAAAGCCAGACGTCAGAGGGAGAGGAGTTAAGAAGTATTCATCTGGAGGAGAAGTTAGGATGAGGAGAGTGTGATAACCATACTGATCCCTTCTGAAAGGCTGGAAGCTGCTAGTGTACCCTGTGCAGCTAGTGTACCCTGTGCAGCCTACGTTTAGAGGAAGGTTGAGAAATAGATGTGAATAGTCAAGAGAGAAAACTATGAACAAACAGGAAGAGGGTAGCTGAAGGGATTGGTTGTATGGGGGGAGGTGATGAAGACAGAAAACTTGGGGATGTGGGTAGGGGTTGAGCTGTGAATGCTGGGCTCGAAATAGAGTCGTCTCTGGGCAGTTTCTCCAGTTGCAGATTAACTATGCTGTGAATATACAGGCACCAGATTTGGCCTAGAGCAGGCTCAGCTCAGCGCTAACAGTTTATTAGTTCAAGTGCTGTGCCATGTTAACACATCTCTGCTATTTCCAGGACCAGCTTTGCAGTGCAGCTGCTTTCAGACAGTGTCTGAACTAATAAGGCCTGATGGACCCAAGTTGGCTCTTTGCAGACCCACTTGGGTGTTTCTACGCTGTGCTCCATGTTCCAGGGGATTTTATTAGCTTGGCTGGAAATCTGGATCTGATCTTGCTTTGTGGAAGGTAGTTGACTTCGATGGTTAAGAAGACCTCCCGAATCTGGAACTCTGGAGGAATCATGGTGCAGAGACACCGAAGTGCTAATAAGTCCTGAAGGACTCGCATGGACTTCATTGGTGGGTGGCTGAGTTTCCAGATTGTGCTTTTCTGCATTTCTTGTAGTAGTTGGATAATCAAGGATGTTATATTACCCATGTATCTGAGCCCTCCTTTACCCTTGAGAATGTAGAGATTCCTGTACAGGCTTCCTGTCCTGAACAGGTACAAGGGAAAAAGGTGGCTCCTGAGGATTAAAACCTGACCATCTAACAGCTAGAAAGTTGCTATGTTGTGCTTTAATAAAGGAAATTCTGTCTGTTTTCTGAGTATTCATGTGCATTTTTTAAAGATCCTATTACCTGAACCAGTAAGATTATCTTTTTTTTCTCTGTGTATAGGTAGTTTCTGCTTGCTTTGTGAGTTGGGCCCGTTTTTAATGTTTTCTCTGAAGAAATCATAAGAACTAGACGTTATTGTCTAGACAGAGAAATAATACTGACACCCCACCTATTGCAGGGTTCTAAGGACAGGGCTCTGGAAAACCCTCAAGTACTGCTATAAAGTTGCGGTGCGTGACATAGATCTGATCTGGGCTCTGTATAGCAGATAAACATTCTTACATAATGGCTTCAAACTGGTCTTACCAATAGCAACCAAAATCACACTGTCTGCTTAACAGGATGAGTGTGAAGGGCAGTGTCTTTTCAGTACACTTTCTCAGGGATAGGCGTTATGTCAGAACTGGAGCTATTCATATCCTTCACTGGTTTTAGCAAAGAGGTCAGGAATTTAAGGCGGTTTTTTAAGTCTGGCGTTCCACTCTACACCTGAAGTTAAGACTGCTGTATTTAATTTGTCCTGTGTTTGTCCATATTAGGAAAAGAAGTAGGGGTTAGCTGCAAGCTGAAAATTATTTTCAACCTTTATTTTTCTGAACTAGACAAGTTCAGTTGACTACATTTTTTCAGTCTGCTGTATTCTTAAACAGTAAATTGATTAGCTTTTTTATTGGTTTATGAGAACTGCCATATGAATAGCACTGGAAGGACTGTAAGAGGGGAGAGACATTTAACAATCCTAGTATTTTTAGGAATTACTTATTTAAAAGTAAAAGAGGCAGTTTCACATTAGACTTGGCAAGTTGTTTGAACAAATCTCATATATGCCAGAAGTCATATGGAGGCAGAAATAAATGGACTGTGATGCCAAACCATAGGGCATCAGCACACATTAAGTTAATCCTTTGCTCTTTCACATGAGACTAAGGAACTTTTGTCTCCATGCAACAACAGAGGAAGCATTTGACTTGAAAATTTGGGGTCATATTGGGAGAAGATGTCATAGCAAAAGAAGCTGTGGAATACTTAATGCATAAAAGTAGTTTGCTTTAAAATCTGAAGTAGGCAGATTTTATATTTTTTTTTTTTTCCATTCTCGCACCTTGCACTTAACACTTTGATACATGTTTTTCTTTAGCATTTAAAAAACAGTTCAACTTCTCTGCCACGAAACAGACCACACTGATAGGCTGTTAAGGAGCTTGATTCATAAGTTGTAATGAATGTCAAAATTAAACAGGATACTTGAGCATTAATACTTCCAAGTTCTTTATCTACATTATTCTGGAAATAATGTTTACAATAAACAAATATGTATGTTTTTTTAACAGCTGACTTAAAACATCAGAAAGATTATATAAACTATGTCCACATATTTATATACCTTTTTAATAAGGTGAGTCTGAATATGCTTATTTTAGAATTTAGCACTCTGTTGGCATGTTTTACTTAACCTCCCTCTAAATTGGCATTTGCATCTCCTGAACAAAGCCTTTTGCCTGCAGGTAATCTGCACTGTTTCTTATATGTCATTTCTTAAAAGGCATACTGAGCTCAGCTGTGTATAAAGCAGATATAACTGGCATGCTGAGGAGCCAGAAGGAAGCATAGCAAATAAAATGACTGAAAAGAGATGTTTTAATGTGTAACACCATCTCCTACTTCTGCTTTCTGCCATCTGGCTTGGAAGAGACCAATTTATGCCAACTTAGGCCTGTCTGCACATGGGAATAGGGCTGATTCAGCCATTAATACAGCTGCACCAGTGCTGACCCTATAAATATTAAGAAGGGAAGTCTGAAGTTTTTATCCTTTCAAGTGATACCCTGTTCTTGAACTTCTCAAGGTTGTTCTCTCTCTCTTTCAGCTCAAACCTCTGCATAATCTGCCTAGTATCTAGATTTCAGTAACGGATTAATTAGTACTGTCCATTGGTGCCAGTGAGTGCATGAACGTGGGGGTTTTTTTGGCCTAAAGAAGTGAACTGTGCCAACATGAGGGGAAGCAAAAAGATACTCTCAGGCAGAAGTCTTAATATTTAGCTGTATTGCATAGCTGTGTACTGGAACAAAAGACCACTGAAACCATCTAGTAGCATATCCATTTGAAGTTTTGCTCAAGACAGAAAACAGTGCCATTTTTAGATATCACTGTGTTTTATCATAGGATTTCCAGGTGAAGTGGGAGCCAGAAAAACTTTAAGGGGTGTAAATTGCGTCACATTAAACATTATTTCCTTAGGGCGCCAAATAATAAACGTTGATTACCAAACTGATAGCTATTCTGTCTTTTATAACAGGCACGGCAAAAGTCCCCTCACTGAAGCTAGTACTATGTATGGTCAAGGAGAGGGTAAGTTGGTGAGGTAACATCAGGTCAGCATAACTAACAAGTAAGAAGATATCTCCAAAAATCAAGTGTGTGCAAGTGCAAATCCCTACCTTTATATGTAAGCACCTGCAAAAGAGGCTGCTTGCAGAAGTAAATCAAGCTATATGCCATTTAGTACTCCACTGAGTGTGGCGTGCCAAGGAAGCAACAAGGTAGTCTTATAGCTCATATCTTGCTTTCCCACCTCTGTACAGTCACATACGATCTAGTTTTCTAATTAGTTTAATTAGTTTACACCGGTCAAAGACCCCAGTGTCACATACAGAGTAGGTTATATGCTATGCCATCTGCTCCTGCCATGAGTTCTGTCCCTTTGTTCCAGTCATCATGTAACCATATGGTGAGTGAGAATAGCTTACTGATCTGGGTGAAAATTAGTACTTCTTTTTTGTGACTGTTTATTTCTCAGCTGGATCAGTGAACTGAGCCGACTTGCTGTGTGGCCATGAGATTGCTGGTTTTGATGGAAAGAAAGCAGCAGAGATGCGCAACAGGGAGGGAGCACAGCTGGGGACCTCAGGACTGCGCTTTTCAAAGGCCTGTGATCTTTGGTCTTTTAAAGCCATTCATGAAACTTTCTTCAGTTTGAATTAATTTGTTATGTTAATAAGTAATTACCCTGTAACTTATAAAAATTGTCAAAAGTTTGGGTCATACAAAGTACTCGATTTATTAATTAATTTTCACTGGGTGTTTTTCAGGGCATGCTGCAGGATAGAGGACATAGGCACTGAATTAAAACCATTTACTTCAAGGTTGACTGATTCTAAAATGAACATAAACAAACTGATTATTAGATCTAACATAGCCATGCCCTTAGGCTACCTAGTTTAAAATCTTCCATAAAATGTCCATTTAATGGGCTCCATCATAATGTCTCCATCTGACACACCTTTCGTGCATGGTTAGACGTTAAGAAGGGAATGGAAAAGACTTGTGTAGGTGACGTATGGTTTAATATCTGTTTTTAAATGAAATCTTAACTTTATATTTCCAGACTTTTAAATAATCCTGGTTTTTTGCAGGGTGATGTTGATAGGGAAATTTGTACTCTCAGAGGGTTTTTTCCTCTTACGCAGTTGACAGATATTTACAGCCTTTTTGCTTGCTTGGCTGGCAGCTTTTTGCATGGGAATTCCATATAACTTGATATTAGTCTGTTATATATAGTATTCTATAAGCAATTTTTTTAATAAAAAAAAAAGGTGAATAGACCTTGCATCATCCATAACAGTTTCATAGATCTTAGCAGGAGTTTTATGTTCTTTTCCAATTTATTCATGTCGCTGTACCAGCTAACACTTTTTTTTTTAATGGCCAGATTCATTAGTGCCTCATATCTATCCATTGTGGAAGAAATTATTGCCAGAAATCCTTTGACAGCTGATTCATTTTCACTTTGTTCTGTTTATATATTTTATAGAATTTGCCTGGTTGCATGTCTGACCTCCACGAAATACGATAGGCTTTTCTCCTTTTTTGTAATGGAAAGCTTTGTTGAAGCTTTTATGGTCTCTTTTGCTCAGCTTCAGGATTCTGAGGTTCTGTCTGTAGACTCCAGTACAACTGATGGATATATCATCCACTTTTTTAGATGGAGTTTGTGTGATTTGGTTAATAGTGAATGAACAGTAGACTGTAACTTAAGCAAAGTGGACATACTTATCAGCCCAGTGTTGGCATTTAATTGTTCTGCATTGTTCTTACCTCAGAACTCCCTCTGGTATAGCTGTAGCAGTACTGCATCTGGATTCATTCTGCATTGCTGGAAGTGTCTGTAAGCTCAGTGCAGACAGAGACATACACTTGCAGGGGATGATACAGGTGGGTTTAGGCTTTAGGCGGGTTCAGCTGCCTCCTGGAAGTGTCCGTCATCTGTCTTCCCTGGCAAATTAGAGAGTGACTTGCTAATCGAGATACCTCCTTGGGACAGGGTTAATTGAGTCCCTCTGTACCCTTGTATCACTTTTTTTTTTGTATTCTTGTAGTGAATGTTGTCCTAGGAGAACAGCATGCTATACTGGCACCTCTGTTAGTAAGCTGACCTGTACTGACTGTGTTACCTGCAGCTTACAGCTGCAAGGCAGTTGGTAGAGAGTATAATAGTCAGAAAGGTCTTACCTCTCTCACTTACTATTCTTGTAAATGAACAAATTTCTCAGGGTTGAGCTGTGGAAACTTGTAGTAAGCATAGTGGCAATCATCTGATGTTTTCTTTTAGGAGTTAACAAAAAAAGCTTTTCCTGTAATGTCCCTTTTGTCTGCTTATTTTCTCTAAGATTATTTTTTATCTGGATGTAAATTTTAAAATGAAAAATTCCTCAAAACTTAGTTTAGTTCTTAGTTTTGCTAGAGAATTGCTACAGTACTGCTTTTTAAGAAGTCTTTGTTAATTTAACTATAAGAGATCCTCGCCCAAATACAAGGACTGATAAATGTAATGACATTAAAGAAATCCAGTTACCTTTCCTAACTAAAGGCCAGAACACACACAAGTTAGGTTTGGACACCTAAGTTCAAAAATCCCTTGGTCAGCATTTTCCTAGTCATGAAGTGTTTAAATTCAGATAAATAGGGCGTTCTTCGCCCTTCAGGCCGCATTAATATTGCGTGTAGTTTTCCAAGCAGGTATTCTCCCAATGGCCTCTTTCTATTTGCCAACTTGATATCTAGTAGAGGCAATGTGTAGCAAAAGTATACTTCAGATGCCTCTGGAAATGGAGTGGGGTATTGCCTACATTTTGAGGAAACTGAAGGTGAAAGAGACTCAAGGAAGCCACTTTCGCCTTTGCTCACTCTTTCCCTTCTTTTGTGTGCACATTTGATACTGTCCGTCATGACATCCTTGTCTCTAAATTGGAGAGACATGGATTTGATGCATGGACCACTCAATGGATAAGGAATTGGCTGGATGGCCGCACCTCAAGAGTTGTGGTCAAAGGCTCAATGTCCAAGTGGAGACCAGTGACGAGTGGCGTTCCTCAGGGGTCAGTATTGGGACCAGGACTGTTTAACATCTTTGTCAGTGACATGGACAGTGGGATCGAGTGCACCCTCAGCAAGTTTGCTGATGACACCAAGCTGTGTGGTGCGGTCGACATGCTAGAGGAAAGGGATGCCATCCAGAGGGACTTTGACAGGCTGGAGAGATGAGCCTGTGTGAACCTCACATAGTTCAACAAGGCCAGGTGCAAGGTCCTGCCCATGGGTTGGGGCAATCCCAAGCACAGCTACAGACTAGGCAGAGAATGGATTGAGAGCAGCCCTGAGGAGAAGAACTTAAGGGTGTTTATGGACAGGAAGCTCAACATGACCTAGCAATGAATACTTGCAACCCAGAAAGCCAAACGTGTCCTGGACTCCATCAAAAACAGTATGACCAGCAGGTCGAGGAGAGGATTCTGCCCTTCTATGCTGCTCTCATGAGACTCCACCTGGAGGACTGCATCCAGCTCTGGGGTCCTCAGTACAAGAAGGACACTGAGCTGTTGGAGTGAGTCCAGAGGATGACCACGAAGATGATCAGAGGGCTGGAGCATCTCTCCTGCGAGGACAAGCTGAAAGAGCTGGGGTTGTTCAGCCTGAAGAAGAGAAGGCTCCAGGGAGACCTAATTTTGTGGCCTTCCAGTACCTGAAGGGGCCTGCAGGAAAGCTGGAGAGGGGCTGTTTATCATGGAGTGTAGTCATAGGACAAGGGGGAATGGATTTAAACTGAAAGAGGGGAGACTTAGATAAGATATTAGGAAGACATTTTCCCTGTGAGGGTGGTGAGGCACTGGAATAGGTTGCCCAGGGAAGCTGTGGATGCCCCATCCCTGGCAGTGTTCAAGGCCAGGTTCGATGGGGTTTTGGGCAACCTGGTCTAGTGGAGGGTGTCCCTTCCCATGGCAGGGGGGTTGGAACTAGATGGTCTTTGAGGTCCCTTCCAACCCAAACCATTCTGTGATTCTGTGGTAATCGTATGTGTATTTCCCTTCTGGTAAACCATCTTCTATGGCAGTTAGGTGGAGAATGTGTTGTATAGTCTGATCCCATCAACGTAAGATACTGTGACTGAAGGCTGCAAATCAGACTCCTCATTGGGTTATGATCACTGTTGTCCTCTGTGCAGTGATGAAACCCATGGAGCTTGGGGAGGACTGAAGAACTATATGGGCAGAGCTGTGGTTCTCGTCACATGGGGAAGAGCTACTTGTTGAGCCAGTGCAGCTGCACGGCCAGGCTGCATATACAAAGGGGCAGAGCAGAGGGTCCTGAGCCTGGGGTAGCACGTGGCAGCCCTTAGTAATGGAGGGCAGTTACTGGGTTGGCGAGGCAAAGGATTGACGAGGAAGAGATGGGACAGTGTATCCCTTGGGTTTGTTACACTGAGTGCTCCCTATGTGCAGGTGTCTCCCAGGCTTAGCGGGGATGCATAAATTCAGTGTGTTACTAGAAGGTTAGGAAAAGAACATATCAACGAAA
Source organism: Psophia crepitans (assembly GCA_013399095.1). Classification (NCBI taxonomy): domain Eukaryota; kingdom Metazoa; phylum Chordata; class Aves; order Gruiformes; family Psophiidae; genus Psophia; species Psophia crepitans. The sequence goes on from VWZZ01000402.1 coordinate 424,355, forward strand.
TAAAGATGTGAACTTCATTAAAAACAGCTACATTAGGAAGGATTGTCTACTCTAATTGGTCACGTTATACACGATGCAACTTAGGGCTCAGCTGGACTCATTCCCAGTGTTCATAAATCTATGCATGAAGAAAGCAGAGCGCTAAAAGTTCCTTTGGGGTTTTTTTGTTTTGCTTTTTGTTTTAAATTTTGAAACTCACATTTAGTGTGTATATTTTAACATGTTCATGTGAAACACATCAAAGTAAACACATGCAGTGTGTTTCTTTCACTGTCATTAATCACTGTACTGTTTTAAAAAGTAACAAAAAATACACTAATGTTAAACTGTGGTCAAGAATTGAAATATACACAGCTCTAGAAATTTGAAGTTTGCCTTTGCCAGGGCAAATGTAGCTTGACAACCGTGTGTGTTTATGTATCAGCATATGAAGCAATCTGGTTAGCAAATACGGACTTTTTCCGTTAAAAACCCTCAACTTATATTGAAACTTTTTTAACCACTTTTTCAAGCCACGTGAAGGCTCAGCTAAAAATTCAGGGGAAGAAAATAACTGTAAATTCTTTCAACTGCTCTGAAGTTATCCTCCAACTCTTTATCACAAAATGCACTTGCTTTTTCAGCCCTGCTTATGTCTTTATCTGGGCTGTTTCTGTTAGTGACACAACTGAATAACCAGGAGCGGATGTGAGACATGAGGGTTATTTGGTGCTTTTTTTGCCACTGAAATGTCCATGAACAGCCTGTGAGAAATCCACCTGTTCTTTCTGGATGTGTTGAGAATAAGCTTTCAGCCAGAGTGGAGGACAGCTATTTTTGGTTATACTTCAGGTTCCTGCTTCTCTGTTTTCCATAAAAAAGAACTGTGCTTATGTCCTTCTCTGCAAATCTGGATGCTACTGAAGGGGGAAGAACGATGTGGCACTTCTGTTTCTTCCAACAGCCTCCTTCGTGAATAGCAGCCTCTGCTGCATCTCTGCTTTCCTCAGCAACACCATAATGGAAACATCAGCCTGATCCCTGTCAGTCCATTCTCTGGGGTCTCAATACTGGGTTATGTATGTGAAATGCTTTGGTAATTTACCTTGCTGTGATAAATGCCAGTATGAAAGGAACTGGGACAGAACTGGCAGTGTGCAAGCTGAGAAAGATGATGCTGTCATGTTGCTCTTCACTCAGATGTGGGAAATTGTTTTCATAAATATAAGTTAGACTTTCTCTACAGAGAGAACTTGAATAGAATATAATTAACTGGAGATCCTTACAGATGCTTTTTCAGACTTGAATCAGCATCCTTGTGGGAGCTGTTTCCTTTGTAATTTTTTTATTAATTTCACAGAGAAGTCATACTTTTGTGGCTCCATTTTTTGTCTTTTTTTGCTTAAAGACACAGAAAAGAGAACAACTGTCAGAGGCTTAAGCCAGAGCTGCTCTGTTCTCTCAGCTTCTTTTTCCTGAGGGGGGGGGGAATTAAATGCACACTTTATTTTTCAAGATTATACATAACAGATAAACAAGCGTGCATATTTTTCACAGAAGTAACAACCACTCGGACAATTCCTGCCCCATATTCCTGCATAATCTGACTTCCTGAAAGCTTTAGAAAACTGCTGTTTCTTCCCACAAATATTTCACCTTTTGCACTTTTAACTTTCTGATGTCCACATTGTGCCTGGCCTAAATTACCGAAGGACTCTCATTGTCTTTGTGACTAATCAGGGCAACATATCAGTTCATCTCACTTAACTGAGATGTCAAACTTAGGAGCTGTCTTGCCTGAGGCTCTCTACGGGGAAGTGGTTTTCAAAACATAAATCATCCCCAGGTGCATATCTTTCCTGTGGCAGATAGAGAGTGCCAGGAAGTCTGGAATCATAATTTAGGTGCCTTGATCAGGTAGGATGAATTTGGGCTGAGGCATGTAACTTTTAGGCAGAAAATATGTGAGTTTTGAAAAACTGTCAGTCCAATTAATTCTGAATGTCTTGGAGAAGCATGGCAGAATGCGAAATACTTCTCAGTTTACAAATTCCTGACTTTTTCCTCTTCCCTTACAGAGGCTGCTACTGACCCCCCCAAGACACCTGACAGCGAACCTTTGTTTACAAAACTACGCAATCCAAGCACAGGCAAGTTTTGGAATTGTGACATGAGCCTGCTAATGTTCTGGTTGATTCCCTCCACCACCAAAAGATTCATATTTTGCAAGCTGAAATAATGATGATAGTGTAAGTCTTCTGTGCCAAAGATATTGCTGGTGATGCCAGATAGTTAATGGTGTGCAAACATTTAGGATTTATTTTATAATTTTAATTGGTTGAAGTATTTATTCATTAGTAATATTGGCAGCACAAAAGAAGAGGTGTAATTTAAGTTCTGTTTTTAAGTGCATTGGTTTTGGGGAGCTTAGAGTGTTGGGTGTTGAGCCTGGGCTTTATTTTTAATCCAAATTTAGGCTTCATAGCATTCATCTTACACTATAAAATAAATAGTCAGAGTTAGAAGAAGTGATTCAGTTATACTTATGAAGCTTTTTGAGTATTTTCATTTTAAAATCTATTTTTCTTCTTTCCTTGGTCCAAGTAGTGATGTCTCCTCTCGTTAATAGATGATGAGGCACTTTGAATTCAAAATATGTTGGAAAGACCAGCAAACGCAGGTGATATGATGACACCACCATCCCAGAGTTACTTTCTTGTGGTCCAGTTGTTCTTTCTGTCAAGGATTTGTTATTATTATATGAGTAATGTAATAATTGGACTATGAGATACTGCAACAGAAACTTGCAAGGCCTTTGTTAGGGTTAGCATATTCTGTTTGAAAAACACATTTCCTGCTATTTTTTTTCTTTTTGTAACCTCATTTGTTTTCTGTAGATTTAAGTCGTATGTTTTTGTTTTGAAATTCACTTCTCATTTATATATGTTTGTAAGGTACTTTTTAATGTCACAATATAGTAGCTTCAAGTTAGCTACCTGGACTTCAGTAAAGCCTTTGACATGGTCTCCAACAGCATTCTCCTAGAGAGGCTGGTGGCTCATGGCTTGGACAGGTGCACTCTTCGCTCGGTTAAAAATTGCCTGGAAGGCTGAGCCCAGAGAGTCGCGGTGAACAGAGTTAAATCCAGTTGGCAGCCGGTCGCAAGCGGTGTTCCCCAGGGCTCAGTCTTGAGGCCAGTCTTGTTTAATATCTTTATCGATGATCTGTATGAAGGGATCAAGTGCACCCTCAGTCACTTTGTGGATGACACCAAGTTGGGAGAGACTGTTGATCTGCTTGAGGTTAGGAAGACTTTGCAGAGGGATCTGGACAAGCTGGATCAATGGGCCAAGGCCAACTGTATGAGGTTTAACAAGGCCAAGTGCCGGGTCCTGCACTTTGATCACAACAACCCCAGGCAGCGCTACAGGCTTGGGGCAGGGTGGCTGGAAAACTGCCTGAAGGAAAGGGACCTGGGAGTGCTGGTTGACAGCTGGCTGAACATGAGCCAGCAGTGTGCCCAGGTGGCCAAGAAGGCCAACAGCATCCTGGCCTGTATCAGAAATAGCATGGCCAGCAGAGATAGCAAAGTGATTTTTCCCCTGTACTCAGCTCTGGTGAGGTCGCACCTCGAGTGCTCTGTTCACTTTTGGGCCCCTCACTACAAGAAGGACATTGAGGTCCTGGAGTGTGTCCAGAGAACGGCTACAAAGCTGGTGAAGTAGTGGGTTTTGGGTGCGTGTTGGTCTCTTCTCCCAAGCAACAAGTGGTAGGACAAGAGGAAATGGCCTCAAATTGCTCCAGAGAAGGTTTAGGTTGGATATTAGGAAAAATGTCTTCACTGAAATGGTGGTCAGGCATTGGAACAGGCTGCCCAGAGAGGCACTGTCCCTGGAGGTGTTCAAAAAGCCTGTAGACATGGGGACATGGTTTAGTAGGCATGGTGGTGTTAGGTTGATGTTTGGACTTGATGATCCTGGAGGTCTTTTCCAACCTTAAAGATTCTGTGATTCTATGTTTCTACTTGTTCTTGAAAGAGAAAAGTAATTAAAAACAATAGATACAGAATGTGAAATCACTTACTCATCATGATATCTGTTTTTTGATTGCTCAGATTTATAGTGGGAATATATAGCCATAGATGTTTTCCACCTGCTGTATTATATTGGCTTTCTAATTTTTTACATTTTTAAAAGCATAGGTATTAATTTGCTTTTCTCCGTGGAACAAGAGATCGATTTACCTTGTAGAATCAGAGCTCTTGGGAAAGGTTTCTGGGGAAACCTCAAGTACAGTGATCGCCTGGGTGTGTTCCCTTAGAATTTACAGGAGCTCATTTATGGACCTGCATAAACTTTCAGTTATGTAGCCTATTATAAGCGTAGGATCTGAAAATGGAAGGACTGAGAACACCCTAGTAATGTATTTTCCTTACATTTGGGTCTAACAGATGAATGCCAGATATTGTATAAATATGCACTGAAGGTCTCAGCGCACTATAGAATTCATGCTAACCACTTTATTAAATAAAAGTATGTATGGTCCTTTTCATAGACAGGTAAAAAGGACAGAATTTCCGTCCCTTACAAAGACTATAAACTAGGTTCAGCCTGCAATTCAGAAGTACAACAAGAAGCATTTTTCAAAGTGCTGAACTAAAAGAAGGGAAATAACCACACCACAAGACTTAAGCAACTAATTGAAGTGGTAAAGTTGTGAGCAAAGCTGCCTAGGTTCTCTCCCCATCCCCTAGAGTTTCTGTCTAACGACACTGTTGGGAACTTGTGGTGACTGTCCTTTTGACATAAGCAAATAAATTAAGGAGCTGGAGTTAGGCAATAGGAGTGGTCCCTTTCCCAAGATTTTGTAGCTCACCACTGCATTTGACTAGCACTCTCACTGATAGGAGTCTGTAGTTGTTCAGTGAGTGCTTCTGTGAGTAGTTTGATGTCTGGCACTGATCAAACTGTCGTGTAGACCGTTCTTGAGAAGCACATGGTAATGATTGAAAACTCTGCTCCCCCTTATATCTACTCTTCTCTCCTCCCCTTCCCAAAAGAAAAATTATCAGAGAAGTGAAATTGTATCCTAAGGTGAGGTTAAACATCTGGTCAGCCTTTTGGATACTGGAGGAAAAATGTATTATCAGTCATTTTTTTGCAAAGAGATATGTCTGCCCATTTTAGCTGACCTCCCTCCGCACCTAGCGATCTCTGCAGCCTGAGAAAGCAGTGCTGACATCAGCTTGCGGGTGCTTACATCAAGAATTTTTTGAGCCAGCCCATAATCTGCAAGTCAGCGCAGCTTTGCAATTTATGTCTTTTGAGCAGGACTGCCATGTTGTAGTTGCTCTTGTCTCTTGAAGATGGATTGATAACCAAGACAGGATCAGACTCAGCTGACCAAATTTCAGTGACCCCTTCTGCAGTTCTGGCAAGTTCCTGTTTCAGATATGGAAAATGCCAGTCCTGCTTGCAACGTATCTGTCACCCTTTCATTGTAACCCAGAACTAATGTGAAACAGTAGAGCTGTGCTATGGGGTGGCCTAAAATAAAGCTTTCCTTTTCCATTTCAAACTATCAGGATTCTGATGGGCACTTCAAAGCAACTTCTTTTAGCTTCCTTGTTCACCTTCTTTTTCGACCCATATTGAATCATCAGCAATCTATTTTGATGCATATGAAAAAAAAAATATTTCAAATTGTTGCTTGAAGGTTTGAGACTTTTGTTCCCCTACCCCAGAGTCTGGTACCTTGGAGACAAACATGATGGAAGGAGAGGGATTTTCTTTGTTTTCCACCTTCCTCCTTAAGTACTGGCAAAAGCTGATTTCTGGAGTGATTTTGATTTGCGTTTGGATCAAAGGCTTTGTGTTGTAAGATGAACTATTCACACATCTTATTTATTGATTCAAATTCAGTTTGGTTTATAAAACTGGTAAATGAACATCTGTATATAATAGTTTTCTTTGAGCTCTCTTTGTAGTAAGTTTATGTAGAATGTGTGTATGTTTGTGTGTCTGTATATATATAAGGCACATTCTTCAGATGTACTGGGTATTCTTTTGATTTTTGTGAAAGCTTACAAACGGAAACCAGATTTCTTTTCAACAGGGGAAGCAACCCTTTACTTATTCAATAGTGGTGCACAGCAGCTGTTTGAAGTAAAAGCTTTTCATGAGGAATATCGTTCCTGGTTTATAGGTCAGACTGTTCAACAAGGTGAGTAATACAATGTATCCTTCCCCCAACTGTAACTAATGTTCATACACAGACCTTCCCTGTCCCTCCTAGTAAATTTACAGGTGTTTTTCCTAGTTGTTTGAGGTATGCTGTGTCACATCCCCACCTTCTGACACACTCGTTTGCCATCTGGATTTAACCAGGGCTGGGGGCTTTGTGGTCTCTCTTTAAAAGGCTGCCTTTGGCAGCCTCAGTTAGACAGATGTTCATTTGCCTTTGAGGAAGGGGGGGTGTGCGGGGGAAATCATTCAATTGTATTTAAACTGAAGTGCCATAAAATACTTAGCTTGTCTTGTCAATCAGACCAGCAAGTCCTCAGCGTAAGTAAAATACGTGTTATCCTATGGGAGGGAAAAAGGGCTGGAAGGCCTTAGCTAGCGAAGCAGAGCAGTATGTTACAGCTTCAAGCACTGGAATCTATTGTCATGCTTTCTTTTAATTACCTCTGTAGTCCCCTGTGTGAGTGCTGGGATCTCAGAATAGGCCTGCTGTCTGAAGGTGCCATTTCAGTGTTTTGTCTGAAGTGAGCTCATCAATACCATCCCAGTCATTCTCTGATGTTAGCTTGCCTTTTTGCAAATGAGGAGGAAACTTCTGTAACTCTTGTGACAGCTTTAGTAATTCTTTATCAGTAAGGATGTCATTGGAGTAGTGTTTCTCTGCCAGCATGTTCATAGACCAAGCAACAAGTATTAATTCAGGAGATGAAAGTATATTTATTTTGTCCTTTTTTTAACTAGAAAAAAGACCATTTATGGTAATATATAAAAGCAACTCCACCAGACATATGCCTTCTTTAACGGTAATATCCCAAAGCGTGTGTTAACTTTTAAACATCCTCTGCAGGTGCATATAGCAATGCAAGCAGTATGCCTGTGAGCTTTTCCTTGCTCCATCTGGGGGTGAGCCAAAAGACTGTCTGCTCCCTGCTCCCAATTATGTCCACATTGTATTCACCCCCTCCCTTTCTAACCTGTATTTTGGCCCTTGGGAAATAGTTGCCTTAAGGAATCATCGCCTCAGTTTTCTTCAAAAGATACAGGGGAAAAATTGTTCCTGAATGTTAGGGCTGCTGTGTCTCTGAAATGGTGAGGGGAACACCACCACAAAAAAGCTGTGTGTTTGCAGTTAAAGCAAATTAGCTTGTTATCTGCAGAAAAGGACAGAGGTCTTTATACACCTACAGTGAGTCTGAACCCTTTAGAACATAAAAATACCTCTTTCTGGAGGTACAGTGGAAAGCATTCAAATGGAAGCTTTGAGAAAGTAGCTAGTCTTTTTAACTCCTGTCCAGTTTTAGTATCAAAGCTTTCATGTTTGTAGGTTCTGTTGGTGCTTGCTTTGCCTTATGCAATGCATCATGTTAGTAATGCAGATGTTAGATTGGGTATCAGCTTTGTCCAAAGGACATTCTTCCCGCCCTATCTTTTGTTAGTTTTAGGGCCATTGTGATAAGATTTCTTTTCTTTAATTATCTTAATTATGTGACTTTAAAAAAAAACACATTTATTTGCTTTTGTTTTGCTAATTAATGTCAAATTGTCATCAATTATTTGCTCTCATTAGTGAATTTCCTTGATGTTACATTGTTTCCAATTATCTACAATTATACAAACAGCCTGACTAAGCCATTGTCCTGCAATGAGCTCCAGATGGGCAGAGGTGTCTGTTTCAAGGGGAGACCAAGTTCTTACTTTGTGTGTAACTGTGAATACAACATAGTGAGCCATATTTTGTGATGTATTTAACTTTATTTAGTTATATTAAGAGACTGCATGCAGATTCTCCCCTTACAGATGAGAGGCAGCTCTAACTTAACTAGTTCCTGAAATTCTTTCTTACCCTGTCCATCTCTTATGCCAGCAGTGTTGCCTTGCCACGTTTGAGCTGCCAATAGAGGGCAGCTTCAATTTTGCTGGTTTTAATATAGTCCAGAAAAAGGCAAAACTATGAGTGCTTGAAGCCAGCAGAGTACTTTGGTTTCACAGGACTGAGAATTGAGTTCTCTCTGTATTTCTAATATAAAATCAGAAATAACTGTTTTCCTGCCCATTTTATTACAATATTGGGATACTTGCTGAAAAAATAATTCTCCTCCTTTTAATCCACACTCCTGAAAAAAGCCTAAAGAACCAAAACAGGTCAATATATTGTACCTCTTGATATTAACCTTACTTTTACATATCTGTCACTTAGATGGGCGCCTGCTGTTTGTTACACCGATGGACCCCTTGTTTCTGATACTTTACTATCTCATAAAGGCAGACAAGGAGGTAAGTCTGCTTTATTTTTTCACTGGAATTTTTAGTCATTATTTCTGACTTCATTTTCTGCAGAAGTTATGTTAATTTTACAAAGAGAGGTTTTTCAACTGCAAGTGGAGAATGCTGGAGAAAAATTTTTATATGCTGAAGAAATAAAGTCCTACTAGACATTTGTAATTTTAACCTATTGTTCTGTAATTATTTTTAAATTATCGTATAGGATGTGCAAATGTATTCTGTATTTCTGTGGTCTGTTCCTGCTTCAGGGTAGTCATCAGAAGAAGTCATTTTGCAAGGAATAGTTTAAGCTTGTTCTCTAGGTACAGTGCGCTGTTTGAATTCAGCATCTTTTTGAGAGCTTTTATGCGGAACTTAAATTAGGGAAACAGTAAATCTCCTCTGTCTATGTGGTAGAGTGTTGAGGTAGCCTGAACAAAGGACTGTTGCTGCTGTTTCTGTGCATGGGAAGAGTCCTGTGCCCTTTACTTTCTCAGTACCTTGTTTTCTAGGTTTTCTGGTTTTCTAGGCCAAGCATGATTCCAGATAAATGCATAGAGGTGTTCTGTGTCCTAAATAAAGGCAAATGCATTCCTGCAGTGCCCTGCATAAGTTTGCGTATTCTTCAGTAAAGGGAAGTCTGGAGGATAGTGTTTCATCCTCATGCCAGGCCAACTTGAATGCAGCACAATCACTACTGTCTTGAACTGATGACTATCATGGTGCTCACTGGGTTACCTTAGGATCATCCTTTGCATCATCCCTTGGTTTTGATAGTGTGATGTAGGGTTGCTTAATGTGTTTTCTGAGCAGAGCCATCTCCTGTCCAGCAGACTTTCTTGGTTTAGGCTCTGTGTGCCTGCACAGTGTAAATGTGTCTGTCTTGCTTCAGGACACAAGCGGATTTGTGCAGGTAAGTTACCTATAGGAAACAGTTTATTGCAGCTTTATTTCTGCCTCTCATAACATGTTTTTTGCCATTGTTACTGTGCCGTTTCTTTCTCAGGAATAAAAACACCTTTAAATCCTTTCTGGGTGTTTTTTTTGTTTTGATTTGGGTTTTTTTTTTTTGCTTGTTTTTATTGTATTTTAGCAATGGATGGTTATTTTAATTAAGCCTCTGACTGTCTAGCGAGAGGATTAATTAATAATGAGAGCAGTATACCCAAGTGCTTCTTTTTCCTGCTGACCAGTATAATGACTTCAGCTTTGGCTCCTGAGACCATGGACTCTCTAAGGATGGAGCGCTCACTGAGCCTTTGTACTGATGCGCTAAAGGATCTTTCCAAAGGGAAGGCTGCCAGTTGTGCCAAACCGCGCTGAATGATTATGCATTGTTTGGCAACGGCAAAATTTGTTTGATGGTTCTGTCATGTGTGGAGCTATTTAAGTTGTGCCAAAATCACTTTATATACATACGCTGGCCAAACTGGAATTGACTTTGCAGAGGTGAAAGGTTAATGCTGTGTTCCAGAAGCTGCCCTGCTCCTTTGAGATTTATCTTTATGGAAGGAAAAGCAAAATTTCAATGGAAGTTATGACACTGGGTTTAATCCAACAGGTTTTGGTCTAAAACACTATTGGCACATACTGACTACTGTGTCTTATGTCATCTTCCAAAAAATGCCGCTGTACTTCACATTAGTTTCTCCCCATGTTGTTTTAAATTTGGTCTTTTAAGTGCAGTAATTGAAGAGTTCAGCATTTTGCAGGTATTTACTGGTTTGAAATAAATATTTGTAGTTTGCTTTGTAATCAGTTTCTGAGTGTGTCATGTGTTACCATTCAAAATACGATCTTCTTTAAATCCTTTATTTTAAAGCTATGGCCATTACATGCATATATATTTCTATACATGTGTAGTGTGTATATGTGTCTTAACATTATAATAATGCTTTTATAATCCCTTTGATATATTTTCAGCAGCAAGGAAAGTTCCAGCCACTTGATCAAGTTGTGCTAGACTCAGACTACCCTAGCTGCCCATTGCTGCTGAAGTGTGCAGATGTTAAACAGTACATACATCATGTAACAGAAGAAAAAGGTGAATAAAAGGGGGTGGGGGGAAGGGGGAAAAAAAAAAAAAAAAGACTGGATATGTTAGTGCCAACTCATTACAAGGTAGATTTAAATATTGCTTTTTGCTTTACCAAACACCTAAAGTGTGCTGGATGAAGCTGTACTTCAAAAACAAAAGCTTAGGCTTAGAAGGCTTCATTGCAGTATTGTGGATAGTAATGTGTGGATCTCAGATTGTCTGCTGTAACTCTGAAATATTCATGCAGTCTTGTTGCTAGATGTCATAGAAATGATAAACTGATAAGAGCTGGCTTCTTAACATTATTGTGTGTTGTGAACTTTCTTTGCCTTTTGATGAAAGTTTTACATCTCTGAATTCTTTATTTAGTGTAGGATGGCCTGGTGTGGAAGAAGTTAAGTCTTGTCCATTTGGCTTTTTTTCTCCCTTTGTCGCAAAGCATTCAAACAATAAGTAGTAAAAAGCTAGAGAAGAGAGAATATGCTGCTGAGAAAGGACAGCACAATTTTTCTAGCTTTGCGTAATTTAATGTTGTGGACCTAAATTCAAAGACACAATTGTTTTAAACTAGAAACCTTGATTGGGATGCATGTATGAGAGAGAAAACCTATGTGGGAATAAATAGCAAAGTATCCATTCTTTACACAGTGTCCTTTCCCTGGAATTCCCTTTGGTAGGGAGACGTTTATTTGAGGGCAATATATGCTTTCTAGGGAAGAGGAGGGAACATATTTTTTGCAGCTTAGCAGACCTACAAAAGGTGCAAGACCTCCGTTTTCTTACTTAGACCCTTAAAGAGCATTCTCTGTACACTTGCTGACTTCCTGATAGTGAATGGAGATTTACCTACACACACTCCTCTATAGGAGGAGTTACAGGAGTCTGAAAACATGGAATCTACCACAGAATGCAAAACGACAAAGCTCAGACCCTTATGCATGTAGAGGTCCTCCAAGGAGTTGAGATACACAGATTAAAAGCCAGAAATATTAGGACTGTGCTTTCACAAAGCACTCTGCCCATGTCACTGATATAGATAAGAAGAAATATGTAGGTGATCTAGAGGTAATTGGGAAGTAGCTAAGGAAGGGTGATGGAAGAATGAAAACCCTGCTTAAGAAGTAAAACACCAGACCACTTTATTGCTGCATAGAACATCTATGAGGGGAGACGTGTGGCATGTGAGTTTTTCCTGAAAGATTCATATGCACGGGTTTAAATATTTTCTGTATGATATGGTGCATATGCAGTAATGTAGGGCACTTGCTTTCCCCAGAAAATCAATCTGAACTTAAGGACAGGACATGTTTCCATTGAAAGTGATGACTTTAACAAGGGAGCGGGAAATCTGGGCAGCAAGACTGTTGGTACATTCTTGATGGGACTGGGGCAGTTGGGGTTATGTGGTGGTGTGATACTACTGGATTTCCAAAATGACCTTCAGAAAACATTTTGTTACATTCAGTATCATTGGCAGCAGGCAACCTTTTTCTTTGTTCTGACTTTTGAGAAGGCTTAAGACAGGCACATCTGAACTGCAAAACTGCTTTTGCCTTTCCCTGAAGTGATAAATACTTCCAGTACAAACTATTATTAAGCTTTTAGGTAATTGCTGTGCCCTGCAACTTGTCTAACTGGCTAAGGAACTAGGGGTGAGAGAAGGGGTGCTTGGTCTAACCTCTGTATCTGTTCTGAAACTGTATTTGCAGTGGTTATACATCAGACCATCCTCTGATAAACTGTATTCTGTTAGACAGTAGTGAAGATGCTTTACTGTTTGGGTTTTTTGCATTGATGTTTTTAGTCATGTATTGCGTACACCTATAAATCTGTGTCATTTTGCCAGCAAATTATGTGAGCTTTTGAAGAGATTATGTTCATTTTCTGTTTTTTGTTTTGAAATTTAAGGTAAAAATTGCTTTTGTCATTAAAGCTGTATGCACACGCATGCACCAGCTGTATGTGATGTCCTCAGGTGTCCCTAGACATGTACCTGCTGCTGCTTTTCTTGTTCAGGTTTGGGTTGGGTAGAAGGTAACAGTGGGACTTATTCTTAGGGTTTCTTTCTTTTTTTTAGAGTACGGAGCATATTGTTACGCAACAAACACGTTGGCACTTGCTTGCCTGTCATGCACAGATCACCTTTCTGTTCAATTTACTCCTATGTGTTTCATATTCGCATGCCTTTTATTGCCTGTAAAAAATACCAATATTATGAGTAAGGTACTCTTTTCTACCTCTCAGACCTGTTGTCCACTTTGTAGCCTTTCTCGTTTAAGGAGTAGGGCTTTAGGGCAAGAAGCATCTGTTGTATTGAGTCTTCTGCAGCTCTGATCTGTTTGGCAGATCCTAACAACATAATTATTTCACTCTTAATTTAATCTTGAGGCATCTAACATCTGTTTAACAAATTCTTACCCTAGAGTGCTCACAGTTTACAGTTACTAAATTAGCAGAAAGTCCACCTTCCCTGGTCTCAGTGTTGAAGGGCACTGAAAATTCATTTTGCTGGATTAAATTCCTGGTTACCTGCTTTTAGTAGTTGGGGAAAGGGTGTGTTACAGCTTGCGAAATCTGGGTGAGGCAGGTTGTTTGCTAATAAATTCAAACATTGGCTAAAATGTACAATAGCGAAGGTTTAAGAAAGGGTTATGGATTCCAGTTCTAGAGTGTTATTCTTTGTTTCATTTTGCAAGGCAAAAACTGCACTGTGATCTTGTCTGATGTGATTAACATGAAGAGCCAAGAAAACTTACCTGATTAGAATAACTAAGTAATATTGTCAGGCTTGTATTCCCAGAAGGTTGGAAAAAAGGGGCCATATGAGTTTCAGAGTTATGGAAAACACTGAGAAAATGGATGTTAAAATGTGCTTTAGGCAGTTTGCTCAACAATACATCAGGGAAACTTCCAAGTCTACATAGCGATTACCCGATCGCTGAACATATTATTTAATTGTAGAACCACTTATATTCCATCTGTATTTCTCAAACCCAATCTTTCCAGATGTCTCAGACCAGTTTTATAGGCACCAGACACATTAGGGAACAAAAGGCTTTCCAATATATACTCATATTATCAAACATAGTCACTAACTCTCACCAATATCAAATGTGCATCACATGCTAAATCCACGTTCCAATATTGAATCCTTTTGTCAGCAGTTTGTGACTTTCATAACTCACTTTAATTCTTCAGAGGTCTCAAATATTGTCATTTTCTAGAGTTTAATAGTCAAAACTGTCAAACACAGAAAATATTTTCAAACAAAGTGATCTCTAAAGGGTTCTGTGTAATTATTTTTCACATGTTTTAATGAAAATGGCTTCATAGTTCTACGTTTCCTTTCCCTAACTGAGTCACTCTGAATCATGCTGTTGTGGGGGAGTCTGCCTGGGAATCCGGACTAGAATTACTTTTCAGCATGGGTTGGGGGATGGTGGCCGGAGGATGTTCCTTCCTCGAACTTGGTTAGATAAGAGAGGAATCCACGAATCGTACTCACTGTGCTTGGACCCAAACCATGTTGGCTCTTTGAGAAGGAGGTTCAAGTATCCAGAGCGTCTCCCCCATTTTCTGCTTCTTTTCTTTCAGAGTCATTTAGAGGCTTCTAAGTCCTAAAGGCTGCAGTCAGCAATGTCACAGCTAATTACTTTACCTGCAATTCATCAATTTCATGAAGCGAAGTGTGTGTTAGTGGGTTTTTCCTTTTTGGTCTGAGGAATTTTTGTATTTTGCTCCTCTACAACTGTTGAAATAGATTTAAACTTTATCTTGTAAACAGCTTTCCTCAACCTCTCCATACCCCCTACCATGCATACACAAAGAGCACATAATAGTTAGTTATTTGTATGCAGTTTGAAAGAGCCAAGATAAACCCCAAAGAAGGAAATGCTGAAGAAATCATAAATAATATGTTGTTGTTTGCAAGGGGAGAAGGAAACTCCATGAACTGAGCGTTGGAATATGATACTGGATCAGTAAATTACATGAAACAGATGTAGATATTTATGGGAATAGTATACAGGAGATTAAAACGTATTCAGATACCTGTTAAAGACTGAAACACAGTGGGCTCTAAAATCTCCTGTGAAACCTTACCAGCCATTTCATTCAATTTCCAAAATGCAGCTTTCTGTGAATTAATACTGATTTTTTTATGCTGAAATTTTCCATAAGCTTTTGTAATTCTCTCTCCTTTGCCTCAGCATCGTGAACTCGCATATCTCCAGATAACTGATGACATGTGAATAGCAAGTGTTCATGACACACTAGTTAACACAGGGGAAACAGAGTTAATTTATGTTGCTCAATAAATCATAAATTAATTATGTACTTCCTCCCACAAGGAGTGTGTTTCACTTGTTTGATTCTGTATTTTCTTTTATCACTATATTAAGCTACATACAAGAGGAATAGAAGTGCAACTTTTGCTTTAGTCACACTGTGAAGTGAGGGGGGAGAACTGGGAGAACTGATAGGAAAAGGGTTTATTAAAAGGGTGGATGGTTTGTCTTCACTAATCACCCACTCTCTGTCCTGGCGCCTTACTGGATATTAGAACTCAATAAGTAAAGATTTAAGATACTATGTTTGTTTTGTTTTTTTTACAGCATTTTGTGTTGCGAAGTAGTTAAAATGACCAGTCTGGTGGCCCAGGGAAACTACAAGGGCTTGACAAGAGTCTTAGTGAATTCAGGCAGCCCAGGATTACACATTAATAAATAAAATATGTGCTTTGCTGCACTAGGGCCTAATTAAAGAATTTTCAAGTTGTTCAGACGTGTACATATCAGCTCAATCTGTTTATTTTTCCACATTTCCAGTATTTTTGAAACTTACTGCCCTGGTATCAAACATGTGCAAGCTACAAATTAACTTTCATGCTGTATCCACAACTTAAAAGCTTTTAAATATATTGAAAATACAATCCAAACCAAAGCCAAATCATTACTTTCTTCTCCTTACTTGTTTTTTTCTCAGAGATTGGCAGTCAGAAATTCCATAAATACAGCCAAGAGAAGACACTGAAGTGGTTAAAGAAAAAGGTATTGTGTTTCTCTTTTGCTTTCAAAATCGCTTTATGTTTAAATTGAAAATGCTTATTAGCTTATCCATATCTGCATTTGAGCCGTGTGCTGTGCCTCAGTTCAGGGTACGTGTCCTGTCCCACAAGGACAGACATCACAGTAACGTTGTTATACTTGGGAATGTGATGAGGTATTAGAGAAACGACAAGCTTGTTACGTTTCTCTTTCTGACGGGGCTGGTGTGAAAGTGATTCATGAGTGTGGGGAAGCAGAAGAAGCTGAAGTTCAGTTTTTGCATAAGGCACATAATTTGCTTCATCCACTTCACAGATGGACTAGAGGAGAGCTTTGACCGTTGTGACTCTTAAATTCTGCCATGCTTTAAAGCTGGACGGAAATGCCTTGGGGTTGTGCTACAAATGGTTTTCCTTGTGAAGTTTTAGCAGCCTCTCAGAATGGTCCTGGTATGGTTGCTGCTCTCCTGATCCAATCATGCCATCCAGGAGATCTGTACACTATGCAGAAAATAAACTAGTGTTACAGCTACACTTGGTGATCTGTGTTTTGATATAAAGGTGAATCTCATTTTACACATGCACACGTGCCCCTACTATGATGATACTTTCTAGAAAAAGATTGCATGCATCATGTGATATGAGGAAGCCTTGTCATTTAAATTAGTCAAGGCAATCACAAAATCTGGTGTACTTTCTGCAGTGATGAGGCATAGGGATATCTGTTTGCAATGAATGCCTGAATATTTACATTGAAACAGGTACCTGTCTGTGTTAGTTATTTAAAATAGCTTCTTCTGCCAGTGACTTCTGTTAGATCCCGTATAGCAGTGCCCTGTGAAGTCCTTCATCTTTCATTTCCATCAGGACTGCCTTTGCAATCCAGCTGAGCTCAGGCATTCTCTGTTCTCCGAGCAGGTGTATGTCTCACCTGTATAATCATGGCAGTTGCATCTGAGTAGCTCAGCTCATCTTAGGGTGCTGCAAAACTGGTGCCGTGTTGGAAGGCAACATGTTCAAAGACATGCTGGTTTCTTTGGGTTTTTTGAGCTCATATGCTAGTCATTACAAATGTATATTAAATTTCACCACAGTCCATAACTTGAGTGTTTTATATGCTTGAAGCAAAATTACAAGAGCTTTGTCACTGCATTAACATGTGCATAACAACAGTGATACAGACATTTCATTCTGTGGTTTCCTATAGGTCAATCAAACAGTGAAAGCACTTAAAAGCAACAATATAACTGTAGGTGAAAGGGTACATGCAGCTACATTTATCAGCGGTAAACAGATCACAGATACTAAAGAAGGTAAGAGAACTAAACATTGTAATGACTTTCATTTATGTGAAATTGTATATGTGGAGGTAAAACACATGATTAGAAACTAAAATGTATTGAAATTGGCCTTTGCAGTAAATTTATTCCTTGTACAGAAAATACCATATTTGTTGTGACTCTGTGCCGTGACTTTTCTGAGTTCTTTGGTATCTTCATCAGATGACATTGCAATTCACAGAATCACAGATTGGTAGGGGTTGGAAGGGACCTCTGGAGATCATCTAGTCCAACCCCCCTGCTAGAGCAGGATCACCAAGAGCAGGTTATACAGGATCATGCCCAGGCGGGTTTTGAATATCACCAGAGAAGGAGATTACACAGCCTCTCTGGGCAGCCTGTTCCAGTGCTGTCACCAGTCACCCTCAAAGTGAAGAAGTTTCTCCTCATATTGAGATTGTCCTAGTTTGTGTCCATTACCCCTTGTCCTGTCACTGGGCATCACTGAGAAGACTTTGTCCCCTTCCTCTAGACATTCCACCCTTTAGATATTTATAAGTGTTGATGAGATCCCCTCTGAGTCTTCTCTTCTCCAGACTAACTAATTAACAATAAGTCTCAGCTGGGGTTCTTTTAGCTTCTCCTTATTTCAAGGAAGAAGACATTTTTCTCAGTGAAATATATGCTGAAGTGCTTTGCTGAACTGAGACTGTCTTGGACAATAGCACACATGCTTATAATATATATATATGAGTATCCACTCAAGTGTCTTTGTATTGTTATTATTGTTATTATTATTATTAACATGTAAATGCTCAAAATAAAATTCCCCAAAAAGGGAAGGGATCTTAGGAAGTCATAGTCACAGAGTAAAAGTTCCTGTTTTGAACGTTACTTTATGTGACAAATTTATAGAGTACATAAGTGTGTGCTTACTAAGGGCAAAAACTTCATTAATATGTGCATTAAATTGCCCTGAAATTGACAATCCTGGTATCAAAAAGTCTGGAGTGATCCTGTTTGCTTCTAGTCACCTTTTCCCTGGGGACAGCAGTGTCCTGATTGCTACTGGGGTATAAAGTTGTGTAAAAAAACCATGAAAATGGACTCAGAGTAAATTCTTTGAATGTTAATGAAAATTAAGTAAAGTTTAGAACAAGATGAACAAAAGTAAATTGTTTCTTATTCCAAAGACATTCAGAAGTCTGTATACTGTTGAGAAATAAGGAGAAACAAAGCAACTTGCTGACAAAGTGGAAAATGAGTTACCAAGTAATGATATCAAAGGAAGCAACATAAATGAGATTTAAGAGGCAACTAGACAGTTTTATAGAACAGAGATGCTAATATATGGTATTTACAAAGAGGCAAAGCTGCAAAACTTGTGACTTAAACTTTACAGTAGCTTTTCATCTTTTCTTCACCCCCATTTTTTTAAAGAAAAGGAAAATTATCCTGACAGCAACCATCTTGACTATGCTTAAATACTTTATCTCTGAAATTTGTAATTAAATAGCTCATATGCAGTATTTTTTCCACCTTCCTCCTTACTTACTGTAACATCGATATAATAGCCTTTTAAAAAGCCTTTTTTAGATTTAAAAGAGCAACACTGAAATAGGGAATACTGGAAGTTAAAAGTAGGTAAGTTTGGGCAGCAGTCCCACTGTATGTAGCAAGGTGAATGACAGGAAGTCAAATGGACCTTACTCAACACTTATTTTTAATAAGCCTAATTTTCTTGTCTGATCCTTTCACTGCCATGACAGTGCAATTTATTTCTGTGGAGAATTGCTTTCATAGGGGTATTATGAAATTTCAGTACCTTATAAATAGATGGGTATATGTAGTTAGCATGTACAGATGTTGTGGGGCAGAAATCTGGGAGGATATAATGAGCGCAAATGGGGAAGGAGGGGAAGTTTAATGTGTGAGACCTGAATATTTGGTTTGGAAGACAAAGAAGGGAGGTGCACAAGTATTCCTGATGTTTGACAGGAGGTTAATAACCAAGCAAGGCTAGAGTGAGAACACAGAGTCCCTAGAAGGCAAAATTGGTAAAGGAAGTCAGTGAAGATTGCTTCAAGGCAAAACCGCAGAGAATGGATTTTTTATTTAGTACAAAATAACAGTAGTTGACTTGGCCTCACCAGTGTCATAATGCAGTGAGTGAAATGATGGGAATATTTTTCTTAAGCGATAAATCAGACATATTAAGTGCTGAGGTGAAATTGTCTTGGATTGGAATTATTTCTTGTTCTTTCCTGACCCTGAACTGGGCTTAGGGAGTGACAAATGCTTGATGAATCTAGGTATTGGAGGAAGGAGATGTGCAGATAGAGATACGAAGAATTTGATGTCAGTGTGTAGTTGAAATACGTATGCTGGTGTCAATTTGCTTATGTTTTCTACTTCAGTGCCAGTTTGCATTGGTCTTTTTAGATTTAAAAAAAAGAAAGAGGAAACTATCTCTGGCACAGAAGAAATAGTTTAGCACCATGAGATCAGTTTACCATGTGCTTCTGAACTGTCTAAGTGTGTAGGC
This sequence comes from Psophia crepitans, assembly GCA_013399095.1. Taxonomy (NCBI): domain Eukaryota; kingdom Metazoa; phylum Chordata; class Aves; order Gruiformes; family Psophiidae; genus Psophia; species Psophia crepitans. The sequence continues at coordinate 443,745 of VWZZ01000402.1, forward strand.
ATATGAACAGATAGAGCTGTCCTATTGTAGATGAAATTCAAAGGCAAGATTTTAGCTTAATGTCTGTCTGGCAAATACTTCCTGTGCATGAGTGCAGTCACTCCCTAGCAGCCCCAACAACAGCAAGTTTAAAAGATCCAGCCCATGATCAGTAAGTGGTTGTGTAGAACGTGACCGGAAAAGATCTGGTTTAGGACTTCATGTTATAAAAGGGTCACTTTTTTTTCCAAGTCTCTCAGAAAAAACATTTATAGCAGGAATGCCCTGTACTGAAAACAGCTTCTAGTAGTTCATATTTCCACAGATAATTATCCCGTCTTGCCAGTGATGTTTAGATAGACCTTGGCATTTTCCATGAAGTACTGAAATTAACTACAAGACTTTGAAATAGACTCATTGTCTCATCTAATTGTTTTCAGTTGAAGCCAGAAAATGTACTTTAGTACTGAAGCCCTTGCCAAATAATTGTAAGATCCAGATGCTTTAAAATTAATGATTGCGTGTTCTGTTGAGTCAGCTTTTTACTTTTGCAGGTTTTTAAAATTTAATTTCTTCGGAAAAATACATGATATCTAGTATTCTCAGAAAGTGAACAGCTTTTGTAAAGTACATACAGCAGATATTAATAACATGTGCTGACAAAGTGAGTGTAGTAAGTCTTTACTTTTTAAATAAACCTACAAGTGTCATATAACATAAACTACTCAACACAGAGAACCATCACAGTGTATCCATTAGAAGTCTCTTACTATTAATTCAACCTCATGATTTATGGTAGCGCATGCAGCATGGCTAAGGCAACGTGGCTATATAATGTGAATGTTCTTTTTCTTCTCCTTCCCACTCTCTGACCCGTTCCTGAAGACTATGTACGGTATGCCCATGGGTTAATATCAGAATATATTCCTGAAGATCTGAGTAAGGAGTTGTTAAAATACTTAGGGTAAGTATTGTTCCAGCTAGCTGATAGTTTTATATGACATGCATTAATGATTGTTTCTATTGAATACTGAGATTTGTTCATCTTGGTTGCAGTGAGTGACACAGATTATATCTGCCATGCTTTAAGTGTGATTTTTCAAATGTAGATTATGCCTTTCTGTTGTTTCTATGATGCTAAGGACCATGGGCTGGGGGAGACAGGTAATTTGTAAGTCTGATATGTCTGTTATCACAGTTACATCGTGAAACCCTGAGTAACAATTCCCATTTTAAAGCAAGGCAAGGAAGGAAATCCAAAGAGTAAAGCAATTTATCAAGAATTGTCAAGCACAAGGAGCAGAGCCAGGAGCAGAATCCTCATCACCAGTCGTCTTTCCTTTTCCCTACTCACTCAGTGCTCCTGGAGTTTGACTTCACATATCTAAATCTGGAAGTTGAGCCAGCATCCTCATCCTGGTGTTCCCTGCCAGCAGCAGACTTTGCTTGGAGCATCACTGGGACCCTGCACCTACCCCTCAGTCCAGTTCTGTTCAAAGGGTTCTGTTATGGTGGCCTGTGGAAAAACGTGCAGTTTGTAGCCTGAAGACCCATAGCTTAGCAGTTTCATTGAAGAGATGTTATGTGCTTTATATTACCATCTTACCTAATAGCCAAAGTTTTCAAAAGTAAGGTGGAGTTCTTCTATTTTGGTTGCTAGATTTAGGAACTTTCAAAAAAGAGCCCACATTTCTGTATGGTGCCTGCCTCTCTTCTAGTTATCTAAGTCAGAAACATGGAGTCCATGAGCTGCTCTTTTTGCAAACACATGCCATATGTAAGCAGCTGATAACCAAAGCAGCCTTTATGGGCAAGGAATTACAAGCTTTAGGTTCTGCAATCCAGCTATCTTAACTTACAACTTCAAATCTTTTGTTCTACAGGCTCCCAGAATTTAAAAGCCCAGCAACAGAGCCACCACTGAAGGTAGGAGAACATTAAGATATTGACAGATACATCATGTTGTAAGCTAATTTCTCTTGAATTATTATTATTAAAACTAAACTAGGCCAAGCACTGGGTACAATACAGTAAGTAAGCTGGCCTTGTGAAAAGCCAGTCTGAAATACAGTACCGGGTACTTAATATTTTTTAATAAGAAATATTTTGGTGGGTTTGCCTGTTTAAAAAAGGGGAGGGAGGGAGAGAGAGACATATTTTATGGTTTTGGTCAGCGGTCTTTTCATACGTGTGTTGCTTATTTAGTTTTATTGAGGTTGATGGGATGATATGACCTCATAGGTTTACTTTCATATGTAATTTATGAGGACCCTGAAAGGGACCTCCTGGGTCATGGATTCCCAGACAACCATGTTGGATAATTTCTCAAACACTGACCATTCTTCACTGTAAGTCTCATTAGGACTTTTTATTTCCATTACTTCTCTTGGAAGACTGTTCTATAACCTCATTCCTCTGATGCTCAGAAACCCTCCTGTAAATTCCACCTTGAATTTATTCATGGCCAATTTATTCCCCTGCGCTTTTGTGCTAAGGTTATCTTTTTCTTCTTTATTTTATAATTGAAATGGCTCTTTTCCCTCCCTAACATTAGTTCTCTCAACATGTAAAGGGAAAACACATAGCATTTCTGTTTTCATTTTGTGAGGCCAAACTTGGTTGTGTTAAGATGGGTTCTCCATTCCCTCATCATTGCAGGAACATTTCTTTACACCTATTCCAAGATGAATTCTCAACTGTTTCAAATAAGGTGACCAGAATCGTGTGTAGTTATTAATGATAAAACCTTTACCAGTCTAACATGACGGTATTCTTCCCTTCTTGTCTTAACTGGAAGTATTTTATCTCATTACATCTTACAATCCCATTTGCCTCTATTACTGTGTGATGTAACAGATAGCTCACAGTCATGCTGTGAACAGCTAAGACACACACTTGGGTTTTTTTCTCCACTGCAATTTTTAGTTGATCAGCATTCAGATTTGCGAGAAATTCATGCAGTTAGCTGCTGTGTACATGACCTTGTCCTTCTGTATATTTCATCCATTTTTAACTTTTCCAGTCTGAAAGGTTCTCTGGCTTTTCCTTCACAATGTTAAAAGCTCTTTCGGCATAATGCTACTCAGTGGTGTACATTCAGCAAACATTAGCATGCTGCTATCTTTAATGAACAATTAATGAACATTTTGAATAGATACTGTTCATGGCACTCCACTAGCAATCTGTATCCAATCCAATGACACCCATTTCAGCATTATTTACCTTTGTTTCTTTTTTACCCAGTTTCTCACCTACCTTAATATTCTTACACAATCTTTGTCCTATAATTTCAGTTGCTTTAAGTGGCATCATGCCAAGTCCTCTGGCAACCCTTCATGTTTTCTATCACCAGCAAATGTGTTATCTTTGAGAAAAAAGATAAGTTGGTAGGCATTGCCTTTGTTTAGTTTTCATTTACTCTATATCTTTAGATATTCTTCCTTCTTTCACTTTTTCTCCCCCTTCCATTTCGCTGAGGCCTACTATCACTTTTTCCTCCTCCTTACATGTAGATGGGTGTTTGGCTGTTCTACAGCAATATGGTCCTTACCTGATAGAACAGTTGCCAGGTTTTGCCTCTGGACTTACAGTTTCTGAGGCAGTCTCCCAACAGCGTCAGCATATTGAGTTTTACTTCTATCTTGACTACAGTGATTTCTGTTCTCTTTTTTGCACCTGTATTTAACCTCTTCATCTTTTTTGAAAACAATTTACCAAGGCAAAGGATTTATTCCATTTTGGAGCTACACATAGATTAACTTTAATATCTATCCAATCCTTACTGTATAGCAGCTTCACTTTTTCTTTTTTCATTCCCTTTCTCCCTCTGTGGCTAAACAACCTTCTACTATTTGTTTTAATTTCCTTTCCAGGGTCTAACTCAGCTTGACTTTTTGGCAGTTCTCACTTTATCCCAGTATTACCTGACCCCTAAAATAATTTTTATTTTTTTTTGGCAGTCTTTTTTTCCCCTGTTCATTGTAGCATTCTGCTTACTCCTAGTATCTTTTTTTTTTGGGGTGGGGGGAAATATCTGTGCATCTATGTGAGCAAGGGGGAAAATTCATAGAGTTTAGTCTGAGAAGGTCTGTCTTTCAAGATTTTTCACCTTGTTCGAAGTAAAAGATCCAAAATCACTTCTTCACTCCTCACACATCAAATCCCTTTGCTTTGGCTTAAATGAGTAAGGTATATGTTTTGCGAAGTTTGCCCCTCTAGAATCGAGAACCCCACTTTTGATTATCTTTTCAGTTTAGTTTAAACTGAGGTACTACCTGTGTCTGCTGAAACTAGGTTACTTACTACACCAACCTTTCCTGCAATGTCCCTGCTGCTTACCGAAACAAAGTCTAAAATAACCTCATTTCTGGCTGGTTCAGTGACTGTTCTGTTAAGCGGTATGTCAGCTAGCACATGCAGGAATAATTGGGCCCTACTGTTATTAATAGCATTTGTTCGCCAATGTATATCCATGGATATAAGTTATTTCCATGTGGTTGGACAGTTGTTCTGGCTGCACAGTTACTTGGCCCTTTGATTCAGTTAAGAATTATCTTTATGCATTGTAAGAAGTATTAAACACACATCAGGAGCCAACTGATATTCATTAGCCATATAAGCATGTTACAACAACTATATTAAACTACATGTGATATACATTACATATTATGTATGAATAGCTTTTATACCATTGGGATAGTTCTGAGAATCTATTTTTAAAAATACTTTTATTTCAGCAGTTTGGCTACAGAGGAAATGAGGCTTAGAACTGTTCAGTTGTTGGGCAGTGAAATCTTGCTGAGGATCTGATTAATTTCCAGAGCACTGACCAGGGTGTGTATGATGCTTCTGTGTTTAAATCTTTGCAACTTCAGAGATTAAAACAACTCTTTATTTCAGAGTCTCACAGGAGCAAGGCAAGCTTGTACACTGGAACCTATAGTCTCCTTCAGACCATTTTTATTCACTAGAATTATTTCTCTTCATGAAGGCAAGGAGTATAGACAGACATAGTATAGGATTATTGCAAATAAAGAAGGGTCTAACGTGGATTTCCTATAATGTTGTTAAAATAAATTCTGAAGGGAGGAGAGATCTAGAAACTTCAGTGGGTAACAGAAAAGCTACAACAGATTCTCTTTTGTACGAGATGACTGGGTATGGTCTGGACTCTGTGATTGCATGATTAAATCAAAATTACATGTTTTTTGTACTAATTGTAAGCCATTGATCTTGTGTCGTAATCGTTGTACTGTTCAGTTTGTCAGCATAGGGAGTCTGGCTATTGGCAGATGATGACAGACATCTACAAAGAACACGTAGGCTCTGCTACAACTAAACAGCAAATGTTTTGCTGAAATGCAAATATTTTGTTGTAAGTTTTAAAAACTTAGCAAATTCCAAAATGAGAATAATAGTAATTATTCATTAGATTGTCATTTGAAAATGTAATCACAGCACTGTAAACAGCCTCCTAGAGAGGCTGATCCAGATCCCATTGAAATCAAAAGAAAAAGCTGCTGTTGGATCTGGTTCTAAGAGCTGAGAAATCTAAGCTGCAGACCTGGCTTCTGTGCCAAAGAGAGAAAGGGAGGGGGAAGAAAGAGAGAGAGATCGCAAGCACCGTAAACAAAATGAATAAAACAGGATCCTAAAATGTATGGTACCATCCAAGTTGCTTGCAAAATCACTCTCTTTGGCACAAAAACTAGGAAGGCCGCAGTTTAGATTTCACAGGATATTAAGGACAGGGTAGTAATATCAGATATATAATAATAATAAAAATACAGTGTTGTAAAATACTATATACTTTTTTTCCCCTTTTGGAAACATACCAGGAAGTTTTCACCTTTAAACTAAACACACGCTCACAGTTTATGGAAAGAAATATTCATTCTTACGGCTTCATCATGTGAAGTGCCGAGAACCGTTCCCATCCATTATTTCTGAAGTCAGAAGGCACCCAGCACATGCAGAGTCAAGCTTCTTAATATACTGTTGGATTCAAGTGATGAAGCATTCAGCAGAACTATGTCAGTGTTTCACTGTTGCCAAACTGTAGAAACTAATTACTTCTAAAGGTTGTGCACAAACAGATAACAGACTAGACGATGATCCACTTGTGTTGGCAGATAGCAGTAACACTGGAGTTGCTGCACAGTTCCGTGAGACCATGGGGACCAGAGTCTAGGTTCCCTGGCTGTTAGATGGTAACTTCCAACAGCTGCTCTGTAAAGGTTCTCCAAACAGACTCTGACACCAGAGTCACAGTCATGGAAGTTAAAAACAAGATTCAAGTGATTTCTAGAAGTCATTCTTCAGAAGGCTAGGAAGAAGAAAAAGCTTCCCATGACATTGAATGATCTCTTCTGAATACTGTAGAGATGGTATATATTCATGTGTAAAGAAGACAACTACAAAGAGAAATCTTCCACTGTTGCTGCAGATTCTTCAGTGGATTGCCAGTCCTATTTTGGTGTTATGGTTATGTTATAAAGCCAAAGCTTTAAACTTCCATGTGTGTACATCATAAAAGTGGTTGACAGACCAACTTCCTCACTCTAACATTTCAGAAAAGGAAATTATCTGATGTCCCTGTGGAAGCAGAAGAAGACTATACTAAGTTTAACAGCGGCAATCTGAAAACCAAAAAGGTAAGCAAGCCTTGCATTCATGCGTGTTTTGCTAAAGCATACATTAATACCGAACATTAGCACAAGAGTGCCTGTTTCTCTCCTCCAAAACACACCAGAAAAACAAATACAAAATGGCAGATGCCTGTAGTTGTATCTCTGTGAACTTTTCATTCAGGTTTAATTTGATTTTGCTTATCCTACTAATGTCCCATTCTGAACTCTTCTATACTGCTACTGTTTGACTGCATTTTATCAGTGAATGTTCCAGTGAATCACACAGGCTTCGACATGCATTAAGGTGCTCAGCTAATGTTTTGCAAAGTTCTTTGAGATCTTTAGATGAGAAATCCTATGGCTTAGTGATAGCAACTGTTAAATTTCAGTTATTTGAAAAAGAAACAAAGATGGCAGCATTCACTTAAATTCCGAGGGATTCTAAGACAGGCTTTATTTTTACCTAGAAATATTGCTTGTGCACTTACTTATGTCAACTTAATGATGTTAAATCAACACAGAGCTTGCTGACTGCCAGCTCCAAAACAAGTTTGGAGGCCAATTCAAATCTGTGTCCAGTGGTGCCTGCCACTGTACTATTCCTGGGAGAACAACAGAGATGTGAAAAGAAATAGATTTTGTCTGTGTGTGCCAAAGTTGTGAGGCTTACACTGGCTTATTTCTCTGAACATTGAAAGAAAGTGAATCCTTCTCCAGTCCATTGGGATCGAAAAAGGCCCTCTGTGCTGGTCTTGTGACCTTCAGACTAATGCTGACTACTCTATCTGTCTGCAAAGAGAAGCAGCTGGTGACAGATGCATTTCTTCCTCCTCCCAAAACCCCCAGAATTTTTTTTTAGTTTAGGGCACATGCTAGTTTTGAAGTAAGAAGAGGATTGCCCCCTAAGTGAAGGTGATAAATAGTTTAAAATCTGCATTTGCCTCCCCTTCCCTCATTGTGTACCTATAGCTTTTGAACTGAGCATAAAGTTGGAAATTGACTGAGGAAAGATAATTCACTTTAACATTAAATATGATTTACTTCTGAAATAATGAAGCACATTGATGAGAGAATCTGGGAAAGAAAAGATACCTCTTGGACTCTGTACAGTATGCTATTCTTTTTTAGATACTTTGGCAGTGGTTTTGTTTGTATAGTAACACAGGCGATCATGCTGTTGTTGCATATCTCCATCCTATCCGTAACCTTCTAGCTGATCCCTAGTATTGTAATGGTGAAGTCCTGCAGACCAAGGAGTATCATAAAGAAAGGTCAATGCAAAGTTTTCTTAATAGGGAAAACAGCTAGAGATTTAAAACATAACATTTTAAAATGTAAGAAAGTAAAGAGGTCAGCTCTATAAAACATGGCTCATAAAATGTGTTTTAGGTGTAAAGGTCTGGGAAGTTTTCCCAGTGGCCTCAAAGTGCTTTGCAAATACTAGTTACCTTCTTGATTCTTAGTTCTTCCATCTCTTTTCCCTTATTTCACTTTGCGTAGAGTCTTTGATAATAAAATAGTGTGAATTATTCATCGTCTGTAATGCAAGGCTGTAATTCAGCCTGCTGACAGCATAATCATGAGACTGAATCGGAGGGTACAGTATGCATCTGTTATATTGCATGCATTATTCCTCTTAATGTACACTCAGGGATTATCCCAAAGTAAGCGTTTGGGTTGGGCTACCTCATTCTGCCGAAAGGAAAGATGTTTTGCCTCCTTGCCCTTGTAATTAATTCTCTGTCTTTATCTGAGGTAATTTGTGACAAGTATTTTTCTGTTTGAATAATCTCAAATTTGTTTAGTAAGCATGCATAACATTATCTTTACTGCTGTACACTAAAAAAGCAGCTCAGCTTCTTGCTTGACTTCTGTATTTAGGAGTTTGTAGCTTGTACTCCTGTCCTAGGAGATGCTGCTTAACTTCTTCTGTTTATCATTTCACTAACAGGCAAACAGCAAGATGTCTGCAGCACAGAAGGCACTGGCCAAAGTTGATAAGACTGGAATGAAATCCATTTCTGCTTTCTTCAGCTCCAAACCTAAAGCATCAAAATAAAGACTTGTTGTTGAAAAAGTTTTATACAGTGGTTATTTTTATGTTAAGCTAAAGATATCTCCTGGGTTTTTTAGTTAGTATAGTATATGCAGGGCATGTCTGTGTATGTACATGGTAGAGTGTGATGAAGAGATCTGTGAGCTAGTGTGGGACAGAGCTGTTACACCGCAGTGGGGCAAGGCAGTACCATGCAGATACTCCAGGCTGGGTCGGGAAGACTGCCTAGCTGCATTAGCATGGTCCTTTGAGCTGCGAAGCAAGGTCCAGCATGGTACCATACTGTCCTGCTGCTTGTTCTAGAGCAAGCTCAGTCAAGGCCACCACAGAGTTTCCTCCATTGTGCTCCATTCCTGGCTGGAAACATGCCCTCCTTAACGACTTTTTAAGGAGAGATTTATTATTCATAAGAAGCATTATTTTTTCAGATTTTCTGGAGAGTTTTGCCCAGTATAACACCAGAGTAGGATGGCATCGTTAGATTCTTATGTAGACCCATGCTGATGTAAGCTTGGTGGCAATTTATTGAGACAAAGATAGTGTCTGAATTGGGATTTTGGTTGTTTTGAAAATGCTAGAAACAAATTGCAATAAATGTCAATGTGCATATAATGCAATAAAGTTCTTTGTGTTACAAATTCGTGCTTGTTGTATTTGCTGTGTGTTTCAAGTGTTAGATTCGGCTTCAGGGCATTTCTTAAGGGGTTTTGATATTTTCCTGTGTATGAATTTTAATCCTTAAAGAATTACATGATATCTTTTAACACATAGCGATATAGGGGTATTTTTATGTTCAGTTCCAAGGTCAATAGTTCCTCACAAAAACCATTAGGAAAAGATTCATTTAAAGGCAAACCCAGGGCTTTTAAAGAAGCCTGTTTGGAGATGGACGTGTAATGCAGAAGCTTAAGTATGGGTGTCTCGTATAAGGTTTAGTTTTATGAAGTTTTGCGCAAGGTAGGACTGTTACTTAAAGCACACTCCTCACTCTGGAGTGAGTTCTTTCCTCATTACAGAGTGTTGGTGTCTGTTCAGAGGGATAGCTGTCTGCTATGTTACAGCTTCCCTGATTCACAGAACTGAAAAAGAGATGGAGTCACTGGGGTCATGTGTGGAAGTCTGCCAGGTTCTGCACGACACTAACTCATCGTTCATCCACCAGCTGCTGCACTGAGCCGTTCCTGTGGATCAGCTACAACGCGTGTTTTAGAGAGACACTCTTAAAATGCGTCATCCTGTGCCGCTTCAGCTCAGTAGAGAATCTACCTGCACACCTTGATAATGAGGAGTTTCAGACAGACTAGGAGTGTCCTCATTTTTAGTAACTCTGCCATTTTTCCACTTCAGCCTTACTCGCTGCCATTTACAACACAGGGATGGCAGTGATGTCTGTTAGGTTAAAGAGCTCTGTGGCGTTCTCTTCCAACCAGCAATGAATGAGAAGCCTTGCTGTGGGGCGTGTGCGGTTCTGCAGTTGTTGCTGGGGTTTGTATGCCTTTCAAACCAGTGGTTTTCTTCAAAGTTTCGGGCATACTTTGTAAATGGGGAAGTCAATATGGTTGGAATTGCAGAGAGACGAAAATATTTGGAAATCTATGGAATTACCATCTCTGATTACAGAAAGGTTTATTTAACAAATGTGGATGGCCTCCCAGTAGCATCCAGTTAGTATTCCCAGTTCTAAAAATGTTGGATTATCTAGAATCACAATGAAGTTCCTTAGGAAAAAAAACAACAACCCTTTTGTAGGTCTTCTCTAGCTCTGAAAATCAGCCCATAGTACTAGTGTTTGAACACAGATTGAGAAGTTGGTGATTCAGATGCAGAGACTTTATTAATTTTTCAGTTAGAATCATTATCCCAAGGCATTTGGTGCTTTAGTAAAATTCCAGTCATGAATGATAACTTTCTGAAACAATGTAAGGGGGTGGGGAGCAGTAGGGGACACACTAAAAAAAAAACAAAAAACCAAACAACCAAAACAAAAAAACCCCAGGAATTGTCACGTGGAGCCATGGAGAAATTCCTGTTATACCACACTGCCTTGTTCAGCTCTCCTTAGCAGAATTTCACCAGCCCGATCAGTAAAGCTTCCTTTTCTGACATTAATTATCAGACAAATTTAAAAATCAATAGTGGCTGTCAATGTATGCGACAATTTCTCTGTGCACCACCTTTAGAATTGCCATCTTGCTTTTTTGCTACCTCACTGGTCTAGGCTGTGAGTGATGACCAGCACATAATGGTTTATCCAGTGGGTCCTTGCTATGATGGGAAAGCACTAGCATTTGGGGAGCGAGAATGAGCGTTTGCGGTCGTGGACTGGAAGGGTTAGATTTTGAAAAAAACATTCAGCTTAGCCCAGCAGTTTATTTAACAGTCAAAGAAACCCCCCCCAACTTCACATCGGTAGGAGAAGGGATGCACCGGTGGTGACAACTTTTGAAAACCACCATTCGAAGTGCAGGATAATGTTATGAAAAAAAGAACAGGCACATCCCGTCATGTTAAAGGAGAAGTTTTGTGCGGTAAGCAGCATCTTAAGGAGTGTTTTGGTAAATGAGAGGGAAGGCATTGTGTATCTGTTATTGGAAAGCCAGTTCCAAGCACTAAGATGTTGAGAAGGCAGATGAGCACGGGATGCATGTTTGAGTGGAAAACCAAGAGTGGGAGAGAGTTACATTACAAACAGGAACCTAGAGGTAGGACATGGTGGAAGCTCTTCTGGATATTTAAATCCACTCATTTCAGGTGTTTGGTTTTTAATAGTTCAAAAGTTCTGTGAAATGTACTTTGGAAATGCGTCTTTTCATCAGCTGAACAGTTCAAGAACCTTTCTTCTAAGAAAAAGTCCCAGTTTCTCTGGTCAGAATTTAGGACAGAAGGAGGGCAATTCTGATAGAGCTGGGAGGCGTTTGTGCCAACTTCTGATCTCGGGTACTGGTTTTTATTTTTCTTTCTCTGTACACGACATTCACGTTTGCTGCCGCACTCGGGGACTGAGTCTTGAGTTCTTCCTCTGTGCACAGATGCGTTCTGCTTTAGCGTGTCACATCTCAACTTCTGCTGTCAGCTAGGCCGTAACGTACAACAATAGTAATTTTATTAACGACTCTGCTTTCGGTTGAGCAGGAATTTGTGCATGACAAAAAAATAAGCCATTTCCAAAAGCCATTAGAGCTTTCACGTGAAAACAAAAACTCTTTTCCCTTTAGGAAAGAATGAAATACATTTAGTAACTTTGAAACTTCCTCAACATGTAGCTGTAAGAAGTTATGAAGAGCGCGTGGTGCCAAATACATAAAACAATATTTCCTACCACAACGAGGATTTAAATATAGTTACTGTGCCTGGCCAGCAGTAGCAGTAGGTCATTATGAAGTGCCGCTTTGCTGTTTCTTCCTTGGTTAGCTTAGTGTGAAGCGATATGCCAGCACCGTTACTGAAATGCAGTCTTACTTTTATTTCTTCTTGGCGTTAGCATGCCATCTCTACGTGTTCGTGTAAATATCGGATGAGTTGTGATGCTTTTATAGTTGTTGTTTTGGGATTAAGCAGTTCTTACATTTCCACTTTATTTAGACTTCACATTGCAAATGGATTGACATCAGCGGGCGTGGAAAACTTCATATGGAAATACCAGCACTGACTTAGGGTTGGACTTGCACGTCATTTTCAGCCTTAAGTAATAAACTCAGGTCTATTTGTGGAAGTGACAATTGGTGATTTGAATATTTTCAGTGGAAAAGGCGGCATAGTTGGCAGAATTCGCATTCAGATCTGAAATTTGGAAGAGTTCAGTGATGCTTGTTTTCAGGTGTTCAGTTGCATTGGACTGGGTGTTTTTTAGAGGGAAACTAAAAGCACGGAAGCTTACTTGAATAGATTAATGTTTGTGACTAGGGTTTTCTCTTTTCTTTTTAGATGCCTGTGAAAAGACATGCAAAGAAAAAATGAAAGGAGCATAAGGAGACTCGCTAATATTATTTTAACTTGCCATAATCTCAAAGCAGCTTTTAAAGGCTTTTTTTACGCACTTTCTGAAAATAAATGCTTGAAGTTAGACATGCCCTGTTCCAAGAAAAAGCAAATCTCAGCAGATTAACATTGTTAAATATGCGGTGTGTTAAACATACACTGCTTCAAATTTTATAGCTTATACACTATTGGTCTATCGGGTCCTTCCAGGAAAGCACTTACGAGCATGCCTAATGTTAAGCACATGAGCAGTGATCTTAAAGTCAGCCGTGTTGTTCGTGTGGATAAGTGCTTTGCTGGATCAGCGCCTAAAGTCCTGTTAGGTGCTGAGCATCCTGATCCATATCCAGCAAAGCACTTACGTCCATGCTTATCTCGAAGTGGAGGAGCCAGTCTAACTAATATTTGTGCATTAGTGTTCACCATAAAATCTCTCTTGGCACAATGAGTCACATGCTTAAAATTAAGCACCTGCCTAAGTATTTTGCAAGGTCAGATCAACAGCATCCTTGAGCAAGTCCTAAACAATTACTTGATTTTGAATTAATTTTCTTTTTCTTTTTTTTTTTGGTACTCTTTTTTAACAGAGTCTATGGTTTTAGTGGCCATAATTACAAGTTTTAGAAGCCGCATAGCAAAATATGTTGCATGCAATTTACTCCTTTCTTTTTCAAAATCTAACCAAAGTCATCAAGATGGCCCTTTTGGACTAGAAGTCCAATGTTCAGACTTAGAATCATCCAAAATGAAAAAAAATAAGTTAACTCTATTTTTTTGGGGACATTTACAGTTTTGGAAATTATTTCACTGAATTTGATTTAAATGGTTGTGTCAAACCCTGACGTCTTATCCAGAAGATGTCACCTAACTCTGGTTGTGCTGGCTGCCTGACTCTTGAAGGGCTAAAACACTGAAGGTGGGGTGTGTGCTCAGAAGGGCAGATGGAGAAGTTGTGTTTTTATTTTATTTTAACCTGTTGAAACCTTAGAAATGTGTAAAACATGTACGTTTTGAGTTGAAAACTAAGTCAATACCTATGTAATCCTCAGGTAAAAAAAAAAAAAAGGCCCAGTTATTTAAATGTTTTTAATCATGTAAGAGACACTTTCTGTGTCTCACAGTTTGATGTTTTTAACTTAAATACCTGTTTATCAAACTACCATTAATATCTAACGCTTTTCTACAAAACTTTTTAAAAGGTAATAATTGAGAGGATTGAACATAATGATTGTTCAATTCTGTAACTTTTAACTATGACCCCAGTTTACAGACGCCTACAGCAAATGGCCAAAATGTTCTGGAAACCTTGAATATATTTGAAGTATTCTAGGTAAGAAGTAAAAAAATATTTTGCTTCCACTCTGGCAAATTTTGCCTAACTTCAAGTCAAATGAAAGTTCCTAAGAAGAGTTTATTCGGACATTGCTGAAAACTAAATTGCAAGACAAAGAGGCAATAGCTTATTCAACTTTATTTTCAACTGATTCTGTACAGCTCTGTTTCAGAATATGAAAAACCTGAACTGTTAACCGTTTAGAAATCACGTATGAAAGGAAATGTAATCTGCATGCTTATTTTAGAAATTTGCACTGAATTCTTTTTGTTACTTTTATGCTTCTCCAGTTAAGCAACGTGTGTTGGGGGCTCCTGTGACTGGCCACAGTGCAGGCGCAGCACCTTATTTTGACTAAAGCTTCCTCTTAGTTAGATAACTTTGGGGCCTTGTTGTTTTCCACTAAACTTTGGAGGTCATTCCCAGGCTCCTAAAAACCAGCCTGTCCTTCAGATTTAATTTCACGCAAACCCCCAACAAATGTGCACTGTCCCTTTTCAAGGAAAAAAATATTTATTTTAACATAGCTTTCTAGGCAGTACTGCAAGAATATTGTGTGGGGTCCAAGATGAAATTTCTATTTTTCTATCTTATATTAAAAAAATATGCTTGACGTATGAATAAGATTATATGTTTCAGCAAAGTCTGGTTCCGTTTTTTTTTTTTATAAGATTTTATTTTTAATTACTGTACAAGAAAGAAATAAATACCCTTGGAATAATTTGTTGATTACTACTTCATTGATTTCACATAGAAAAACAGAGGAAAATGTAGTGCAATCAGACTACTAATCCTGCTAGCATGCACAAGCCAGTCAGTAATCCTTAGGCTGAGTTGAAGGAAATAATGAGTCCTGAGGTAGATCCAAATCTAAACGTTCCTGAAAACAGATTCAGTGAAGCGATTAGGCTAATCCGTGGGGACCTCACTGTACAGGTCTTCTAGTGAAAACCCTTTTCTCTGAACGTACAGGTGTTGGCCTAAGTGCTCGGGCCATTTTGATTTTTGTGAACGTGATGGTGAATCTCTGAGTGATGGCGGGATGAGGAGAGTTGAGGTGAAGAGAATGATGTGATACTCATGTCAGTTTTAAGGTATTTCGCATTCTTCACTGTTACGTACTGACTTACACAGAACTGGTAGACAATTCTTTTCCGTGTTTTTTGTAAGCCACTTAATCAAACCCAAGGGAAAAGCTTTTCCTCTGCCAAAACATTATACCGGTATCACCACGATGCTGCGCTAAGTGCTGACATGAGGCTTCAAGGCTGTTAGGAGAGTTATTGTAATTTCATTTGTAATATCCAGAGAACGAGGGACAAAGCAAATGGGGTGGTTTTGGTATCTTATTTGGTAGTCAAGTTGGTTTATTGGTATTACTGAGAGCCCAGCAAGAAAAGCAGTACCATTCCATAAACCCATCACTCACCAGCATTTATCTGTGGAAACAGAACTACCAGTGCGAAGGACAAAGCACTAAGGCAGCTTCTATTTAACTACGAAATAGCATTTACACTGCTTAGCTCAACAAAGTCAATTTGCAAAGTAATGCAAGGACGAAAGAAAATGGCACATTGCTTTCTGTCTTTAAAGAACTGCCATGGCTCAAGTGTCTTAAGCTTAGAGCTCTAGTGCCCGCTGCCTGCACAACTGTTATGTCTCTTAGGGTCTGTCACGTTGCAAATTGCCCTATTTTTTTTCAAAGCTCCCTTGTAAAATGCATTTGGTAGGTATCTGAGGTAGCTGCAAAGAAAGCGGTGTTATCACAGGTAAAACAATGCCCCAGGGTGGCTCATCCGTTTAAAAAAAGGGAACCTAATAGAAAAGTGAAAAGCTGTGATTTAAAATCTGGCTTCTAATTTCTTAGAATCACAGGATGGTTTGGGTTGGAAGCGACCTCAAAGACCATCTAGTTCCAACCCCCCCGCCATGGGCAGGGACACCCTCCACTAGACCAGGTTGCCCAAAGCCCCATCCAACCTGGCCT
>VWZZ01000402.1:459719-506505 GCA_013399095.1 Psophia crepitans
TCACTCCCTGCCCTTGTAAACAGCCTCTCTCCAGCTTTCCTGTAGGCCCCTTTAGGTACTGGAAGGCCGCAATTAGGTCTCCCTGGAGCCTTCTCTTCTCCAGGCTGACCAAGCCCAACTCTCTCAGCCTGTCCTCATCAGAGAGAGGCTCCAGCTCTCTGATCATCTTCGTGGCCTCCTCTGGACTTGCTCCAGCAGCTCCATGTCTTTCCTGTACTGGGGACCCCAGAGCTGGACGCAGTACTCCAGGTGGGGTCTCGTGAAAGCAGAGTAGAGGGGCAGAATCACCTCCCTTGACCTGCTGGTCATGCTGTTTTTGATGCAGACCAGGATATGGTTGGCTTTCTGGGCTGCAAGTTCACATTGCTGGCTCATGTTGAGCTTAAATTTGGGGTTATGTGCATTGTTGTGTTCATCCTTTGTCTTTTTACTCTGAGGGCCTGATTCTTTCTCAAAAGACCTTTTTCAAAAGATGCTAACTTGGTGCAGCCCCACCTCCCCTTGACTTTCAGCCAACCAAGCAAACTGTTTCAGATCAGGCACCGACATTCACAAAGACAGCCAAAATCAAAGCTTTCTGCAAATCTACAGTGAACGAAAGTGGTCCTGGTCATGAATGGAACCACCAACCACTTCCTCTTGATTTCCCTGTGCAGCTGGTGTTGCTAGAGGTGCTTCATAAACAGTTCAAACATGATGTAGTAGGAGTGAAAGTAAAAAAAATAGCTGAGATGATACTTCCTGATCTTGTAGTCAATCCTACAACAAAGAAACTAAGCAGAATGGCTACAGAGGTTGGAAGCTAGGGATAACTGAAGCTTCCATGAAGGAAGTCATTCAGGAGTCATTCCACCTCATTTTAATCACCTGAAAGTTAGGTCTCCATGCACCTCTACTAGCTTCTCTGTTATTAATAGAGAGCATCCTGAAAAGGTGACTTTTCTATTCCAGGAAGACTCATTCGCTGGATCTGTGGCTTTTTCTCAGGCACAGTGAGATGAGCCTAGACACTGTGTGTGCCTGCACACAAAATCTGTAGACGACTGTCTTCTGTGTGACTGCAGTGCCTTCAAGAACTGGAGGCGGTCCTGTGTTTGAGGAGTTTAATTAGCCTCCAGGCTGGACAGGAAAGGTCAGGCTCTCAAGATCCCTTTAGTTTTCCAGTAAGTATTGTTTCTCTCTCTCTTCTTTCACCTCATTTTATAAATATATACTAAACTTCATTTTTAACCTGTTCTGTTGGGAGGGGGCACCTCCCCTCTCCACCCTACAGATGATATTCTGCAGTGTTGCCGTATTCTTCTGCCTTACAGCCCACTAAAACAGTCATTGAAATTTTGCCCGATTACTTCCCCCCCCCCGCCAACTACTTTTCTATGTTTGAGAGGGCAAAATTTGTTTGTAATAATTTGGCAGTCCACACTCTGGTGCCTACAACCTTCCCATCAGCCCACAGGGAAGCCCTGAGGAGCTGGACTAGACTGTATCTGCTTTATCTGCAAGCAGTGAGGGTAGGTGAGCTCTGGTGCTGGCCTTTCCCTCCCTTCCCAGATGTACCCTGGTGACTGATTTTAAGGAGCTTTAGCCCCTTAAATTTCCAGTTATTGTTTCTCAGCTGTGAACTGCCCCCTGCCCCTTTGGCGGCGACGCTGTGACTTATTGTGCGAGGCACATTCAGCCTTTCAGCATGAATTAAAACAGCAACCGACAGCCAGAGGGTCGTAACTGTTTAAGCCGTTACGGCTCAACGGAAGGAGTATATCCAAGCGTTCTTCGGCTCTCCGTCCCTCGGCCTTCAGTCTATAAACTGTGAATTATGTCTCCCTTCCCCATCACAGTCAGTTGTGACAGTTACTAGCTCACAGGATTACAGTTTAAATAAAAATACGTTTAAAACTGAATCCGGCGAACTCAGTCTGAACTTCTTTGCGTTCCCATATGCCTACCACGAGCAGGAACGTGTCTTTGGAGATCAGAGCTACACAGAGACACTGATTTGCTCCGATCTCGGGAGAAGCGATGTGAGATTACCGCTTGGTTCGTAACGCCGTGTGAGGCAGACAACCTGCTGCAGGGGAACTGGGCCCTGACCCAGGCTCCCAAATCTTGATGAGGGGAAGTTTTTCTCTAGATCCAGGTCATGAGTGGTTTAGGCTGGGCTCTGTGGAATAGAAGCTTTGTGGAAGATTTACTGCTGCAATTTGTTCCCACAGACAAAAGCCCCTAGAGTTTTTGTGCTGCTTTGGTGTGATTTTGCCCTTAGTAAGCACAAATTGTAACTTCTGGCCTTCCTGGAGTCTGGTTATACCATAAGCCGAGCAAAAAGCATGTTCATGGGGTTTTAGCAGGATAGTTGCTCCCAGGATAACTTACTGAATGACAGGGTATTTGGGCAATTTACAAGATCTGTGAAGACAAGGAGAGGTTCCCCATGCACTCTCCTCCCAGGAGGGACAGGATTTTATCCTTTGCAAGTGCTCCACACCCAGCAAATGAATAAGCGTGTGCTCTGCTCCAGCTCCAAGCAGATGGAGCAGTGTCAGAAGTAGAGTGAGACTGAAATGAGGAAATAGGTTTGAATGTAGTGGGGAAATCTAGCAGAGACAGAGGCATGATCATCCCACTCTGCT
The DNA here is from genome assembly GCA_013399095.1 of Psophia crepitans. Classification (NCBI taxonomy): domain Eukaryota; kingdom Metazoa; phylum Chordata; class Aves; order Gruiformes; family Psophiidae; genus Psophia; species Psophia crepitans. The sequence goes on from VWZZ01000402.1 coordinate 462,350, forward strand.
CAGTGTTTCTCAGGATGCACCTGGAGAACTCTGTCTAGTTCTGGTCCCCACAATTCAACAAAGGCATGGACAGACTGGAGAGGGTCCAAAGGAAGGCCACAAAGACAATAAGAGGGCTGGAGAACGTGTCCTGTGGGGAAAGACTGAAGGAGCTGGGTCTTTTCTCCCTGGAAAAGAGAGCTCAGGAGGGATCTCATCACAGTGTTCCATAGTTAAAAGGGCAGCTACAACGAGAAATGAGGCGCTCTCTTCATGAGCAGTCACATGGAGAAGACAAGGGACAACGGGTATAAGTTGCACTGTGAAAGGTTTTATCTTGACATAAGAAAGAATTTTTTTACAGTAGGAGTAATCATTCACTGGAAGAACCTCCCCAGGGATGTAGTGGAGCCCCATCACTGGAGGTTTTCAAGATGTGATTGGACAGAGTGCTAGATAATCTAATCTAGGCACCCTTTCCCACAAAAGGTTGGACCAGATGATCTTTCAAGGTCCCTTCCAACCTGGGCTGTTCTATAATTCTGTGAAATCTGTAATGGATGTACCACCACAGAACTGCAGCGAGTGTGCTGTGTCCTGTTTTCCCAGCCAGTTGGTTAGAGAGTGCAGCTTTGGCAGAGGGGAGACCTCCAGGGAGGATTGCCTGCTGTGTTTTTTATTTCCAAGGCTAGTTGTCCCTATGTGCATATGTTGGGCTTGAAGAGATTGACATTTCCCTTCCAGGGCTACTGTTTAGTGACCAGCAGCATGAGTCAAATGATCTCCTACAGGGATCAGAGTTGGTTTTGATTTTTTTTGCAGGAAGTTAGGGGGAAAAAAGGCTCAAGATGGGAAACAAAGGAGCAGAGGTAGGAAGGGCAGAGAGGAAAGGGAGAGCTTGGACAGCACAGGGAAGCAGAGAGGACCGGGGTTCAGCACTTTTCCATCCTCTCATTTTGTCTGGGAGTTGTACAGTAAACGTTCTTTTTTACTTGTGCCAGTGGTATGTGAAAACCGCTAGGTAGCAGGCAACTACTAAAAAGCAGTAACTCATTAGAATGGACATGCTACTCCATGGCAAGAAGAAAATGTTACTGGACCTTTTTAAGAGAAAACCACCACAGAAGTGAGTTTGCCAGTAGCACTTACAAGGATCAGAGAGATTCTGGGTCCAGAGTTTTCCATGGCCTTTTTCAGAAGTTCTTTATAGAAGACTGTTTATTTTTACAGTGTACAAAAAAAAGTCCTACTTGGCTTTGAAGACCACTGAGAGATGAGGTATCTGTCCCAGAGGACTTGCAGAATAACTACAAACAGTGACATTCTCAGATGTGCTCATACTTCTGTCCATGTGTTCTGCTCTATGTGTGTGTGTGAGTATTTTGAACTCTGCCAAAGTGTAACCACACAAATCCTATTGAGCAGAATGTTGGGTAGCTAAATGCTCTCCTGGGGTTTGGAAGCATTGAGTTTAAATGAAGAGTGTCTATTAACATACTTACATTTATAGGTTGGCAGAGCCTAAGCCATTATGCTCACAATACCTGGTCTCCGTGACCTCCCCTCCATGAAGGGAAGGATTTGGGGAGGAATAGTGGGTCCACTGGGTCAACACCTGTTTGCACACCTGGTGTCAACAGGAGTCGGGCATTTATGACCATGGGACCCACTCTGAGGACTGAGGCCTGCTAGGGAGAGATGGGATCCACCTGACAAAGTACAGCAAAAGCATCTTTGCCAATAAACTGACCAGCCTAGTAAGGAGAGCTGCACTAGGAAGGACAAGGGAGAGGGCAATGATGACCCAGTTAAGTGAGGTAGCAGTGTGAAAGGTCAAAAGCAGAGGCTGCAGCGTGTTGGATGAACGAAAGATTTCATAAATGATAAAGCAAGGCAAAGGGACACTTGCCTCAAGTATAATTACACAAATACAGTCGGTCTGGGAAACAAGCAGGAGGAAGTAGAGCTCTGCATGCAGCCACAGTGCTACGACACCGTTCGTATAACAGGCACAGTGGGACAGTTTGCCCAAGGGAGAGCTGTGATGGACTGACACAAGCGCAGCAAAGAGGCAGGGAAGGTGAAGAGACGGACTGTTGTCTAAGTGAAGGAGTGGTTTGGATGTATGGAGCTCCTCTACAGGACCAATAACAGCCTAGCTGAGAGCTTGTGGGATGGGACCAGGAGAGAAGACAGTGAGTGTGACCTCATGGTGGGAGTGTGTCACAGACCAGGGTGAGGAAGCATATGAAGCCTTTAAACATGATACAGCTCCAGTGCAAAAAGGCAGCATACCGGAGCTGGAAGCACGGCCAGGTGACAGACAAGAAATTTAGAGACATTTTCCAGGCATGAAGAGATAGTGTCAGGAAACTGAAGCAAAACTGGAATTGAGGTTTGCAAGGGGCACGAAGGACAACATGGAGGGCTTCTACATTATTTGTAATAGGCTGAACAAGAAATATGGGGACCTGTTGCTGAATAAGGCAGGTGATACATTGACAGTGGAAACCTGCCCAATGCCTTCTTTTGCCTCAGTCTTCTCCAAAAAAGGTGTCCCAGATCTCTGTGTGCATTGAAAGGGTTTGAGGAGAACAACCAGCAGTGTAGGACTGAGTCGGGGACTACCTGAGTGAATCCAACCTGTACAAGTTAATGGCACTGACAGGCTGCATCTGAAGTTAGTGAGAGTTCAGGCTGACACCCTTGCTAGGATGCTCTCTATCATTTTTGAAAGGTTGTGGAGACTGAGGGAGGTCTCTGATGACTGCAGAATGATGAACATTACACCCAACTGCAAAACAAAAGCCAAAAGAGTAATCTAGGGAACTAAAGGACTGTTGGCTTCACTGCAGTCCCTGAGAAAAGCATGGGACAAGTTCTTTTGAAGCACATTTCCAGGAACAAGAAGGGGAAAACCATCACAGATTTGCAGAAAGGTAAATCACACCTGACCTACTTGAGGCATTTCTATGATAAAATGACAGGATTTGTGGTTGAGACAAGAGCAGTGGATGTAATTTGCACTGATTTTAGTAAAGTTTTTGACACAGTTTCCCATAGTATTCTTGTACCTAGGTTGGGACATAATGGTCTGGATGGGTGGGCAACCAGATGGGAAACAGCCTGGTTGGATGGCCAGGCTTGAAAGGTCATGGATACTGGTAAGACCCTACTTGGGTGTATGTAACTAGTGGGATATTGCAGGTCTATCCTGGAATCTGTCCTGTTTAACAGCTTTATCAGCGACCTCGATGATGTGAGGAATGTGTTCTCGTTAAGTTTGCAGATGACACCAAGTTATTGGGATCAGTCAATATACTGAGGGATGGGGCTGCCATCCAGAGGGACTGAGACAGGCTGGAGGAGTGGACTGACAGGAACCTTCTGAAATCCAACAAAGACAAATGCCAAGTTCTGCACCTCGAAAGCAAGGAGCAGTGCAGTGACAGAGGCCAGAGGCTGCCTGACGGAGGAGCAGCTCTGCAGAAAGGGCCTGGGGGCCTGGGGACAGCGAGCTGCACAGCAGCCAGCAGCATGCCCTGGCTGCAGTGATGGGCAACAGCCTTGCGGGCTGCATTGGCAGGGGCAGAGCCAGTATGTCCAGTGATCTTTAACCTCCTCAAGGAGCTTTCAGGTTTCATGTGGTTTGTCTTCTGCAAGGGGCTGAGAATGAAATAAATGAGACAGGAGGAAGGATCAGGAGGGGGATGTCTTAAGGAACAAGTGATGCCTTCCCTGGGGTGGCCAGGAAAAGAATTAAAACCAGCGCCCAGAACAGGGTCAGTGAGTAGGTAGAAAAAGTGAGCAGGGAGCTGGAGATGACAGAGACAGAAGGGTTCGTGTTCTGAAGCCAATGATATCAACACTGGTTCCCAGCCTGAGAGCTATGAGTGGCAGTGGGCACAGTTTCTCAGCAAGGCTCCTTGGGCCGTGGGGACAGGGTAGGGTCTCCTCATGTTCGGCAGATGTGTCCAGCTGCCAACATACTTTTCTGCTCTGTATCTCTAGGAGCAGCAGACCCTGGACACCTGCACTCAGCTGGACCCAAACCATCAGCTGTGGGCTTTATTGCCCTCTCACATAGGTAAAGGTGACCTGACTAAACAGAGGAGGAGCTTAAATGCCCAGACCGGCATCTGAGCGGTCTGGGTTCAGTCCTTGGCTTGCTCCAATACTCCTCTGAGACCTGGGGTGAGATATGTATCTTTTCTTTTTTTTTTTGCCTCATGGAGGGGAGGAAGGATAACCAACCCTAACCATTCTATGGTTCTATGATAGAATTCTCTGCTTTTTGTATTGTGTTTTTAATGCGAGCTCCTTGAGGTGAGGCCCATTTCCTCAGCTATGTTCATGCAGCTCTTGGCTTACAGGAGTTGTCCCTCTGTAATCTCAACTGTAAGAATTTTGCCTTAGTGAAGACTGCAGGATCTGCCCATCTAAAATAGCCATTAAACAAACAAATTCTCCCTGAACGGTGCTAAGTGCATTTTGATCTTGTCTAGAAATCCGTTTACCTGAATGCTTAGTTTTCGGTGTATACTGCTGTACTTCTTTACAGCCCTCGCTGTAAAACATGTGTTTACAGGAGCATGTTTGATTGAAACACTTCTAAAAAGACTTTATTTTTTTAAGATATTCTCTTCCTTGGGCCCCAGATTCCTGTTGATTTCAACTGGGCACAAGTACAGCCCTTTGCCTGCTGCCAGCTTTGGATTGCTGTTGGTCTGTTACACCCGGGGGAGTAGGATGAAGCTAATGACCGAGGGCAGAGGAGAGTTACACAAAAGACCGCTGAATAAAGCCTGTAACAAACCAAAAATAACTGGGGGGAGGCGAGGAGGAGGGAAGACGGGTTATGCTTCACGAGGCTCTAGACCAGTGCTGTGTGCTGCATCACAACGATGGAGCCGCGAGGGCCGAGCAGAAGGTCCCTGTCCCTCTTTCGTGTGCAGCACCAACCCGCAGCACACGGTTCTCACCAAGCGAAGGATCCCCCAGGTCCCTACCCCAAGGACGCTGCCCGGCCAGCTCAGCCAGAGGTACAATGTTTAATACACTGGGAACCAGCATGGGTCTTCGCTCCTACAGCCCTTGTCCTGGTCGCTACTGAAATAAACAGTGCAAATAATAAACACGCAGTAGCATCCTGATTTAAGGAGGCTGGAGGTGAAGGCAGGGTTGAAAGCATTTATTTGTGTTTTAAAAGACTACTCAAAACCTCATTTTCAAGGATGAGTTAAGTAGCCTCATTGTCATGTCATTATTGCATTTTGAAGTTAAACAGCTCCGTGATCTATGAACTCGAATCACACAGTTAATTACCCCACGTTCCCCCTCCTTGCTCCCTTCCCCCGCCCCACTTTGCTCTTGAAATACATTATATTTCTTTGACAGTCCGCCGAGAACAATGTCTGCTTTTGTGACAGCGACATTGCCAGTGGTGTAAAAATCTATGCGTCTGTCAGGTTTCCCCATGTGAAACATAATTGCTTAATTTCCATTTGAAAGTACATCCCTGACATTAGAACAACGTAGACACACCAAGGATAACAATGATTTCCTGACACCTACAATGGGGCATAATGCGGTAATAAATATGTGTGCAAAATGAATGCTCCGCACACAGAGGGAGCAGGTCTGAATTTACAGCTGCAGATGAAGTGTTCCTCAGGAAAAAAAAAATAAAAATAAAAAGAAAGAAACCTACAGATTAGCATCAGTGTGAGTCTATGTCAACCAGATGGCTTGCTGTGGAAAAAGAGCTTCCCTGCTTTATTCCAGTAACCCTGGCTAGCAGGCTGAATGTCTGAGATGAGAAAAAAATGATCTCATTCAGTTGGGTTTTTTTTTTCCTTCTTGCATACATACAGCCTGAGCTGGAGCAGAATAAATGCTCTGAAAAGAACACAGAAGTTGTCCACTGTTAGTGGCGCGAGATGGACCAGGAGAGCTCACGAAGGTGGGTTCACACATGCAGAAAGCCTAGGGGAGAGCGCTGCAGGCTGGGAGGAGGGGAGCCCTTGGGGCACTGCCGCTGGTTCTAGCCAGGCATCTACACTGCACCTTGAAATGGTGATATGCTTCCTCCTCTGACATCTCCCTCCCTTGCCTGGCCCCTAAAATGTTTGGAAGAGAGATCATCTCCCCAGACCCTAGTGCCTAGCACCCTTAGATGCTAATGTGATGCCAGGCATGGCCAGGCATCTTGGTCCTAAACCACCAATGGACTTGGCAACACAGCACATAGACAGTTTGTGTGGAGGCAGCTACACTGGGCTACTGCCTGGCCCAGGTCACCCTGCCTTGTTTTAGGCATTTAACTGAACACTTTGTCCAGAGCTCAGTTCCCTCCAGAGTCACTAGAGACAGAAATGTGTCGTCATTTGAGTGCCAACAAATGGTCTGGTGGTGCCTCTCTCTACAGATTGTGGGGAAATATCCTTGGGTAAGAAGATTTTCAACTTGACCTGAAGTTAAATGAGATGAGTCCAGGCTCAGATGTGTACCTTCAGGGTGATGACTGCTCTCCTTTGCCGGAGCAGGTCAGGACGTCCTCACCATCAGACTATCTGAATCACACATCACTTCTCCATGGAGACACTGCAGGTTGACAACTACGTAAGGGACTTGTAACTGGCAGTTTGAAGAAGGCCAAGTGTACTTATCTTTATAAATCTATACTAGATTTATAGCAATGGCTTGCTGCTAAAGTATCATTTTAAAAAATAAAACAAACAAAACCACTCATGCAATGGTTCCTAGGTCAGGCATCTTTGGACAATGTGCTTCACACAACAGGCAACTTGGCTTGGAGATGCTGGATTCCAGTGGGAACTAAGTGCATTTTAGTGACACTGTGATGAGAGTCATCCTACAGAGAAGTTCTAAAAGTAATTGGGGTGATTTGACCTCTCTTATCTGCAACAAATGATGAGATATGACTGTGCACCAAGAAACCAGAGATCAGAGTCCCCCTTCTCAAAGGAGAAGGTGTGACACTATTTGTCAAGGCCTGCTTTGAGGCTCGGGCACAATTGACAGGGCAAGAGCTGAATAGATATTTTTCTTTTTTCTTTGTTTAAATTCTGTGCCCAATGGAAATTTCTCACAGTAAGAAGGGAGGAGGATGTTTAACTTTGATTGGGTCCATGGTAGAATTAATGTGCGTGGAATATCCAGTCCTTGATTCTTTGCTTGTCTTTGGCAGTGAATGAATGTCTGTCATTGCGAATGTCTACAAAATTACTCTTTTAATGACCTGTTTGCTTCAATTAAGGCCTGGCTATTATCTTTCCAAAAGGCAGAGGGTTGGGGAGGGGGAGACAGAGAGGGAGAAAAAAGCTGATCACTAGGACGTGTGAGCAGAACATTTAAGGGGCCAGCTGAAACCGAGAGTGGATTTGGAAAGGCTGTGTGATGAATCTGTGACATTGCAATATTTCAATCATCACATTTCAGATTCTGGTTCATGCATCATTTGCTATGAAAGTTTTGAGATTTTAATCAGTGTTTCAAGAGTAAATTGATACAGCCTAATCATTTAGAATCTCTGGCACAAGACCAAAGTGTATTATGTTAAGTGTATGTTATGTATTATAAAAGCTGCTTGCTGAAAATTAATTGAGTACTCCTGTGCTAGATAATGTTTCTCCATTCCCCAGAGCCCATCCCTTTGCGTGCGAGTGTTTTCCCAAGTGCAATGCAGATGCCAGAGAAAAGGTGAATATATAACATATGTAAAAGACTGGCTCGGTTGGACACACAGCACAGTATCAAGCCCGCTAACGTCCCTGGCTAGATTGTGGGGCTGTTTATTTGTCTGCATGATGTGTAGGAGGAAAACTGCCGGGTACAGAATTAAAAAAAAATAAAAAAAAGTATTTTCCTTAGAAGCAAAATATAAGAAAGCCTGTGCCGTGACTCTGATTCATGTAAAAAATTGGAAACGTGTTTGCATTTCTCCTGATGACTTATGCGGACTTGGCAGAACAAGTGACCCAAGTAAATGACACGGTTAGCAGCCAGTGAGTCTAGGTAACGAATGTGCCATCGTACTGTGCATCCAAAGGCTCAGTAAATTCCCACGTTCTCCTTGTCCTTTGTTTTGTACCTGTGGCAATGCTGACAAAAGGAATGCGTTCAGAGATGAGGGCTGGGGCCACCTTTAATTTGCCAAAAGCCAACAGTGGGTGGCCACCAGCGTTGTTTATGCTCGGTGATGACATTTCTGACACAAACCATTTCCATTTGGAGGGGTTGGTACCTCAGGGGGCTTGGGCCCCTTCTGCAAAGAGGGGTTATTTGTGGAGCTTACCTGTCTAGTACCCAGGCAATCGGTTCAAATACTTTTAACCTGAGTTCAAATACCCCTGCTGCCTGACTCATGGCTCTGTGCAGGAGCTTCCCAGCTGAATCTCCCCACCATCAGGATGTTCTCCCCAGCATCCTTGTTAAAGCTGTCCTGACTCATTGTGATTTTCAGCCATTCTCAGTGTCAGGTGCAAAAAGATGGGTGTTCACTGCTTGCAGATGGAACTCTCTTCCTCCAGCTCCAGCCTCAAGTCCTCCTCATCACACATTTACTTCCACTTGCCCACAGAATTACCATTTTTAGAAACTGGAACAACATCAACACCCAGAGCATGTGCCCATCCTTTCACCCTCACGTAAGATGTCAATGTAAGTCTGTTAGTCAGAACTGAACAGACCAAAGGTTTGAAGCCCATTTGTACACTTCCCGAGCAAGACCCCCACTCACAATAGTGACCTTCAGCCACAAAGTGTGGAGAAAGGCAGCATTTCTTTCAACACCTTTGGCTAGGACACATAGCCTCCCCATCTGACTGTCTTTGCCTCTTTGCCTTTCTAAAGCCCCAAGGCAATGGAAGGAAAACATTTGTTTGGGGTCACTTCAAATGCTTCAGTCAGCCAGAATTAATTGTTTCATTCTGCTGAATATTGGGAATTTTTTCCTTTCTGTTTCAGTTCAATGCATAATCTCCTCCCCAAATGGAAAATCAATAATTCTCAGTGGCCTTAATCAAAGTATGGTCATTATCAGACCTTTTAAGATCAGACGTGGTCCATAAGACAGAGGAGGGAGATAGCTAGCAGGAAGTCATACTGCTCTCCTGAGGAGAGAACATCCCAAGACACTCAAGCAACTCCTTTCTACTTACACGGTCTGTAGTGCCTTGCCTCCATATAGCATCTGGTTTGATTAAGACCATCACAGAAAGGTCAAGAGTACATTTGCTGGGTCCACACATATCATATCCCACTTACCGGGCAGGGAAATCCCACATCTGGCTTTCCCCTTAAGGCTTTGTCATTCTGCAGTCATACATCTGCAGTTCCACTCTGTAGTACTCTCCGACCTCTCTTTCAAAGGACAGCTAGCTGGCCTCATCTGTCAACAGCTTACTCATCACCCAGTGGACACAAAACAACGGAGGGGTGTCCTGTTAGTGGGTCCCCTGCTCCCGAAGGAGCCCTCCTGCAGCCTAAGGCTGCAGTCTTTACCCAAACTCCTGACCATATGACATACTGTCTTTGATCACTGGAGAAGGTACTTGGGTGTCCTATGGGAAAAGTTTCGTGCTCACAATCACAGGTGATTTAACATTGCAAGGAAATGCAGCTTAGCTGCCCACTTGTATAATTAGCAGAAATAATCTAAGCATTTAATCACTAATTCTCTCTACATAGTGGCACCTTATGGTAGGACAGTGAGCAGGAAATAGAAATGGGGTATCCAAGGAAGTAAAATATCCGTAAGTTTCAAAACTCTTCAACCATGGGGCTGAAAGTTCTTCCCTTTAGGAAGAAGTGAATGATTTGGTGATTGTGAAATCCTCATCTTCTCCCTTTGTGTCATTTGGACACAAGACAACATTCCTCCAAGGACAGGAGGCCAAGCTCTTTTTTCATAGATCGTGGAAGAGCTTGAAGAACTTCAAATATCCTTCGAAGGTATTGTAGTCTTAATACCAGATGCCAGAAGACACAAATTCCTCTGCTTCATTTAACACATGAATGAAATGGCACAACCAGGCATAAAACCTAACAAAGCTAGAAGTTGTGGGCTGCTAGAGCTGAACATCTCCTTCCTAAAGCTCAGAGCCCATTGCTTCCTTTCTGTCACTGGCTGCTTATTCACCATCCGGCTGTGGCCATCCAATCACACCTGGTTCCATTTGCGTTTCCTTTCCAGAGGAAGCCTGTGAGGTGAGATAACACTGAGTAGCCAAGAAGAATCCAAACAAATGAGCAAACAGTCTGTGCTGGGTCAGCTGGAACATCTCAGAAAGTCTCCTTCCAAACTCCTTTCTCTCCTGTCCCATTGAGCTGGTCTGTAACACGGGAATTGTTATGATCCACTATAATTCTATTGATAGGTCTCTTGTTTCTCCAGCGCCATCAGAGCCCATAAGCCCCCCTGCAATTGCCCCTATTCCTCTCTTAGCTCATCTCTGCATCTCCCAGAAGCATGAAGGGCTGAGATGGCATTGGTACTTTGCTTCTGTCCTGTATTCTCTGTATCCTTCACCTGGACTAGGTAAAGGACTAGGTAAATGTCTTGCTGCTGAATGCCCAGCCTAGTGCAGGCCATGACATCTGTAAGGGTACGTACATGTGACCTGTTGTAGGCTGGGGCACCTGGCTCCGCACACTGCTGCTGGGGTACACAGCTCTGGAAGTTCTGTGAATGTAACACAGCCAAAACGGGTCATAGTCATAATCACAGCTCAGCGCTGCCTCCACCTGATTTCCATTCAGGGAGGGTGGAAGTGCACTCCTGGAGATACAGCAGTGTGAGTTAATGCTTGCCAGGGCTGCACTGCTTTCGTGCTCTTCTGTCTTCCAGGGATGAGCCTGGCAGTGCTTGTGGGACCTTTTCTATGGATGACCTAACAGAAAGGAAGGGATTGTGGAGGATGAGAGCCTCAGCTTTCTCTTGTTCACGTCCTGACCTTTGCCAAGTCATTTTGTCTTTCTGTGTCAGCTTCCACACTGAGCAAAATCAGATGGTGCTTATACAGCTTGGTGAGGCATCTGGTGCTCCTACAATGAAGGGGCTAAATTGTGTCAAGGAGTAACCAGGCTACCGTGAGCTGTTTATGGGGTTTGATGTTGGAAATGCCTGCAGCAGAAAAGCAAGAAATCACAGGCAAAATATTTAGGTGGGTCTGTGCAGACATCAAGGAGGGACAGAGCCCACCACTATGAGAATCAAGCAGGTGTCGGGACCAGAAGTCACGGCTTTACTCAATTCTATAAATTTATGGTTTCCAACTTTTTTTCTTCCCTGTTTGGAGACCCTTTAAAGTTTTTCTAAGAGAAGGACACATCGCTGTTTTGTGAATTTAAGTCCACTAACAAGAGGCCTTCCTGGTCTCCATAGGTCACAAAGACCCGAGACTGAAAATATCTGCTGTAGCTGTAAGTAATAACTCTAAGGTACTTGCTGTTCCAGACCTTATAGGACAACACAGTCTCGGTTTCTTAGCCAAAGTATTACATGGGCCGCCTACTACCGGATCTCTGGCTCCCCATGCTCAACTTTGTGCTGCGCTTCACTTGCGAATGAAATCGAGCATAGGGAGCCAAAGTCCTTGGTCAGTGTTACCTATGAATCTTCTGTGTGGCACAGAGGACTTGAATTATGGCTCCAGATCCAGGTCATATCAGCAAACCAAAGTTTGGGGGCTCTTTCCTCCTTTAAAGGGCAGTCACTGTGTCATGACGTTATATATCATCATCATCTTTATATTAGCAACCTAAGAGAAAGGCTCTAGATTGTATTTGATTTTTAAAAAATAAGTAATAAAACTTAATCTTTTTTTTCATTTTGGGACTTGATAGCAAAAGCACTGAACCCTTCTGTTTACCGTTTTTATTACATTGTATTGGCATTCTTAAAGTCTGGACTGAAAACTCATCATTTCTTTTCATTAAAGTTCTCAATATCAGACTTTCTGCAATTTATTGTTCCTTATTTTCCATATATTATGACAAAACACTGAGCCTAGGATGTCCGTTGCCATTGCTAAATCTCCGCATCCTTGTCTGATTGGAAAGCCACTCTTTATTGTTCCCTTTTGTACACCTTCCATTAAGCCAACTGGCTTCGGCTGCTGGCAGATAACAAGTGAGAACAAAAAGAAGTGTTAAAAAAAGTGCCAGGAAAATCTCCAAGCCGTCTTCAGTGTGAACAGATCTAGCTTGCTGGCCACCTCAGGAAAAAACTCTGGTGAAGTCGACAAGCCCCTTTCTTAGGTGCCTGTGCTATCCCATGGGATTTGCTTGTTCTCCTGGGCAGGAGGGCTGGTGCATTGCGGCCAGCTTTGATAGAGCAGCTACTTCACTGCTGGTTTCTTTTGTCATCTGACATACTGCAAGTTATACAGGTCATGTAGCAAAAGCAGCAAGACCAAAAACATGAGAGCAAAAGTGTGCTAGAAACTTGCTTACGGGACACAGAGGACTACAGGCAGGGTGGAGCATAACCAGGCACAGCAAATGCACGTGAGATGGCTTGAAGGAACATATCAGACCAAAGAAGTGGAGTGGAAAGTCCTGGGAACAATCCCCTTCTGCCTTGCAGCTGTTACCCAGCAGATGAGAGGTAAGGATGATGAGCTGAGGGAGAAGCACAGGGTGTCTGCATTCTTATACACATTTTTCTTCCTTGGAGCTGTACTGACTCATCTACCTCCATTTCCCCATGAAGCGAATAGCAATCTTACAATGTCCCTAGGAGATTCTAGACTCCCCCAAAACACTCTTGAAAAGTCAGTGATGAAGGTGACTTGTGATTTTTGAAGTGAGGCTGCTGCAGGGCAAACGGCTATTGGAGAGGCAGGTGATTTGGCATCAGCAGGACTTGTTGCCAAAACTTCTTGGGAGGTGATGGCTTGTTCTACGCAAAGTCAATGACCCTCATAGTAACTCATCATCAACCCATAAAAGTGTGAACTCTGCTGTGACCAGACCAGATTAGTACTGTATTTAATGGCAGCAGTGTCCAAAGTGAGTAAGGCCAAATCAGGTTATAAAACTGCTTCAACTTGCATTAAAAGGGCCCCACGTAATGCAAAATTTGAAATCTGGCTTTTAGTGTGGTTTGCGGTGGTGGGAACCTGGTAGTGATGCCCTACGGCTATGGCTGGGTTTAGTACTAACATAAATCCCTGCTGCCAAATCCCGTTGCTGCAGTGCAGGTCCACCAGGCTGGAGCATGGCTTTCCACTGGCATGGGCGATGATGAGTCTTTGCCCTATGAACATCCAGGGACCTGGTGCAAACCCAGGTCAGCAAAGCCACAGCTTCCACCAGTGACAAGCAGAGGTAAATTGTTAGGGCTGTGGGGACTCCAGTAGCAAAGCCAAAAAGCCAGATTTTATAGGGAATTAGTTCCCTTTCTCCCAGGGCAATCAGGAAGAGTGGAGCACATAAACGCTGTGGAAAAAAAAAAAAAAATCTGGCCCTCAGGGTGCTATTTGCCATAGCAACAAGATGAGGTATGGCCTGGCTTTACTAGGCTCATCTGGATCATCCTGAGCCCACCTCCCCTTGTGTGAAATAAAGTATCAGAACCCTTTTAAAACGAGCCTTTGACTTACTCACTGCTGGCAGTGCCGCTTGCGGTGAGCAGCTGCTCGTCATCAGTGTACTCCATAACAGTGACCACCTCACTGCCCCAGCTTCCTACAGCATCTGCCTCTGGAAGGGGTTAGAGGAGGTGGAAAGCAGAGGTGACAATGCCCCAAGGAGCCTCGAAACTAAGGACTCAGAAGAGGAGTGGGAGGGAAGGAAGGCTCTTAAGGGCCAGGCTTTTTTATTTTCCTTTAACAAGCGCAGGCTTGCTTGGATCCTCACATCCGCACAAGGGCGTGTGTAGTTGCCAAGATGCATTTGTGTGTGCAGCTATCACAGAGCTGCAGAGTTATGGGTCCAAAAAGGGATTTAGACAAATTCAGAGAGGGTAGGTCCATGGTGGCTGTTAAACTTGGTGGTCTGGACACAACCCTGGGCCTAGAGAGCCTTTAAGTTGCTGGTTGCTGGAAACCAAGAGCAGATGCCAAGTGGAGCCTCAGTCTCTGCATTTCCCATTCTTCAGAATCTTCCCTAAGGATTTTCTACTGGCCTCTGCTAGGATGCTGAGCTAGACAGGCCTTTGATCTGACTGCTTTCCTCCATATTCATGTTGTTATTTTCATGTGTAACTTGGGCACAAAAGTGGGAAATGAGCTTTGCTGTCCTCCTCGATCCCAGCACCATCCCCAGCATGCCTACCGCACGTAGGATCTGCATTTCTTCGTGTGCTGGCTACAGACTGATGGCTACACGCATGGAGGAGGAAGAATTCATAAATCTGTTACAGTTTTCACACTCTTGAGGTTCAAAACGTTTTCTTTGGCAGAAACAATCGCCTTTTTGTCTCGCTAGATGGGAAGTGGGATCCTGCTGACTTGCTTTCTGCCCACTCTATCGGTATTTCACTCTTTCTCTATGGTGAGGTCCCATACCTGTGTGGAGTGATATATGAGACAACGAGCAGGCAAAGCATTTACATCTGGGCAGAGGTTCATGGGCCGCTTCATGGTACATGGCTGGTATTTGTTTGCTTTGTTTACTGCAGGGTAGGAGCAAACACCCCATCCAAGGGCATTTCAAAGACAGGCAGCTAAGCACGTTGCAGTGAAATCAGGGGGAGATGTGCATTAGTCACAGATTTTGTCTGGCTTCCACTGACAGAAGGTAGGGTGGTACATGTCCCAGGGAGATGCATCTTTCTTTGCTAGCACAGGCTGCTGCATGTGAAGGTGGGAGACAGCCCATGTTCCATGTCCTGGGGCAATTTTGTTCAGAAACGGGGCTCAAAACCAGCCATTCGAGTGATGTTTCTAAACCAATCATCCCTCAAACTTCCTTTTCCTACATCCCAGAGAGAGCTTCTATTTTTGCATCTGACCCTTTGCAGTGCTCCTCCCCTGCTCCCTCGTCCTTCTGTGTGTCTGTCTCCTTGTCTGCCCAAACTGTTTGAAGACATGTTCCCCTATTCCTGCTTCTGGGTGGTTGTTGCATCTCCTCTCCCCCTTCCACTGACACTCTCTACAAATATTAAAGTTCCTCAGACAAAGAAAACGTTAGCTCAGATGTCATTTGCTGTCCCTTTGATGTAAGTTTTGTGTTGTGTCCTCCAGTTCCAAATGCTTGGGCACTATCTGTTTTGGTCCAGGACAGTGTTTCTCTATTTTACATGTATGATTTCCCAAGCATGGGGATGCATAGATCTAATTCTGTGTCTACAGCTTACATTTTCTCTCCATCTACTTTCAAAAGACACCCTGATATCTCATTTTCATATCACCCAGTCTGCTCACTGACAGCCGACAGGGAAGGGGAAGAGGAGGTACAACTGGGCAGTGTGGTATAAAGTTAATTTCTTGAAGGTTTTTCTTTGGGCTTTAAATGAAGAAGGGCTAAATTACTCAAGACTTCAAAATCAATTGAGCTTGCTACTTCTTCCCAGAAGTCAGAGCAATATTGTTTTATCTGCTTTACGCTGGGCCAGCAGGCCCTCCGTGTGTGCCTTTCTGCTCAGCCTGGCTGCAGCGAGGCTTTGATTTCATCCTCAGCTGCATGCAGATTCTTCCTCAAAAAGCATGTGGCCCTTTTCCCTTTTCACTTCCTCTTCAGCTTCTCTTCTTTCATCTATTTTGAAGTTTAGATTTGGCAGAGCTCTGCACAAGAGAAAATGTGGAAGTCAGGACAAGGAGGCCTACGGCAATGGGATCAAGAATTACCAAAAGGAAATTAAAACCTGAAATGACAGGGCAGCATCGTTAGTGCTGGGTACGTTTTGGTGGCCAGAACAATGTTACCCAAAGCAATAGCTTGTTGTTCCAGGTGGCCTTGCCTGTGCTGTAATTGGTTCTGGGTGTAAGCAGCTCCCTCTGTCCTATGTACTTTTATATAGCATTATATAAAGGCACCTAATAGTGTCAACCTAAATACTGCAAGCAATCAATATACCACAGATTGCTTCTTCTGATAAAGATCTACCTGGACTGGAAGAGATCTCAAAAGCTCATTTGTTTTGAGAAAGGAGACATTTTTTAAAAAAATCTGGATGGAGGGTGGGTTCTGTAGATATTACATAGCTGTACAAATGAATTCAAACAGAACCCCTCCCCAAAAAACTAGGCCATAATGTACAACACATGGGTAGACAGCTAAACCACATGGAGCTCTCCTGCCTCCCTCCCTGTACCGGGGTAGCGCTCTGCCCAAGCACGTCATGTGGCAGGGCTGGGGCTCAGCGTAGCCTTCTGTAATGGCGGGTTTCATTCAAGCATGCAAATTTCACACACAAAACAAGAAAACAGGAAAAATGAGCCTGTTAAAAAAAATTAGAATCTGAGGGTCCATACCTGTGGCTTCTGATCTGATTTTCTCAGTTTTTACCAGGAAATCTTTTTCATGAATGCCAGCTCTGCAACCATTCAGCCTCTGCTCTTTTCTGGCTCATGCATCATCACCAGAAATAAAAATCCTGCAACTTAACAATTCCACTGCGAGGCATGAATCAGAAAGGAATCCAGAGTTCTCTCCTACAGCTCCATTAGCTCTGCAGCGCTAATAAAAATTATTTGTTCCTAGCAAATTTTTTGAGCTGAAAAGAGCTTTGCAAGACTTCTCCGAAAGGGATCTGCTCTCGGCATTTAAGACTTCATTTGTACTCTGATTTTGCTGTTTGTTATTGCACTTTACAGTAGTTATGGATGGTGTGAAATATGTGAAGGTGTTATATGTAGAGCACAGCAAGCGGCATTTCGTGACTGTGTTTAATGAGTATTTCTGTCTGTTCTCGTGGGAGCATGTGTCGGTAACACACAATGCAAGTCAAAAAGATTCTATGGTGCCCAACTCTTAAAGTGCATTATAAGAGCATTTTTCCTTCTTTATATAATAACACATAAATGTCTTCATCTCACAAACTGCGCATTGTTTTTCCTGCCAATAAAACCAGAATCATTCTGGGTTGCATGATACGAAGTGATACCCAAAGTGATGAGGAGGTAAGAGCCAGTTGAGAACCTCAGCTGTACACAGGGAGCAGAGCAGACAAGCTTCAACGCACTGTGTCACCACTGTGAGTGACAACTGCTGAGCAGATTTTAGACTATTGAGGCAAAAGTCCCATTAACACCAACAGAACTTTTGCCTGAGTATGGAACACGGAGTAGGACTCTTTATTTGTTCGCTAGGGGAGGAAGTAATGCCACAGTAAGAAAACTGTTCCTGTAAGTTATTTATTGCTGAGTTTGGAGTTGGTTAGGACTTGTGCCAGGTACTAAATCACTGCAGGTCATGGAAATTTTATTTTTAAGCATTGCTCTTTTGGATGCCCCAAAAATTGCTTTAGCTGTGAATTATTCTGAAAGACCATGACCAATAAAAATGTGCGAACCATAAATCAGAGCCAACACGTCCCTGCTGGAGAACCTGAGTATAAAATAGGAAACCAGAATCAGGACTACTAGGAAATAGATTCCTTTTTCTTCTGCGGGGTAAGTGTAAACACCAAGCCTAGGTTTTCAAAGGGCCTGCCTCAATTATTCCACAAAATCTATAAGTACCAGCTAAAAAAAATCATGTTTATGTGCCCAAGCAACTTCTCTGCATCATCTGTAGAACCTCTGAAGCTCAACTTTCTCCAGGTAAAAGTCTGACCAGAAAGAGGAGATCCTGCCAGCACAAAAAAGTCCAAAATCAGAAGGCAGTGATGTTATAGCCTTTCCAAGTTATTACTTCACTCAGTACACCCTGTTGCTCTGAGAGGCCTTGAGCCTGTGGAAACCTGTCCAGGCAAGGAAACACGCTACTGCCGAGAGGTCTGGCTCTGTCTGCCAACAATTGACTCCTGTGAGAGTAAAGCATTTGCTAGGATTTTTTACAAGGTGAAGGTTAGGAGAATCTTGGTCCTCCATTTAAGCACCTGGATTTTAGGTGGTGGATGGAAATATTAAGTAATGTGAAAATAATTCTGTTCACATGATGTGTGTCTGTGGGTGGCACTGTTCGCACTTCCACTTACAGCTTCCCTTGATGTCTCTCTTAGACATGCTGGATTGTCCCCCTGAAGCTCCTGCCTTTTTCCACTGACTCACATGTTGAACTGACTGATCCTAGGAACACCCCCAAGTGAAATCTCTGAAGCAGCCTGTTGCAGATAATACCAAAACCTTGTTTTTTGTATTTGTTTGTATGACTGCTCTGGCCAGAAGTGATGGGAAAAGAAAGCACTTGGGTTGGCTTGTTCCATATGGCCCTTCCTTTTCCCTACCTTAAAGGTACTGAGCTGAGGTGGATGTTCCTGCGAAGACTGTGACTCTCCATCTCTGAAGCTGTGTTGACAGTGTCTCCAAACAAGTGGTACTTTGGCATTTTCCCATCAACAGCCCCAGCCAGCGCTGGTCCAGAGTGGATCCCAACTCTCATCAGTCGGGATGAATCAAAAAGGAAATGTGATACATCATAGCAGCTTCTCCTTGTCAGTACCTAGAATATTTAACAGTCCTTCTCGAACAAGCACGCCATGCACAACCTTGAACAAGCTATTCCCCACCTCCCATAACATGCTACTCCTCCACAGAGACCCGTGCACTTGCTTGCAGAAACAAGGACTTAGCCTTGGACTGACGACAGAGAGCGCATTGTTTGTCAGGAGGAGAAGAGGATGCTGAAGTGTGGCAGTTTAGCTGCTTTCCTCTCTTGTGACTATCACACTGGTGATGGCAAATGGCAGAAGAGAAGAAGGGATTACAGCTCCATTGTGTCTATGGCAAATGTCACTTTGGACACCTCTCCAACTAGACTGTTCTCATTACCCAGCACCCTAAATTCAGCGTTCTGTGTATGTACAATTAATGTTATGCTTTTGTAGCTAGCCAATAAAGGGTTGTAAAATTCCATATTTTCAACAAACAATTTAACACATGCCCTTGTATAAGAAGCTCTTACAAGCAAGGAGCAAGTGTAAAATAAATCATTATGTCAATTACTTTTTGTCTGTTCCCGAGTTACTAAATGACTTTCTAGTTATCCCTAAACGTAAACATCAGTAAAGACAGAGCCTCTGTCTGAGTACTTGTTTTTCTAAATTGTCAGTGAATGTACTACCTGACTACTGTTAAATGCATGTTTTGGTGCATTACTGGATTCTGGAACTGCAAAGTTCTTCCTGCTGAAAAATTAAAGCCCCACAGCCTGAATTCAGAATAGCATTTAATAGTACTGTTAACCTGAAGTGTTGACCTTCACTGGAACTTGAGGTCTTGCTTAAATATCTACCGATATATAACATCCGTTTCAAAGCAAGAATTCAGTCTTCCCTACCTGAATAGGCTCCTCAGTCACGGGCTTCATGATGTCCTGAGGGAACAAATCCCATAACAAATGCAAGATTAGCTACTCTTAGTGTGTGGCTAGAGGCGGGCACTGTGATGCTTCCAGCCACAAGGTATTCATCTCCTATTGTTTCATCCTGACAGCAGAAAATTCTACATTCATAAAATGTCCAAATCCTGCAACTCACTGAAGTCAATGGAAAAGTTCCCATAGATGTGAAATGTCCAAGTCTTGTGAGATGCTAAGTGCTTCCATTTCCATTGAAGGCATGGATGTTCACCCATTGAAAGGATAAATAGTAACCTTTATCATGGATAAGCAAATATTTTTTTTATAATTTCAAAGATTGTCCAGTGACAAATTATAAGTTTGGGGGTTTTCTACATAGATGAGTGAAAGGGAAATTGAAAAGATCTCTAAATTCTTATCTCAAAGCATTGTAAAGAGCAAGAGAGTGTCACTACAAGAACTGATGGTTGAAGTTCTGAAGGAACCCTGTCCACCCCAAATTTTCAGCCAGTTTTACTTCCTATGATCACCACAGGTTCTGTTTGGTTAGAGAGAAGAAAGCTCATCATAAAACCAAACCAAAAACAGACACACAGACACACACACAATCCATCGAAGAAAACAGTAATAGAAACACTTGCTTTATAAATTCTATAGATTATAACCAAACTTGGACTACATTGAATTCAGTATGCTCACGGGGATGGGCTTACAGGCAGAGCAGGTGTTTGTGAATGTCACAACATCACTGAAGAGTGCTGTGCAGGAATCAAATTCTTCTGAGGAAGAAGACGGCTCTTAGATGTACATTTCTTCATAAAGGTTTCTATTCTTATTTGACTAAGTCAGTAATAGACTTCGACAACAGATTCTGTAACTTGCCAAAATCCTATTAATTGGTTTAATAGCTGAAGAAAAGCTCCCTGTAAGCACAGGAAATATTCCCATCTTCCTCTGTCTGGTAGCTGTTACTACTTCTACTTCTTCATATCAGGGTTCTCTTTCGAAAAGCTTTGTATCAGTGGTACTCGGCCATAAATTTATGATGCGGCTCTCATAGCTGGAGTTCCCAGGCAAGGCCTGTTCTTCATTTGCAGCCATCTGTTCCCGATCATCATCGCTGTAAGGGTCCCTGATGGTGCTTGTAGCTCTGGGTGTTGTATTTTGTCACGTAGAGAAAAAGGATACCTTGGGACAGCTCTGGTAAATACACTGTTACAGAGGGAGCTCCAAAGTTTAAGACCAGATATACTAGAATAACCATAAGCAGAGGAAAAGAAAGGAACCTGCAGTACCTGCATCCACCTTTTTCCCTTCCTTAAGCTGATTACTTAAGCTCCCTTAAGATGATGTTTTTCGGCAGCATGTCATACAGCAAGTTCTCCGCCTTTTCTGCCTCCAAATTCTTGCAAAAGATCCTGAGCTCTTCCTTTCTTCTCTCCAGTTGGTTTGAAAGCTTTGCCTCTGCCAGGTGCCACTGGCTCATCAGGATAAGGTTCCTTGTCACACCATGAGGTGCAGTGTCAAGGAGCTGCACCTTCAGCTCTTCCAGTTACACCAAGCTGCATGACTTGGTGGAGCACAAGTACATCATGCATTGCATGACTCCATCCAGGTCATCCATCCTTTAAATAAAAGCATGGTCCAATGACACTACTAATGCACAGAGTTTTCTCCTTTGCACCTTCCCAACCCATGGATTAATCTGTGGTAGAAATGCAATCTAGCAACACTTAGTATTTTTTAGACACATCTAGTAGTACTTGTCCCAACATACCGAGACACTTGGGAAGGAAAGCTGCAATAATAAGCTAGTATAAACAACTGCCTAAAGCCTCCTGCACAGGCTGAGGTACACGCATGGCTTCTTCCCATCACACTCCCCCACAGAATGAGATACTTCATTAGCAACACTATGGTCTCTCCTTGTTTCCATGCCCTCGGTGCAGACAGGCAGCTCCCCTGTGAATCTGGCTGTTGCATCTGACGATGGAATAGGAAACGACCATCACTAGCCATCTAGGA
The DNA here is from genome assembly GCA_013399095.1 of Psophia crepitans. Classification (NCBI taxonomy): domain Eukaryota; kingdom Metazoa; phylum Chordata; class Aves; order Gruiformes; family Psophiidae; genus Psophia; species Psophia crepitans. Next base: position 483,785 of record VWZZ01000402.1, read on the forward strand.
AGAGCTCTGTAAAACCAAAAGCCTTGCTAGGAAACATATCCTGCCCTTGCGGCAACTCATCATCCCAAGTCCCTGTCCTATGACACAACAAGTCCAGGACTTATTTCATGGAGCAGAACCAAAGACATTCGGGAGGTTTTCCAGGCATTTTTAACAAACAGCTGTCATCTTCATGGAGAGATGGACAAAGTGTTTCAAAAGAAACTGTTAGGAACAAGGACGGAGCTAACATCATTGTAATGATGCGTTATTGAAAAGACTTTTGAATGTGTTCATTGGCAACCATGCACTCTCTGGGAGCAGCTATGGCAACTGTCATGATTTTACCCCAGCTGTTGGCTGGGCACCACGCAGACGCTCGCTCCATCCCCCTCATTGAAAAGGGGGAGAGAATCAGAAAGGTGAAAGTGAGAAAACCCGTGGGTTCAGATAAAGACAGTTTAATAAGTGAAGCAAAAGCCGCGTGCACAAGCAAAGCACAACAAGGAATTCATTCCCCACTGCCCATGGCAGGCAGGGGTTCAGCCATCCCCAGGACAGCAGGGCTCCATCACGCGTAATGGGTACTGGGGAAGCCACACGCCATCACTCCGAACGTGGCTGCCCCCCCTTCCTCTTCCCCCCAAGCCCCTTATAAACCGAGCGTGATGCCATATGGTACGGAATGTCCTTTGGTCAGTTGGGGTCAGCTGCCCTGTCTGTCCCCTCCCAACTCCCCGCACACCCCCAGCCATCCCGCCGGCGGGGCGGTGCGAGAAGCAGCAAAGGCCTTGGCTCTGTGTGAGCATCGCTCAGCAACAGCAAAAACATCTCTGCACTATCAGCGCTGCTTCCAGCACAAACCCAAACACAGCCCCACACTGGCTGCTGTGAAGAAAATTAACTCTCTCTCGGCTGAAACCAGGGCACAATGCAAAGAGAATCTGATCATACCAGCCAAGGACATTTAGGATGTTGCGTGCATAGGAATGGGGGGCACTAACAGAAAAAAAACAAGAAGAGCTGATATTCTGTATCACATTTCTTTTTCTATAAAACATATATTGACAAAAGCTTAAGTTGCTTCATTTTTTGTTTGTTAGTTTGGGGTTTGTTTATCTTCTCCTCTCCCTGCTTTCATTCCACAAAGAGAGAAGAAAAGATACCTCTGAGCTTTAGCATGGACTGCTTTCTCCATGATTTAGATGAATGTTCTCCTTTTGCTTTAAGAACAAAAGTTGATGCGTTTTCTCCTGCTGAAAATGGGCAAGGTAACTGGTACATGGATGATGGAAAAACATTTATCTAAACAGGTCCCTGGGTTCCATATTCCTGATATGAACTTCTGAATATTCATATCTGCTTGCTTGATCCACAGTTGAAGGAAGGAAAGTTATAAATAAAGATTTAAAAGCCCTCTTTTAGAAGAAATGTAAGATAATACCACAATGTATGTCTGCAGATGTGTGTGGATGGGGGAGACAAGGAAAGACTGATATCATGGTGAGAAAGGAAAAGAAAATTAACAGAGGACACACTGGATGCATAACCCTGTTTCTCATCCTCACTTTGGAAGAAGGCCCTGCTGCTACTACTGTCTTGAGGAAAGATCTCAGGGGGCCAATGTTTCTATCGGCACTGTTGGCACCAGATTAAGGCACTTAATGTAAGGACACCGTCACTAAGTTCCCTTTGTAGTCAAAGGATAAAGACAGGCACTCTAAGAGCCCGCTGGGTGCTCTGCTCTGAACCTCTGAGATCTCCCTCTTCCCACTGACTGTAGAGGGGTCCTGGGTTGACCCAACTTAATTTCCATGTTTCAATTTTGGACAGATTTGTAACTCCACAGACGATAAAAAATAACACAAAAGAATATAATGACAAAATAGAGGCACTAAGACGAAGGAGAGGATTTTGAGAGGCATAGGTGGTGCTGGTACAAAAAAAAGTCTTGTTGAAGGTGCTGGATGCCTTTCTGCTCTTCGTACCTTCGAAACCTTATTTATATATAATAATTATTTTTTTTTCCACAAAACAAAATATTTTAACAAAACTCATTTGTAAAAACTTGTCAAACTTTTCTTTGGGTGATTTTTATGGGAAAATAAAAGAGTTTTGTTTTCAGATTTTCAAGGAAATCTGAACTATTTCAGTGAACCTTCATTGCTCTCCAGTGCCAAATTTCTGCCCACAACATGGTTTTATGGAGACTGTAGTAAGTCCAGAAAACAAGTTTTGTGAAAATGCAGCCAGAAAAAGATCCTGCAGATAATAATGCAAACATGTTTTTATTGCTATACAAAACTCCTTTGTATTGTGCTGGAAGCCACCTCAGTGACTTGTGACATGGTGCTTTCATCATTACAAATATTCTCATGAACCCAGAAAAGCAATAGTGGCAATTTATGTGGCTTGGTAGAAATGGCTGTAACTTGGCTGCCTCAGCATATTGAAATTCTGTGGCTGACCAAAGTGCAGTTATTTTCTAATTGCCAGTGGAAGAGTTCAAAAGGAAGCCAAAGACAGTCCCAAAATCCTGCTGAGTTACAGCACATCTGGGAATGTATAAGAATCCATATAGTATATGAATTCTGTCAGGTTCTAGATCCATGATCCTTAAAACTGAGATCTTGTCTTTAGCTGGTGTACATATATATATATATATCTATCTCATGTGTGTGTGTACAAACACTAGTGGTGGTAATAGGCAGCCCTCAGCCGTTCATATCTAAATTCTGACAAAGAATGGACTCTTTCTTCCTCTTCATCATCCTTCCAAACATCGATGTCCCATCTGACACCATCTATCAAAGATGTGTTGCATTTTTTTCACTTCAGACACTTCTCAGGAAAGCTAACTGAAAACAATTTTTGTCTCCTCCTCTGGTTGTATAAGCAACCGCAGCAATTATATAACTGCTTTCAGGACAACCTCCTTTCAGGACAAAATGTACACAAAATAATTGAAAGATACAAAAGGAGACCCAGAATACCTACTTTTTCCTGAGCAGAGAACCCAACACACCCCACCATACAAATGAAAGTTAAGCAAAAGCTCTGCTATAATCGGAAGAAAATAAACTCACTGCATATCACGGTCTGGCTGCATTTAGGCAAGAAAACCTCTCCCACCAAATCCAAACTCTGCAATCCTTGCATAAATCAATGACATCATCTTCAGTGACTCACTGCCTACAATATTCATATTCAGCAGGCTGTCTCCCTCATGGGAAAGTGTCTGTACTGCTGAGACCCATAGCTCATTCTGATCCTTGTACAGGAGGGAAAGAGGATGTTCTCCCACCTTGCCTTGATTTCGCACACTTTGCACAATATCCCAGTAGGATTTCTTTTCTCAATTTCACAACTTTGAACAGTTCTTGGTCTCCTGAGAGCTTCATCTTGTACTGTCTAGGAAATAGGATAGAGAAGAACATGTGTGAGTGTTCCTGTGTATGACGTGAACCACCTTGGTAGCCTGCTTTAACATAATAAACTCAGATAACATGAAGGCTGAAAGATAAGCACTTACTAAACATGAGATGGCAGTGGTGCATGCATATTCATTTTGCTTCAGTCTGTGAAAGGCTGAAGATCCATTCTTTCATTACATGCTCATACACTCTTTCCCAAATATGTCCTTACGCATTTTTGTTATGTATTACCCATTATCTGAGCCAGTCACCTCAGGCTCCCTTTATAGTCAGTAAGAAGAAACAGGCATTTCTGCAGCGCAATTCATCTCATCTGAAAACAGACATCTAAAATACGACAGCTGAATCACGCTTGAGAAGTGCCCTTCAGTCATCTGCACCTGTATAAAACACAGCCACTTGGCTTGATTTAGCTCACAGACAATTGCCCCACGTGAATGGCAAGATAAAGGACAATCCAACTCGTCCATCTCCATCCCTCTTTAAACTTCAAGGCTGTAATGTCTGTTATCTCTAAAATATTTCTGGTAGATGAAAAAAACCCTCCAAACTGGCAGAGAAAATTGTAAGCAATTTTCCTCATTTCTGTAAATCATTGAATGCACCTCATTATCTTTACGAAAGGCTCCATTTTCTGAATTTGTGACCATTCTTGTTTTCCTCTTTGGGCTGTTAAACTTGTGCAGCACAAGCAATACCACATGCTTCTCTCCCCCTTCACACTCTTCTTCTAGATTAAAATTTTCCATTGTCACTTCACTGTTGAAGAATTCTGGCAACAGATGCTAGGTTACCTGACTTAAAAGCACTCACAGTTTCATATTGTGGCCTAATGCTTTGAGTAAATTATTCTACATCAAAACCTTCCAGCTTTTAATGTTCATTGATGAAATATCTTTCCTCTTCTCCCTCTGACTCAACCTGCATTTCTGGCGTTACCTAGTTCATCAACAGGACTATTTGATATAAAATATGCCATAGAAGGGACAATTATAACCAGATTTAATAATGGTTCATGTTCCTGCAACTTTGTAAATCTCAAAGAATTTTAGTCAAGGCATAATGATTCCACATTTACACCAGAAGAACCAAATTCAACATCTGGCTCAGACTTTCATCCAGAGTAAGAATGGTTCAAACTGTGAACCTTCTGTGTGCATGTACTGGTGGGGGGTTGAAAGTGCAAGAAAACGTGTCTTTCTGAAATGGAAACACTGGGTAATTTTATAATTATATTACTAAAAGCTGGGAAAGCAAGTTACGTCTCCCACACCCAACATAAAATTATAATCCCAAAAATATGATGTTCATCTGACACTTTAAATGATATATCAATTATCTTCTGTCTATGGTATTTATAGAGTATCTGTCACTGCATTCAGGCACCAGCTGCATAACCACAGCTATTTGGATATGATCAAGTTAAAGCCATAGGACTAAGAGTAGCAACCACCAATTTCTACTATGATTCCCACTGCCCACAACAATGTGGTGCTCACAGTAATACATACATGCATACAGAAAATAAATTCTGATCTTCAAATGAACAACCAGTGCTGTCTCTTTGTAAGTGGATAGGTCTTAAACATCAATCAAGCACACAGAATCATAGAAACATAGAACAGTTTGGGTTGGAAGGGACCTTTAAAGGTCACCTAGTCCAACCCCCATGCAATGAGCAAGGACATCTTCAACTAGATCAGGTTGCGCAGAGACCCGTCCAACCTGACTTTGAATGTTTCCAGGGATTGGGCAACTACCACCTCTGTGGGAAACTTGCTCCAGTGTTTCACTACCCTCGTCATAAACACTTCTTTCCTTATATCTCATCTAAATCTACTCTCTTTTAGTTTAAAACCATTACCCCTTGTCCTATTGCAACAGGCCCTGCTAAAATGTTTTCCCCATCTTCTCCTCCTTCTAAGAGGATCTGTTCCATGATCTTCCCAGGCACAGAGGTGAGGCTGACAGGTCAGTAGAATAGAATAGAATAGAATAGAATAGAATAGAATAGAATAGAATAGAATAGAATCATTAAGGTTGGAAGTGACCTCAAGGATCATCTAGTCCAACCATCCCCCCACCACCTATTACCCACTAAACCACGTCCCTAAGTACCACATCTAACCTTTCCTTAAACACCCTCAGGGATGGTGACTCCACCACCTCCCTGGGCAACCCGTTCCAATGCCCGACCACCCTTTCCGAGAAGAAATTTCTCCTCATCTCCAACCTGAACCTCCCCTGGCGCAACTTGCAGCCATTTCCCCTTGTCCTGTCACTAGTTATCTGCGAGAAGAGGCCGACCCCCAGCTCGCCACAACTTCCTTTCAGGTAGTTGTAGAGGGCAATAAGGTCTGCCCTGAGCCTCCTCTTCTCCAGACTAAACAAGCCCAGTTCCTTCAGCCGCTCCTCACAAGACCTGTGCTCCAGCCCCTTCACCAGTTTCGTTGCCCTTCTCTGGACACGCTCCAGGGCTTCAATGTCTTTCTTGTGGCCCAGGGTCCTCCTTTCTGCCCTTTGTAAAAATGGGTGCAATGTTTCTCTTTGTCCACTCATCAGGGACTTCACCCGGCTGCCATGACTAGTTTTCAGGCACTTTTGAGCACAGATAATGCAAATCATGTGTTAAATTCAGTGCAGGGCACTTCTAGACATACACAGGTATGGCTCACAAGCAGCTTAAGCTTCGTTCATGTAGCCTCTTTTAGCTTCGATTGCCTGGTAAAGGAAATACCATTCCCACCCTGCCCAAGAAGTGTGCCACCACCCTATCTACTGGTCAGATCTGCCAGCTCTGCTGGTGGTGTAACTGCTCCCCATATATTTCATCCAAAGCCTGGCATGTAGAAACGCACTGCCATTTCAGATGAAAAAAAAATAAAGTAAGGATGAATAGGAGGGGCCTGGAGTTGAAAAACTGAAGTATTTTTTATTATGGATCCCTGCATGTCACTACACTTCCTCAGAAGGTGTCCTCTATTCACAGGTTTCCTTGAAGCAAGACAGTCAGGGCAGGCCTGGCTGGGTGCAGTGCATATGAGGTGCACTCCTCTCTTACCTGGCACGACAGGACAAAGGCATCTCCTGGCAAAACAGCAGTGAAGAAACATTGCTCTGTCCTTCTTTCCACATGAAAAGATGGTGCATCCATGTCAGAGAACTTCATAGCCTTTCCAAAGACCTACAGACACTAAAAGTATCTTGGACATATCAGCTGCTGGTGAAATCATCATAATACCTGTTTGACCTAAAAGATATACCTTGAGCAAAAATCAGGAAAAGAAACTAACCTACTGGAATGAGGCATTCCCTTTTGTTTGCGTTGTGGAGGTTTGTATTTATATTTTGAGATATTACTAATTAAAATCAAGGCTAGTTTGGGGCAAGCTCCACAGAAGTGCTGGCTGTGTCTCATGAGCTTTGGTTGTCTACAGGGAGACACGGAGAGCTTGTGCAAGTGTGAAGTAAGAGAACAAGGCACTGCCTCTTCATGCAGAGATTCTATGCTCTCCATTAGCCTGAGCAGTAGTGTCCATTTCTCCACCACTGTGTTCGGACAACCTCTAGGATGGGCTTGAAGGCACCTGAACTGAACTCCTCATGAACGAGTGAACAAAATCTGTGAAGTTATTCAGTTCATGGAGGCAGATATATACATCTGGACAGCTGAATAACTGCAGACTCCATTTGGTCCATACCTAAAATCACTAGAAGTTTTGGAAACCTTGATCTACACCACTGTGTTATGATAAACAATATTTCCCTCTATACAAGGAACATTCAAGATTGTATGCTCATCTCTTAGTGCCCTTCCCTACATTAAATGTCACTCTCATCTACCTAGTGAAACCCTGAGACAGGTCCTGTAATGATTATTTTGTATATCTGAGATATTAATGGCATATGCTGCCAGTAGTAAATTCAAATATCTTCTCAGTGCAGCTACTGAGATTTATCTAAATTGCAGTCCTTTCCTGATGGCCCTGTAAGCATCACCAAAGCAGCATAAAAGCTGCAGAGGAAGAGACAGAGTCAGGCTACCCACAGCGTGCTTAAGTACATGACCGCTTTCCACTTAAGATCAAGAGCACCGGATTTGAGGAGCTCTGGGTAGCAGGCAGGCTGAATGGCACTTTGCTCTAAGTTATCATACATGCTGCGAAGAAATGATTTGTCATTTATTTCACCTACCTTTGGATTGCTAAAAGTCATGCATGTAGTCAGAGCTAACTGCTCAGAGTCCTTTTATAGAGGACTATGTGAGAGAAAGGTATTTTCAGGAAGTGATTCATCCTGCTCATCCTACTCCCGAGATGAATGGCCCGTATGAATGGCTATCAGCCTTTGGTGACTGCACAGGGAGCAGAGGTATGGCCTATACTAGGTGCACATAGCTGGTAAGAGTCATCTCAACTGGAGTTGTAAAGGTTGAATATGAGCCCACATACCCTGTCCAGAAGAGCTCACCGTATGCATTTCTTTAATAGAAAATGCTTCTATCAGTCAGTCCTCTTTCTCTGCCTCCCCTTGTATTTTGGCTATGTCTATCACTAAATTTTTCTTCCTGTTCTCCTGGCATTAAAGCAATAAGGCACTACCAGGGAAATATAGTTATGCTGGAGGAAAAAGGAGGAACAAACCACGCTGTGTTCAAAGCCATTTCAGAGGCTGAGAGCAGAAAATCGGAGCACCGGCAGAACAGCCCGAGTGTTTCTGGCGTGCTTGCAGGCACAACACAAGTAAACATCTGAAAGACAAAACTACTAACGGCTCAGCATAGAAAGCAAGCTGCCAGATTCAGACAAAAATGAGTGTGAGGCCCAACCTAAGCATGTCTGTGCATGCTGAAGAGCCAGAAAATCTCTACAAATGTCACCATCCACTCCGGTTTGATATACGGGCCCCAGAGGCCAAGAACTTGACTCTCGGATCTTTTTTGTGCAAACTGTGACATCTCAGACTCACATCAAGTGCTTTCTATATGTTTTGGCTCAATATCTGCTCCCAGTTATGTTGGTGGAAGGAACTTCAGATTCACACCAACCTAACAGAGTTTATTTTGCCATCTGTCTGTGTTTAGTCTTCATATTAATAATTAAGGCAAGCAACGCAGATTGGGATGGAAATTCTTTCCTGAGGAACAAGAGCTGTGTGCCATGCAAACCACCTAGCAGCCACTGAAACTGTTGTTTCAAAAATTACTAGTGAGAAAGCTCACTACTCATTTTTCCATAAATATCGGCATTTCTAGGATGTCCATTGCCATGTGTCTGTTATTTAAAATTTCTGCTGAACAAGAGCATGCCCAAAAAGTAATGGGCTCCGTTAATAACATGCTGTGAACTTTGTGAGGTTTTTTTGAGCTATAAATGTACTTTCTGTGGTCTGTTAATGAAATCATCCTTCCTGTAAATGAAACAGGGCCACGGAGAGGTAAGTCACATGAGTTTCCCCTGATGAAGTTTTTCCCAGCCCACAACACAGTGCAGGGTTATTTGCACAGAGGCCCCTTACTGGCTCAGGGAAACCTTCCAGTCAGTGGCCATCACCCTCAAAAGGGTCGTCAGCATTTCGTGTGGCCTTGGCTCATTGTTCTTCTCCACCCAAGAGAGGGGTGGTGGGTCAACACCAAGCCAAGAGTGTCTCTGTCAGCCATTCGCCACTTTCAAATGGGGGTTGCAAAGCAGTGGGTCCAAACGAACAAGTCTGGTTTATGAAAAGCAACAAATGAAATGCCAGAGGGGAAAGGTGAAGCTGGCAATAGGTAAAGGCATTATTAATCTCACAGACAGATGCTTGTGTCACTGCTGATGTGGGACATCTTCGCCTCCTCCGACTTGTTTTCTGGTTCGCACTGAGCACAAGCCACACAACTTCTACGGCGAAATGACTCAGCACTGAATTTTGGCACAGGCTGCTCAGAATTAATTAGAATGCTGAAGTGAGAGCTGTGGGGGCCCCAATTCTATTGGTAATACTCGTCAGCAGGTAATCAGATTTTAACCCCCTTTGGCCCCATTACAAAAGTTCCCATCCAGAACCAGTACTTCTGGAGGTTAAAATACTTACTGGAGTTTTTTTCTGAGGTCTCTTTACTGAAGTTCTTTATAATAAGAGATTTCAGACAGGAATTGATAATCCATGCTAAATGGAGGGAAAACATTAACATATTATACCTCATGGAATAAAAGGGGAAAAACAGAGCTCTGGAAATGCTTGTTAAAATGTAATGGCAAGACTCTAAAGAAAACAACAATGCCCTCATTTTTATGTACATTTGGTTTTTTAATAGCTCTGCTCATTTTGACCCCCAGTCCTGAATTCTTCACATCAGTAATTCAAGTTTCCATAAAGAAAACATAGTAAATTTTAAAGCCAGAGTGTAATTAAAGACAATTACAAGAAAATCATCTCTGAGTAATTTGAATCCTTTTAGAACCAATATGGCTAAACTATTGACAGAATAAAGAGGGGAAATTAATGGATCTCATATCAGACTTGAGTGAAAGGCAACTGTTTTGTTTGGGAAAACCATACAGCAATTGGCATTTAAATCTGACTTACAAAGCTTGCTATTGAAATTTTTTAAAGTGTTCTCTCACCCCATATTTTCATCTTAAACAGTGATACTGAAAGAAGCTTACCATGGTTTGGCTGTCTGCTTGCAGCTTCTGCAAGGTAAGTGCTCTCTAGTCTTTGCAGCAACCAAGTTGCTACTGCTTGTTGCTGTTCTCGCACACCAGCTGTGAGTTTATTTTCTTCTTAATTTTCTTTTTTTTTTATAGTACATCAGTTTTGAATGTCTTGAGCCCCTGGTACACAGGACTGAGAGATCCACAGACAAATACAAACCCCAGCGTTTGCCTTTCTACGTATCCTTTCCCAGGAGAGCAGGGCATACTGCTCTGAGGAAAGCAAAGAAAAGTGGTGGTCTTAGCTGGAACAAAGCTTTTCAAGGTGAAAACATGAAGTTGCTCAGCAGATGTTGAGGGGAAAGGGTGTCATTTCTAATAGAGCAGCCTACTTCCAGAATCTATGGATTCTGGAAACTGAGGCTGCTCAGTTCTTTGAGTGGTGCTGTTAAGCCAGCTCAGATGCCATCCACCTGTATGTGTCTCAGGGTATGGCTAGGCAGCCCAGTGCAGTCTATTGCCTCTCAGCTGGTGAGGTACTCGGCACAAGTTGCATGCCAACGGCACCTGGCAAATCCTGCTGATCTTTGTTACCCTAAGGCATCATATCATAAGACAAGTAGAAAGACCAAATACTGTGCTTAAAAAAGCAATACTTGCACCAAATCTCTTAATCCTGAGATCTCTGCTCAGTTATTTCATTTCTTTCCATCTTCTGTCTCCCTTCAGTCCCCTAAAGTCAACAGATCTACCATAACAAAGGAGAACAGACCCTGATCTTTCATATCTCACATCAGGGTGGAAGTCTGAAATCTTCTCCTGAGGAATGGGAAGTGCGGTGAGATGTTGCCACAACAGTTTGTCTGTGGAAAAGGCCTTGCTGTCATGTGCAGGCATTCCCTGGCAGAGGGGTACTTTTGCAAGAGCCATCGGACATACTTGTGTGACTAGAAGAGCAGCAGCAGTTCTCATATTCACATGGCATTCACAAAAATTCTGGTTTTGTGAAGTAATTTCGCTTCCAGAAACATTATCAACAAATCCCTGGGGCGCAGGTTACATGGGAGCGTCAGTAACAACCAACAGCCCTGCAGGAAGACAGCGGCAAGGGCTGTGGAAATCTGACAAAGGTGGGGACGAATCTTTCTTTCAGAATTGCACCACTCAGGGGCTTAAAGTTAGTAGGCTGAGGGGCAGACAGACTGGGCTAATTCTGGTCTTTTTGTGAGTCTAATTCAATTCCTAGAAGTGGTGCTGTGTCCGCTGAAGCTTGGCTCCAGACCATCTTTTCCAAAAGCAGTCAGGCACCAGTGCAATTGTCAGAGTCACCTCACTCCCACTGATGCTAGTTACGTGCCTTTTGAAAATCCAAGGGCGACTGCAAATCTGGCCCCACGTGTACTCATTTCAGTTTATTCAGCTGTAATCGTGGGTCAGCTCTGCTCACACTGGAGTCCTTCCACTCAACTGTTCACTTTCCTGGCACAGCAAAGACCTATATCATCGAGGTGAGTGGGGCAAAAATTAATTCTGCATATTGGAAACTGAAAAGTGAAGCTATTGAAGGGTAAGAATGTGATGAATCAGTTCTCTACAGTGAAGTGATACTAAAGCTAGCGCTAACTCAGGAACAGCACAGAGTATTTTACTGTTGATCAATCCCTTTCTCCCCTTACTGTTCCCCATACAAGTATCTGGAGACAGCGGTACTGTGTTTGTCAGTTAACAGGGGCACAGTGTCATACAAGCAAGCCCAGGCTAAGGGCCTGCGTGTGAGCAGTCCCAGCGATGATGTTATGACTGGGCCTTATTAGTGCAGGGGACCTCATTAGTCTGAAGACTTTGGAACCGTACAACCATGTGAATTAATGAAACCTCCTGTTGCTGATGTGTTGTCATAACCAGTGCAAAGACACATTCCTTTTTTTTTTTCCTGTAAATGAATATTTTGGCATAAAACAAAGCAAAAAAAAACCCAAACAAACAAAAAAAAAAACCCTCAAGAAGTTTAGTGTGCATGCACTAAATATGAACATACCCCTGGAAGACACCAGAGCAGCTGATGGAGGAGCAGGTTAGCTTTTGACTAACTGAGCTGCTTGGACTAGCGAATGCTGGAATAACAGCATTACAGGCCTCAAGAAGCTGGAAAACTTATATGTGATTCTCCTGGGCCTTGGGAGGAACTTCGGAATCAGGTCAGAAACTCTTAGCTCACGCCTGTCTCAAGATTGAACTTCTGAATCTTCAAATCCTCTGCTTCTTATTTTTAATTCCTCTTTGTATTTTCCATGCCTAAGAGTGCTTTGTTTCTGACAATGACATTACTTTGTCTATTTTTCTCCAGACATAGTCAGAGGCAAGTGGTCAGCATCTCAGACATGATTTACTCATGTCTCAGTGTCTCCTACGATGTCATGGCTATTTATTTCCTAAGGAAATCATCTCTCTGGAAGAGTAAACTCATTTACAAAAAAGAATGTTAATTGCAAACTGCCAAACAAATGCTTGTGAATTACAGAGCCTAGAAGAGAATAACAGATACACACACTGACCGTCTGTTGATGAAGCAGGACAAAACACTTCCCTTTCCCTTTCATCCCCAGTTCTCTTGCTGATCAGAGAAATAGGAGGGCTGCAGAATAGCTAGGAATGAACTGCCACCGTGTGGCCAAAGGACAGTTTTCGCTACCTTTCTAGAAATCTCCTTCAAGAGCTGTTGCTCTGAGATAAGTGACTGCCCCCAGCAATTACTAGTGAAAGTTTTCTGCTCACAGATTCACAGATGTGTAGGGGTTGGAAGGGACCTCTGGAGATCATCTAGTCCAACCCCCCTGCCAGAGCAGGATCACCAAGAGCAGGTTGCACAGGAACACATCCAGACGGGTCTTGAATATCTCCAGAGAAGGAGACTCCATAACCTCTCTGGGCAGCCTGTGCCAGTGCCCCATCACCCTCACAGTGAAGAAGTTTCTCCTCATATTGAGATGGAACTTTCTGTGTTCCAGTTTGTGCCCATTGCCCCTCATCCTGCCACTGGGCACTACTGAGAAGAGCCTGCCCCCTTCCTCTAGACACCCACCCTTCAGGTATTTATCACACATTTCACTTCAGTGACATTTGCAGTGCCTCCCTAGCAGTGGCTACAGGCTTCTTGGTGAGGTCTTGCTCCTTTCTTAGTCTCACTTTAACAAAAGGGTGGAACACATCCTTTTTAATTCCATAAATTCTTTTTATGTTTGCTCTAATAGGTCACCTTATCTTCTGACAGGCATCAGGGTATTATAATCACTGAGCCATTCAAGTGATGATGCCTGGCCTTGCCTTAAAAAAGATGTATAATTTTTTTAATATGGCAAACCTGTTAGTAGAAAACTTTTCACCATGAGCTAAATTACTGCTAATCAAGTAACAGACTCTACCCTCTCCTTCCTGGCCCAATCTGAAGCAGCTGGACTCGTATGTTCTGATTTGCCCTGAAAATTCTTTCAGAACAATGTGTTTTTCCAGCCGTTAAACTCAAGATAAGTCAAGTGTCATTCCACTGACTTGCTGCAACATGGTTCCACTTTACCATGGGCATAATTCAGATCTGTAGGCCTAAAAGTTGGCAAAAGACCCCTAAACATAGCCTGCTGTGACTGGCCGGCTTCATGCTGCTCTCATCATCTTGTGCACCTGCTCCACCACCGAAACAGAACAGGCGCTCTCCTGGATCTGCCCGAGCAGAACTATGAACTGGCCTTACAGCTGTGAAAATTTTTAAGACAACCACTAGGTGCTAATCTAATATTTTTTGTCCACCCCATTCAGTCTGGAGCAGCAGATAACTGTATATCTTTGCTATGCATTACCTTGGAGGACTCCTTGCTGACACCTTCTGCCTTCATTGTAACTTTATGGCACTGAAAGATTTAACCCAGAGTGCACATCTTGTCCAGCTGCCAACTTTCCATTAGCTGCCTATATTTCTTCTGTTTCTGTCAGACACTTGCAATTTCAGCTCACTTACATGCATCATGATTGCACCGACTTTCTCAGCACAGAAGGACAAAATGATTTTGAATTCCCCAGCACATGATTTCTTCGACAGACTTCATCTCTCTTTAGTTACTGGATTCTTGTACACAGTGTCTTCAGTTTGTCATGGGCAGCTGTGGATGTGGCATCACAGAAATTCATAGCCCCTTCAGAGCTAGCACTCAGCAATGCCACTAGCTAGAGGAATTTGAAATACTCCAGTACTTCAGCTGAGCTGAATTTGAAACAACCAAGTAAGAGATGGTCTCCTAAAGATCTTGCCTATTACTCCAGTGCACTCTGGGAAAGAGCTTTCGGGGATGGGTGCCGCAGGGAATGCTCACACGCAGTGGCCTTGATCGGTAGAGCTCCTAGTTGACACGCTTCATTATCAGGGCCCAGGGGTATGACTGAAAGAGCTCACTGATAATCTCTGCCAGGGATCTAGGTCATACAGAGCTCTGCTGGTCATGAATAATTCTTCCGTACGATTTGCATTGTCAGAGCACCTATAGCAGGGGCTCAATTTCAACCTTGCAATGCCTGAAAAGAGCTGCATGTTGCACCAAGGTCATTTAGAGGGCCTGCCCAAGGCAGACAGAGTCCACTTAGCGTCGGTGCAGAGAGACCTGCCTCCAAAGGCCTTGGGCGAACAATTCAGGGCAGCTGAGGAGCATCTTTGTAAGGCAACCGACTGCTCCTGGAAACTGCGTGGAAAGCTGCCAGTGTTAGGCAGGGACAAGGTTCTGTCTCGGGGCAATACAGAGCGTGTTGCTATCCACACTAAACCCCTCTCCGAGGAGGCAGCTAACACAGGGGATCAAAATCCTCCCCTTTCCTCTCTCCTGCTCCCTTCCTTCTCAACTGCCCTATTCTAGCACAGGCAGCACAACACTCAGCTTCTGGGCTTGAACCCTTGGCTCCCATCTCCCCAGAGAGTGCCCTGAGATGCTAGGGCCACTCTCCATAGGTCTGTTGGAGCTGAGCCATCTCCAGCGAGGAGCTCACAAGGGCTAATACATTAGGAGAAGGAAGATACCTGCATTTGTGGGATAGGAGGTAGAAAATGTTCTCAGAGGAAAACTGCTTTATTTTACCTGCTTAATTAAAGCTTTCTAAGATGACAACAGGCTTGAAGTGAGCTTTAAGAAAAGGAAAAAAGTAATCACAGATTCCAAATTGAAATTACAAATCTTTCCCCACCACCTCTGTCTCTTATTCATAAAAGCAAACATATATTTCACACTGGAGTTTGTGTGCTGGACAGTAGAGAGGACCCTTACCCTCTGTCACAGCAGATGACCAGAGGTATCTCCGTTTTACAAAGACAGACAAGAAGTCACAGGGAAGGTCAAACATGCTGAAGCGGTCTGGTTCTGCACATCACAGTGCGTCCTTAAAACAATAGCAAAAAGATCAGCTACTCCGATGAGTAAAACCTTGGCACTATGAACATGAAGCACAGCCCATGGTAAAACACTGTTGGAATCCTTTTCTTCTTCTTTCTTCAGTACTTCAATTATGCACATGCCTAATTCTGTTATACTAACTCAAAAAGATGGTGAGATTTTCTGTCAACATCCATTCATGTTGCAGGGTCTAGGAGCAAAAAGGTGACCACACACTCAGTGAAAATGTTCCTCGGCAACTTCAGCATGAGATTCTGCTTGGAGAGGAGTTTCAGGTGACACAGTTGCCAAAAATGTGCAGGTTTTGGCCTTATATGGTCATATGTCAAAGGCAGAAGAGTTTTAATGACAATTACATTGTTCAGTTCAAGGCAATCAGAACAGGACTGGGGAGGTACAAAGGCAGCAACACTAACTGTATAGAGAACACAGGCTAATCATGAGAAGCACCAACAGCAGGGAAGCAAAATCTAGACCTTAATTTAAACTCTTCATGAAGTTGTATCAATGATGTTAGTTAAAGTGGTCATTTTTTAGGAGGATACAGACTAGACAAGAGTGGCAAAAACATCTCCAGAATTAAAGTGCTACAGAAACAATCCCTCCCCTTCATGAACACCACTAGAGAAAGAAATACAATGCTTTAATCAAACAGGAGATGCCAGCTCTGAATGAAGGAACATATGTCATTTTGGCACTCTCCTATCTCATGACAGAAAGTGTTCTAGATCAGTGAGATCTGAGAGAGGTACTTCCAACTCGTGGCAGAAATGCTGTTTGAATAACTCAGTCCCAAAGATTAGGAACACAAATCAGCAAGAATTGCCACCTGCTAAACGTTCTGTGTGGTGGGCACAAAGTTTATGGAGGTTATGGTATATCACATGGGTTATATTGATGGCCATTGCCTGAGGAAATTTGTCCAAGCCTGTGGACACAAAAACTACATAGAAACAAGAAATCAAGTAAAACTGGCAGAGTATGGGGTTTAACAATTCCAAGTATCACATGCAAGACATATCGTCATCTAAGATGAAAGGACCTGAAGAGGAACACTTCCAGACTGCATTCTTCCTAATGTATAGTCTTTAATGAAGTAGCAGAAGTCCAAATATTGGGTATAACAGAAGGCTGATACAGTGGATTTGTCTGCAGATTGTCTTCTGCCCTTGAGAACAACTTTTCTCCCATTTATTCACAAAACATTCCAAGACATTAGGTTTTTCTAATGTACACTGGGATGTCTAGATTCGGCAACCGGATGTTAAAATAGATGAAAACTAACTGGTGGTGTAACTATATGAAAAAAGTTGTATACATTGGTGTGTGCAGTTAATCCCTTGATGTTGTATCCCAGGACATAAGCATTCCCAATAGCAAGCAGAGTAGAAGATAGCTTGTTTTTTCAAAACACACTGGAGCAATTCTTCAAAACACAAGTTTCTCATGCCAGTTCCTTCGCTGCAGCTTTTTCTGCCTCTGCCACAGCCTGCTTGTACCTCAGTGCTGCTGCATACTCTCAGATCACAGAGTCAATGATGGCACATACAAATTTTCATATGCAAAAAAAAAAGGAGAAAATTCTGCTTCACTGTTCTGAGGTTGGAAACACTGGTGCAAAAGCTCCGATATGCTAGTTGGATTGCTTGAATTGCTTTGCAGTAGTGGAGTCAGAAGAAAAATTCCTCCACCAGGCAATCTCTGAATCACTGCTTTCAATAACAGCACTAGAAAAAAGGTTTGTCAAGTTGGAGTTCCCCCCAAGCTGAATGACAAAGCAGTATTGTTAGGCACAATGAACTCGATGAGTTAAATCCTCCTATGAGTCCAACGTTGGAATAGCCATGGCTTAAAACACGTCCCACACAAAGAACCTTCAGTGACTGCCCACATCACTTCCAGAGTGTAAGAGTTGGGTCAGAGGTAAAAAAAAAAAGATGCAAGTCTTACACGCCCTTTTTCATATATTCTGTCTTCAGCTGAAGAGGGAACAATCTTTCAGTATTCTTTCTTACGTGTTTTGGGCTTAAATTTTAAAGTGCTATATGCTCCTTCCACAGCTTTGGGCAAGTACATGGGATGTCTTTCCAACCTCTTCCTAGAGCCAGTGGTTCTCCGCTGGCTGTTTCTTTGAGACTGGTTTGCAGCCTTTGCTGTTTGGGCAGCATCTTGTGAGTATCTCCGGGGAGCACGAAGGATCCAGTTTGAATGTAAACTGTGTTCGCTTGTGCTGGTAGCAACTGAAAGACAGAAGATAACTGGCATTAACAGTTTGCCAGTGATATTTTTACACGCACAGTGAGAGAACAGTGTGCTTGCTGGGTACTTCCTGGAGGTAATGCTGAGAAACCAACCTGGTTTCACTGCAGGATGTTGCTTGGGATGGATTCATCTTACCTAGTATTACAGTGCCTGCAGTATAAATCTGTATGTCAGAGCTAGGGCCTTTTTACACACTCCTAGGGCACAGCTAATCTGACCTTTTCAGATATTCACCTTAGCCTAAGAGAAAAGACAGAAATGTCTATTACAGAATAGATGATGAACTCAGATGGGCACATCTTCATTTAGTTGGGCAATCCCATCCTTTCTGTGGAAATGTACTATTATTTATCCTAATCTCTAAGTTACTTCTTTTTTGATTATTGGAGAGAAAAACATCCTGTCATTTCTCAATGAGAAAAATGAAAACAGATGAAGCAAAAGTTATCTTTATATTTTTTATAGCTCTCCTCCAAAACCAGCTCAGGTTAGAGACGCAAGGGTGGAATTCAGCCCTGAGCAGAAGGCAAGCACTATTCCAGCACTACATGTGCTACGTTTGTTAATATGAAGGCCGCACATAAAATAGTTGCACCCTTTCAACAGAGAACAAGCAATGTATTACTGTAGTTTCACATACTGCATGTAATGGTCCTAGATTTGGGAAGCAAAACTTGGAAGAAAACTGTATCCAGTAAATAAACAAACATGGTCTCACAATGCCACTCCCCAACCCCAGTCCCCCACCCGCTGCACACCAAAAATAATTGTATCTTGGCTGGTTTATACTGCACCATCAAAATCAACATCCACATTTGGCAGATCCATGTCAGAAACTCCCCGCCATCTCTCTGAATCCAGGTCTGCAATAACCGAGTCAAAAAAAGCTATTGCTTCTCTTACATCCGAACTGGACTGTGGTCCTCTTCTCTCCATGGAAGCCTGTAGGGGAAAAAGAGTTAGCTAAGGGTTGGGAACAATGACTTCTGAATGAGCAAACTCTGTAAGGGAGCTGCAAAAATTGTATCTGATTCCACACTTCAAGTTGTCAGAAAAGGACATAGGTCCAGATTACTCCGCAGTTTGTAGTCATCAAAGCAAGAGGGACAGTAGTCTAACAAACGTCCGCCTTGTTACATGCTCAACAATAAACATCTTCCACTTGGGCACTGCTAGCTAGGTGTTATAAAATCCCTCAGAATCCCTGTATCAGGCCATTTAATTAGGTCGCTAAGTGACAGCTGGGCTTTTTGGCCAAATTTATTCTACCTAGCAGTAAGCGCCTAATGAGACGCACATTAGAAATGTAGTCATGCAGGGTTCCTTCTGTAATTAATGCAGGGCTCCAGTACCTTCAGAAGATGAGTCAGGCCTTAGGTAGGCTGAATTCCCCTCTGCAGGCAGCTCTTTCTCTCAGCTGCAAAGGGATTGTGAGGTAACTTGGTTACTAATTTAAGCATCTTATTAAAATGCCTAGGTTAGGTGAAATGAATCCAGATCTAAATTGCTAAAGTCTTTTTGAAATGGAAAAGGACCGTGTGTGCTAAAATATGAGTCATTCAGCACTGTGATAATTCCCACAGGAAAGCCATGGTGTTTAAAATTAGGAGCCTGTCTTGATAAAAAAGCAAAGGCCTGTCTGTAAGTGCTGAAGCAGTCATAAGGCCTCGGTTAGCAATTCTGTAGGTCCATATGGGATGAATACTTCCTGCCAGGCTCTACCAAATGAAGGGCCGTATATTTTCCCTGCCAGTCCAAGCTAGTTGTATTGCTAGGCAGAAGGAGCAAGTCAGAAAACTGCTAGATTGGGTTTCAAACATGCAAGCAAAGGATACGTGCTGTATCACATCTCTGAAGGACCAGCTTGTTCCCTGTTCTGTGGAGGCAGGGAGATGAGCTAGCTTATTCCCCTCCTGACATTATGGGTTGATTGACATCTTCAGAAATGCTAAAAGATAGCTTCTACCACACATGTACTGAAAATAGTGACTGCTATTATGACTAAGCCCTTAGTGGTTAAAAGACATTTTAAAGAAAAGTCTATGTAATTCCAGCATCTGACCCACCTCTCTCTTCTTTTCTCTCACTAGACCCAAGCAGCAAATTCTGAATCCACAGTCAGCCTGTAGGCCAGGTGCCAGGGATCTTTGGATGAAACCTCCCATGAGGACAGGGTTGTCTGGGCAAAGCACCTTCCCATTAATCATGCAGCAGATAGCAGAAAGAAGTGAATTTCCACTGACAGGTAATTTAACACAAACACATAGTTAGGGACAAAACCATTGAAGCCTGGTGATAAGATGAACCTTGCAATACGTGAACATAAAGTTTATAGTTATGACGCAGATTATTCTGGCTATTCTAGAAGTAGTCTTGACCTTTCCCTAATTTTTGCAACGCCAGGGCTGTGCCCTGCCATCTCTGTTGGTAAGAATGACTCATATGCGTTGCACAGCCTGCTGCTGTCTCTCTCTGTTCCTAATGGAGTTTTCTCCATTAGGCTCATGGATTTCGCATGCCAGCCAGTACCAGGGCTGTTCATACATAAGAGTTCACTGTCCACAGTCAGATGACAGCACTCAGCCTCAGCCTGTGGGAGACTCACTTGTTTGCCAAACCCAAGTGAAGCTTTTGGCATTTTTCTTAAGTGGTATTTACAGTGGCAAGTCTCAGAAGTTCACAAACCTGCATGAAGCCTCGTTGTGCAGAACCTGTTTCCCAGCTTCCTGGTCCATAGTTTTAGTACCCTTTTGCACTCTTTATTTTCCCCCCGGCTGATGTTTAGTCATGTACTGCTCTGCTACATCACTGTTCAGCTCATCAGGGGAACTGGCATGCTGCAAATCTCCCCTGCCTCGAGCCAGTCTTTGTGTGACAGTGCACAGAGTCAGTTCACAGACTGTATCTACAGTGCTGAGATGCATCTCCTTGCGCCTGGCACCACCAGCCCACTCTCCTAGGCCTCAGTTGTTCCCTTTGGATGTTTCCCTGGTCCTAAACAGTCATGTCTTTGTAAAATCTGTCTTCTCCAGCCCACTGAGCTGAGTATTGTTTCCTACTATTAATCCTAGCTTCTGAGAATCATCGTTCAAAGCATTTTTAAAAAGATGACATAAAGACGAATAAAACAAAATGAAAAATTCCCACTCACTGAATGGGTACCAGATCAAAACATAAAATTTAAAAATGTGCTACCTAGCACTAAACACCTGAGCCTTGTCCTTTGGTTGAGCAATGCCTGCAATAGAACTCAGCTTCAGCCATTGACATTCTGCTGTGACAGAACATCTAAATGTGGCAATAACTTTTTGGTAAAGTCTACCTGGCCTAATCAGTTAAGTCAGCCATACATCCCTTCTTCCCACCACCCCCATTAGTATCCAGTTTAAAGACTGCACTGGGTAACCTATGAGTCTGCTGTCAAAGTCATGTTTGTGGTCGTGTTACCTAAACAGATCACCCCACCTGCTGCGATCCTTTCTGTTGATCTCACTGGATTGTCTAGATACTTCAGTTTTATTTTTGTGGTATCATTACAGTAAAAGGTGAAGAATTGTACCATCTCAAAATGACCTGCCAACTTATTAATTAACAGAGAAAGAAACCCTCAAGAATTCCTCACACCCTGCAGCCTATCAGTGGAGCTTGCACTGGTGTTAAACATAGCGCTGACCAGTCAGAAAAAAATCCTTTTTTTTTTCAATGAATTTACAGTTATTTTGTATAAGTAATTTTATGCCAATTAAAAGGCTGCCAGTAAACATAGGGAGTGCTGTCCTTGTAAGTCATTAACAGGTATAAATAACCATAACAGAGAATTCTGAGGCACTTAAGTAGCCTGTCAGAGTACTGAGAGAACAGCTCGCTCTCTCAGAACATGTTTTCAGATACTTCCCATGCTCTCATACCTCTTTCCTTCTTCTTCTTTCTCTCCCCTCACATAAATATAGACATATACATTTCTTTCCATGACCAGTCATTCACCCTTAATTTCGCACTACCTACAAAGAATCTTAAGGTATTTAACAGCTTTTCAAATGATATATTAGTAAAAAGACAACTGGCAGAGACCAATAAAGCAGAAAATCAACACAGGTCATACAGCTCATAGCTTTATGGCTTAGGACCAAGCACACGGCGAAAGTTCTTAGGAATTACCTTAGAAGACTCTTTGGAAGGAAGTGGAAGAAATGACTTCTTTCCAGTTTTGGATGATTTTGTGGATGTTGGGGAATCTGCAGCCATATGCCTGGATTTCAAGTTATTGATGTTGTCAAGATATTTTTTCCTCAAGGCTAACAGATCCTGTAAGTACTTCAAGCAGTCCTGAGTCTTAGAGTACATCCAGTCTCTGTCTTCCTCTTTTGGCTGGAAGCAAGAGTCAATGCTGCTTGTACTTTTGCATTTTTTTAGTGGTTCACTAACTTCTTCCTGTTCACCTCCAAGGACGTACATAGAAGTGCTGCGGATCAGTCTCACCGCAAAACCTGTGCCGTCACAGTAAGGGATGTCATCTGCCACATTTCTTCGGTGGGAGTTGGGGTGAAATATAGAATGGATCTTTTTGAACATAGTGTGTCACTTCCTGCCCTTTACACCTTTTCTCTTTCAGCTCCTTAATTTAACCCTGGATCTGGGAATCAGCAGCTGTTACTCTTGCCCTCAGCAGACAGACAGTTTTGCCACTTACTGTAATGAGGAGAAAATAAACACCTATTGCTGCACAACTTGCTTTCGGTCTAGTACATCGTGAAGAGCACGATGGCAGCGCAGAAGTGTGTTTTCTATTCCATTCGTGCCCGTGAAACAGCTTTATCCTTTCCTCGGTTTAAAATATAGTACAGGAGGTCAAATATCATGCTCTGACCTTTTATTTGACTGCTTCTCCCCATAAAAAAAACCCATCAGCATGGAGGTAGAAATTCCCTCTTCCGCGCTCCCCCCGCGCCGCCCGCTCCCCGCGGCGCCACCCGCGGCCCCCT